>JAAGVU020000123.1:6433800-6456453 GCA_011763525.2 Mormyrus iriodes | reverse complement strand
ATCAATTTATCCATCCATCACCCTGAAACTGATGCCAGGACACAGTCACACAGAAACACAATCACACACTATGGGCAAATTAAAGCATTCAGTTGACTTACGTGCACATATGTCTGTATGTATACTGAGTGTGTAAATAATGTTGTATATTGGGTATTGGTCTGTGTCCTGACCATTCTGCCTGGGATAGCTTCTAGGCATATACATACTTAGACCGATAGATAGATAGATAGATAGATAGACTGTGTGTCTCAATTGTAGATGGACAGCAGAAGCTATTAAAAAAAAAAGAACAGACGAAACGTTGGGGTTCTAGGTCAGGTACTTGCCTTTGAAGACATCAGAGACACACACTGGAAAGCCTGTTAATGGACGGAAGGAGTGTCTGGCTGTGCAAGGGCTTTGCTTTTTAACCCGTGCAGAAGCTGTTTACTTCAGCCGCGAAACGGTGTCACATTGCAGGGCTGATGGAGCGTGGGGAACGCTCGTACGCTTTTTCGATCCGTTCTTTTTTTCCACTTCTACACTCACACGCTTAATGGACATGCTTCTGGAGTGGGTTATAAAATGTTCAGATGGTGCTGTGAGTAAGCTTTAAGGGACCTCTCGTTCCCGCTCTTATTACTCCTGGTATACTTGATACTCTATAATATTAATACAAAGAAATGCTAAATATTAAATAATAAAAAATATACAAAAAATATACATGTAGTGCATGTGCCCTGTGGGGGGATGGCATTGCGTCCAGTGTCCCCCGCCTTGTGCCCAGTGCTTCATGGGACAGGGTCCAGGCTCACCACACCTCTGTATTGGATAAGCAGTTGGAAGTTGGATGGATTATTTATCATCTTAACCTATGTTGCTGCTTATTAATTTCTAAGCTTGCAGCACCAGCTCTCATTTCAGTCTAAATCGGGGGTTTAGAATATTAAACTGATAAAAGTGAAAAAGCTTAATTGTTAACACATTTAATTTGATGCAATGAATGATAATACATATCATGTACCTGAAGTCTGAATTTATGTTCAGCTTATTACAGATATTCCCCGCGTTACGCCACCTATATTAGCACCTGCTTTCGCTAACAGAAATCCGAAGAGGATTTTCGCTTTTACGAAAAAATGGAGAAAAGCGTAAACAGAGTGTAGCATTTGATTATCAGCGAGCCAATTATAGTTATACAGTAAACGCGCCACATATACACGTTGATCCCATAAGATTATAAAGGAGCAATAAAAAAAAAAATCTATCGCGTAGTGACGTCGAGCCGTCATCACGTCATACTGTACGCATTACTCACGTGTTTGTAGTGATGCTGGTGTAAACAAACCTACTGCGCTGCCAGTCGTATGAAAGTATAGCATGTACAATTATATACAGTACATATTACTTGATAATGATAATAACTAACTGTTTTATGTATTTACTATACTGTATTTTTAAACGTTATTTAGGCTATACCGTATAGCCTAGGTGTGTAGTAGGCTGTACCGTCTAGGTTTTTGTAAGTACGCTCTATGAGGTTGTCACAACGGCTAATGACTCAGGATGTATCCCTTTCGTTAAGTGATGCATCATTGTATTGATTTTATTTTTTTGAGTCTGAGAACGCTTAAAAATGTATCATATAATTTAATTGTAATTGCTACTTCGCTTTGCGCTATTTCGCCTAATGAAATGTCTCATGCAAACAATCTATTTCGTAAAGCGGGGGATACCTGTAGCACATTTTATTCGCCACACGATGGTCAATTGGCAGTTATAGTTCAAATATAGTGGAAAGTATGATTTCAGAGCAGAAGAAGTTGTTTTCGAGTCTCTTGCCTCAAATATTCCTGTTTTACGCTATATTACTATACGGTTGGAGGGTTTTATTGTCTAATTGTTCTATTTTATGCGGGATAATTGGTAGTCTTGTCCGAAGGACTGGCACGATTTTAGTTTGAATGCATATAATTGGTACAGGTAGTTCCCTTTGCAAGTAAATTCTGTAACAAACGTATTTATTAAGTCTATAAGTAGTATGTGATATTGCATATTCATGGAGTTTGAAATGAGAAGCTTGGATACACTTTATCAGAAGCTTACCCAGAATGCTTTGCTGCTCTTGGCATGAAGCCTCGATGGGTGGGCGTCTCGCTGTGCATTTGTCAGTCTACGGGCCTCGTGACCTTTCATTGTGTTTTAACCCGGAGGGACAGGAAGCTCCTTATCTCAGGATGAGGGAACGCGAATCTAAACAGGGGTCCCAGTTGTGTTCGTTTATGGAAAACGTGCTAACGAGGGCGAGAACTCCGGGGCAACAGACTGTGCTCGTTAAAGCAGCGGCGGCATGCGGCGAGGCTGCCTTTTGGCTGAGCTGCCTCACGACAGCGTCACCCACATCCACGGCCGGCCAGAAGCTTAATGAGTCCGTTCCGTTTGCTGTGCGACATTAGTCCTCTCTGCGTGCAGCGCTGTCCAGATGTTAACAAGCTCGTTGAGTGTAATGTAACCTTTATTGAGTGGTTTATTAGAAGTCTTGCATTCCTCAATTCCTAAACAGCTTATCCTAGTCAGAGTCGTGCGGAGCTTAGAGTCTCTCATAGGTAGCTTAGGGCGGTGTTTCCCAATCCAGTCCTCGGGGCACACTGGACAGATTCACATTTTTTCCCCTGTTTCCAGAACACCTGACCCAAGCAATCTGGAGCTCTAAATGCCTTTCAGGTGTTCTGGGAACCGGGATAAAACAAACTGTGGATCAGTCCAGTGTGCCCTGAGAATTGGTTAGGGAAACATTGGCTTTGGGCACAAGGCTGAGGGACACCCAGGACGGGATGCCAGTCCATCGCAGGGCACACATACATACACAGTTTGGGTGATTTAGAGACACCAGTTAGCGTAACTGCCTGTCTTTAGACTGCAGGTGGATACTGGAGTACCTGGAGGAAACCTACATAACACTGGGAGAACATGCAACCCCCAACCCTGGAAGTATGAGGCATCAATTTTACCCACTGAGCCAATATATTGCCCCTTAAATTATGTAGCACATATTTATAAAGTCCATCGATTTTCTGTAACTGCTTATCTAGCGGTGGGTCACCGCGATATTTATATAACCTTTCAACCAAACAAAATCAATTTAGAATACAGCTGGTGATTATTTTAAGAACATGCATGCCAGTACTCTACATTTAACAGCAACAAATTATTGAGCATAATACCTGATGCTCATAAAAGTGTTGTGGAACTCATCGTAAGAACTACAGCTTCTATAACTCAGTAACTCAGTGGTGCAAATAGTTTTCCAGCAGAAGCATTACAAGGAATAAGAATTACTTTAAATGATTTTAATTGACTTCAGGGAAGGAACAGTTTCATTGTTGTAGTAAGATATCATTTTCATCCATCGATCTTCCAACTGTTTATCTTGTATAGGGTCGAGAGAGAAATCTGGAGCCTACCCCCTGCAGAATAGGGTACAAAGCAGGAGTACATTTGGATGTGTAATTATAATATTAAATATAATATTATAATCATGTCCTGTAGTTAATGGTAATACAACAGCGTCCACTAGATGGCAGCAGAACGCCGTTAGCGAGTCATCGCTGCTGATTATACTGCGCGTCTATGCCCGGCACTTGAACACGGGTAATGAGCAGGATCTGCACTTTGCTTCTGCAGCTGACAGTCCTGCATTCTTTCCTTCCCACACATCTGTGGTGCCGGGTCTCAGTGGCCCGTCACCCCAGCTTAGACCTTTCGTACCGGGCTTAGGCGCTGCGCGGTCCGCTTTCACAGGTCGTGTACCGCCATGACTCTGCTGGTCCCTCCGCGACGTGCAGCTGCTGTTTCGGTATTCATAAGGGCAGGCAGGAGCGTTGGCGGCCCTGCTCCGTGAGGAAAATGGCAGATCGTGGCTTCTCTCCACCCCATCCCTCCCTCCCTCTCTCCTCTGTGGTGGTTTTTCCCACATCTGCCGGAGGCCACCCCTTCTGCTACAGTCCCTGGAGCATGAGGGCCGTGGAGCTCATCTGTTCCAAGCTTCTGTCAGCATGTTTTCTCAGTATAAAAGGCAAAAAAATATCCTTACAGCTAAAACCCAAAATCGGACTAAAGTGTTTGTAAAAAAAGAAACCAAATAAACAAAATGCAATATTATGTATATTAAAGTGTACTACTATGTGAATTTTTCTGTTGACATTGCGTTGAGTTGCACTGTAATGGCTATAATTAAATGTACTGCTTCTGTTTGTAGGGTGGCATTTTTCCCCTCGACTTTACAGTTGGGGGGTTCAAGCTTGATAAGTTTCTGTGTGTGCTGTTTGCGTGACGGAAGACATGCAGTGAGACTAATTAGCATGTGGAAACTGCCCGCAGAGTGGTTGTCCTGCAATGGACTGGTGTGCTAAGCGTCCTGGGATCGGCTCCAGAAAGCCCCCACCCCTCACCCCACCATGACCAGGAGATGTGGTTAGAAGATGGATGGATCTACGATGTAACTACCTCATGACTTGGGTCCCACAGAATATATCCTACCGCATTTTACATTCATCACTCCACCACTGTTGACAGTTGCCAACTGTTATTATTAGGTGCCGTCAATTCAACGTCGTCTCCTGGCAACCGCATAGACGGCAGTACTCCAGAATGTCCTGTCTTCTGTAGCTGCCAACTGACATCACTTTCTAAATGGTATTTATTTGCATACATCATTTTGTGTAGAGCAGATGGGGTTCAATGTACCAGAGGGGGCTGAGTCATCCAGAAGTGTGTAGTTTTTAAACACATTGCTAATTTTTCTTGGGTTAAAGAGCAGGTCGCTGGTTCCAGAATTTCTAGAAAGCTGTTTATTTATGGGCCTTTATTTCAATAGGTAAGAACACATTTATATACAAATGTGCAGATGCTGCGTTCATCAAATGTCTCCAGACCCACTCTGGGAAGCATCAGCAGTTTTTTTCTGGTCCCCAGGCGTGTTCATACGCATCTGAATTTAATCTTGCAATGTAATGTTTTATTTTTTGTCCAGGGCCAGACTCTTCAAGGGGAAGAAGGTCCATGGAGATTATGACATCAAAGTAGAACAGGTAAACCTCTCCTTCCCCCTGACCTGATTTCTATCATATTCAAACAGCAGGGCCATTTCTACTTGAAAAGCTGCTAGTCAGGGATGAAAAATCTGAGATGAATTACTGATGTACTTCAGGCCATGTTAGCAGTGCTGTTGGTATAATTATTATAGGAGGTCTTGGCAAGGATGAGCTTCCAGACCAGAGAGTGTTCCACTTTTCCATTTATGTACTCCCTGGGATAGGTTGCGAGTCATGACAAACCTGCTTGGTTATATAAACTGGATAAGAAAAATGCATGGATAAAAAGATGGATATGTCCATCATGTGAAGCAATTTAAATACACAAACACATTTTTAGTAAATGAGACCCTCTTTAACTCTTATTGGGATGGAAGATGGATAGATTTTTGGATGGATGAATTAGAGTGAACGCCTCGCATAAAAAATGACCTTTTAAAAGTTACTTTTGCTGCTATTTTGTAGTTTGGTGGAATTAAAATTTTAAAAGGAAGGCAAGCTCTTCTGCATTTATAAATCACTGAATTTAACTATGAGAGATAACTCATGCAAAACAGTATAAGGGCAAATAAAATTTTAATTTTAAAAAATTGTTAGATCTATTAATTATTAACTAAATATGATTCATTTAGAAGTGCACATACATACATTTATTATCATTTCTGTAAGATGCCGTAGTCTCAAAACATGCACAGCCTCAGGTGCCAAAATCCTGTTACTGTTAGCAAGTGAAATAAGCAAGCCCAGGTTGGTGTTTACCTGCACGTTTACAGTCTACGGGCCCAGACTGTCTCGCTTTTACAGTCAGTAGCCTTTGATCCTCGCCAGGCAGCTCTCGACACTCCCAGCTTCCCCGCTGCTTCATTGTTTCCTTTGCCCATCACACCAAACCACTGTGTTTTTCTGCAGCACCCTGCCAGAGTAGTAATCTTTCAGTGGGAGGCAGGTTCTTCCATGCAAGTGAAATTATCTGGAGAAGGAGGGAATAACTGTGGTGGACAGTGGTGTGCAGCTGATTGGGGTGGGGGGTGCAAAAGCATGGAGATCAGTCATAATTCACAGAAGATAATACAGGAAACAGCTTAAATAAACATGGCATTGACTCCAGTACCTCCTGCATCTGCCATTCCACCTAGTCTCTGTAAGTCATACTGCAACTGAGTTAAGTCCTGCTAATATAATTACTTATTATCACAATGGGTACCCAATGGACTACAATTATCCTACTAAATGAGACTGTTCAGTGGGTAGTCCAAGTAAACTTAGGAAAATGGGCCACTACATGTGCCAGAAGTGGGAGTGACTATTTCAGCAAACGTCATCCTAACTTTGGAAGTGAAGGGGAGTTTTTGGATCTTAGGGACACATCCCCTGGTGTGGGCTGATTTGGCAGTAACTCTTCAAACTAGGGGAATGCTTACGAAGCTGTAGTCTGGGTTAGTGGGTACAATCGCCCTCCTGTGGATGGCATACTGGCCATTACTGTGTAGGTTTATATTTAGGATATTATGGGTAAATTATATACGAGCTGAATTCATGTAGCCCTCAGCCAACAAAACAACGTTTGGAGGAGGCCCTCAGCTAAAACAGAGTGCCAATATTAAGATTTGTGCTGGCTAGGAACGCATAACATTTGGTGTGGCCTTTATTGTTCCCTTTCAAAAACTGCTCACAGTAAACAGTATGTGATCTTAATGAGCATAGATATTAATTTATTTTGTCTCAATACGTAAAACAGGGCATGTTTGATATGTATGTAATTTTTAATAGAAACTGTTTTATCACGAGTACCGTATTACTTTGTAAAAGCTACGCATTAACACCCAGATTTTAAAATACAATTGTTCGACATTTCGATGTAAGTATTGATTTGCCAGCTAAAACCAGACGCATTCAAAGAACAAGTCATTTCAGTGCCGCTGTTCAAAATGCATCTGTTAATGTCGATCTGTCTGAATCAAGGGTTTGGTTGTTGAGAAATGGCGACTCTTTCTAAGTGTTATTTTAGCTTGCATTTCCAAATATAACATGTGATGACTCACGGAGCTCTACCATTTAGTAATTATATCATAAAAACTTATCAACTCTCAATGTATACAGTGGTTGACGTGAAGCTTAAAGCTACTTGATATTGCTAAGGAAATTATAAAGCGACTCTTTATCGTTTTTATCAGTGCAGAGAATTTTTCAATTAATCATGGAAAAGAGACTTCGGTAACCTTTTACTTGAGGGGGCAAATACGTACTTAGTAGTAACTCAGTTACTACTTAAGTACAAATCATGAACAACTATACAGTGGACCCTTCCACATCGGTTAGCCCCTGTGTTATTTTTGGGGTTGAAGTTACCTCAGTCCATTTTCAAAATGAGTTTACATTCTATAGATTCTAAAATTTAGACCGGAAGAAGTAAAATACACAAAGGTTAGAAGCGCAGGCCCCCTGCGATCTGGAAAAAGCGCGTAAAAGCGCAAGCATGCAACGGGAGCGAAGCGGAAAGACACCAGAAAGGCGTGATGCAAAGATCACTGGGAGGCCAACGCTTGGCGTCCTCCAAACCAGCACTATACATATACTTGATGCATTTATGGGCCACTAAACTTTTGTGTATCCCAAAAATTCCGATTTAATATCTTATGCTGACCCCGCGCTATAGCCTAGTGAAACCGCGATGGGTAAAGTCGTAAGATAAAAGATCACTGTTCAGTAATGATGAACAAACATGAGATCAGTGCTTCACTTGTTATTCATTACTTATTCCTTCAGTTCACAAAGGTTCGCATAATTAACAGTTATAGTAACATATAGTAACTGCGTGACAAAAAAAATGCGTCACGATTCATTAATGACGAATTAACATGAGATCAGTATGTAACTAATACTCAGTTTGTGGTCAATTAATACATAAGTAAGAGCGTAATACTGCTTTGTCGGTGAAATACGCAGAAACGCCATCGCAAACCGATAAACCCTTTATATTGTTTATTCACATGCGATCTCAGGATTCTCAATATGGTTAAATCGAGCTTCCGCTGTCGCCGAAATGCAACTGTCACATGGAGCAACGAGAAATGCGGTGACACCCTAAAATCGACGACTATAATCACAGGCAGAAAGGACGGCCTTCTTTTAGATCACAGTAGTCTTCATTTTAGCAATAACCTATGTTCGATGTTTTTTTTTAGCAGTCCTGGGGGGGGGCGTGCAGGTGCAGTTTTATTAGTTTCTCATTCAGCATCTGAAAGAAAGCCATTGTATTTCTGCATCAGCAGCTATTTTACAGCAATCAAATATTGCAACTACTGAGCAGAGACGTCCAAGACCAACAGATGGATATCAGATGGTTTTAATCCTGTATTCTTGAACACTAATTTAACAAAAAATGAGACTGGGCTAAGAAGTACTACCAGAGATTGATACAATAACGAAATAGGCCTTTTGGATCATAGGCGAGTCCATCTCAACTGTTCATTTGAAATGGCTAAACCTTTTTCCAGGCATAGCTGCCGCTTTACTTGGAAAGATACGTTAATGAAAAATTACTTACCGCTTTACAGGCAAGCACATTTTACGACTTTTACTGTAAACCCAAGGCGTTAATTAAAATGTCTAATTGGTTGCCTTTTTTCGATGTGTCATTTTACGCAAGAGGAAATGAACTTGCGGTGCGACTCTACGCGACAACGACGGCGCGGGCAGATAATTGTAATTTCAATGGTCACCCAGCCAAAACAATATCCGGCGACAGCTATTATAATTAACGAGAAGTGGCCAGGTCCCCGTCATATAGCGTGGGATTTCTGACACAGAGGACCAAAGTGGCGTCCATCAGCATTCTAGGTTCTTCTGTAAACACTAGCTTGCTAAATATAGAGCATAATTTTTAAAGCTGGCCTATCCGTCCTGCCCTCAACAGGCTGAATTTTCGGAGATCAACCTTGTGGCGCACGCCAATGGCACCTGCAACATCGACATGCAAGTGTTTCGCAACGGAACGAAGGTGGTCAGGTAAGAATGCGACATGTAATAACATTTAATAAGTGTGTTCAGTTTTAGTGGCGAAATTTGACTCCTTAATTAAGCATTCCCCCATCGCACCTCCCGGCCTTATTTACAGAATGGAAATTCACTTGCTTATAATCTCATCTTTCTTTAATATCAGCCACTATTTGGTGCTCTGCCCACACCGCCCTAGTATTAAACAGACACAATTTTACTGTAGAATTTTGATATCCTCGTAAACCTAAATGTTCCTTTATGATACTTTAGGGCAGCAAAAGGACTTATTCTTCGGAGACTGATTCGGATTGCATTTAATAGCTATTTGCAGACTCTAATAATGGGGTATCTGTCAGTTGTGTTTATTGTGCCGTGAGCCAAATGCACGCTATGCAGCCAGTCATTGCCAGGCGTGTGCCACCTTTCGGCGTTGCACTTTTGCATGGAAAGTAAAATGAGTCAGTACAGCCAGCTCATGGCTGAAGCACAAGGGTTGAGCGATGTTGGTGGTCTAGAAGAGCCTCCCACCACCACCCAAATGTAAGATAATAAACACAGAGGAGATTAGATCAACAACGAACATCTGAAAGTGAGGGAATCCGGACAGTCAAGCGCCTTGGGAACTACCGTTTATCGGAAATCCAGCCATATTATACAGACAATGGTGTGAACGATTATATATGTTTACCTGATAAACTTATGTGTCTATCATAGTAATCATGCTAATAAAGCTCCTTTGGCATGTAACTATTTCCTTCACAGTAACTGGGATAGATTTTCCATCGTGTCAGAAGTCATATTTTAATAAGACTTTGTACACTGACGTTCTGATGAGAAAAAAAATCTTTAAAAATTATTTTATGGTAATGGTTAATCCTAGAGGCTGACAGTGTATTTAGCAGATGTTAATATCTTTTTTTTCCATCATGGGAAGTTATTGGATATATGCAATAATGTATTATTTGAAATCAATACAATATTTCTCAAATGATATCTGATGTACTAGAAAATAGACCCCCAGTCACTCACAGATACTCAAAATGTGCATACAATATGCATACATGTTCAAAAAATCTATTTAATGCTTAGGTTTGATAGAGGGACATTGAGATCAGTCAACATGCAGGCTGCTGTAATGCTAACAAAGTCTTGATAGTCTTCTATCATCTTATGAGTTGAAAAAATTCTACTGGAAAGATATCTGGCTTCATTTGTATCATTCTGCTTTTTTTGTCTGTCCTTCAGCAAAATGAAAACTGTTATTAGGTGAGACACAATAAACCTTTGATCCCACAGGGAAACGGTAGGCCTAATATTTGTTTTCTGAGTAAGACAGCATCTGAAAGTCAACTATCACAGGGTGAGATGGAGACTCTATCCCTCACAGGTCGTTCAAGCCAGATTTCGTCCTCATCCGACAACATGCCTTCAGTATGGCGGAAAATGAGGATTTCCGCAACCTAATCATCGGTCTGCAGTATGCTGGCATACCCAGCATCAACTCCCTGGAATCCATCTACAACCTCTGTGACAAGCCTTGGGCTGTAAGTCTTCATGGTTATGTTAGGCTAGCAGAATTGCTACTGCCTCTAAACCATAAGGAACACAGTGTGCCTTCCCTGTATGTTTATCACATGTGTGCTACTAGAATGTTCTCTCAAATGAGACTCAAAAAACTCACATACTTCCTACAGATGGCAAACAATAACCCTGAAAATGTTATTTTTTTTCATCTTGCACAAGCCGTGACAGAATTAGCTAACTGAATATCAGCTCTGATTTGTAGCTGTAATCGGCATCATAAGCTGTGCTTCCGTTAAAGTTTTGGGCAGGATTATAAGAAGATTATCTATAATTCAGCAAAGTTTCTGGTAATGGATGTCATGCGAATGACGCTTGCCATTTATCATCTAGGAAGATTAAGATCCATATTTCTACTTCTGCGTGGACCAGGCTTTCCACAAGTTAGTAGCTCTAGAAGAACTAATTATCATGATGTATGTATTTGCTCATTTACAAAATTGTGTTTCTATTGCAGTTTCCAAATCACTTCTTTTCCAACTTATCACAAACCTTTTCAGAGAAACGCAAAAACTTTTTACTGACATTTGAATTTTTACATTTTTTTTTTTGGAAATTTCAGTTTTTCTTTAACAGTTTTTCAGTTTACAGCTTTGAAACTCATCGGAAACACCACTACAGACACATTTACCTCTGTTGGTGTCACAATCCTTGTGTTATCTGTAGAGGGACCACCATTACCCTTGGCTACGTTTTATGTCCTGCCATGGCGTTTTATTTGCATGCCATCTCTGGGACTGTGTTGAGTGCTTTAGGAAGAGGAACACAAGGAAAACTGTCGCGTTAGCAGTTAATTTGTCTTGCATCTTTATGCTAGTTAGGAAGATTAAACGTATTTATTCAATAAATAAATATTTTTTTATACTTGCCAATTACTCATTAGCTTGAAGATATAGCACTAATTTCCTTTTATACGAGCCCTTAGATGGTGTATTGCTGTTTGTTCTGCATAACATCAAAGGACAACCAATTTAAGTTGCTGTTATTTTTCTTTCATCATTGTATATTGGCAATTAGACAAAAAAATCTATTTTTTATGTGTACTGGTATGAAAGAAAGCAGCTGCAGAGTCAGCATTAGTGTGTTATTCGCTCTAATGCGACACTGCTACAGCCCAACACTGCAAACTGGCACCCTTGCCAGTAGCACATATACAGACTGACGTTTACAGCGTAACTACTGGTGTGTTGTGTTTCCAGTTTGCCCAGCTGATAAGCACGTACAAGAGGCTGGGCCCAGACAGGTTTCCTCTGATTGAGCAGACTTTTTACCCAAACTACAAAGATATGGTAAGGCTATATGTGTTTTCTATTTATCCATCCCTCCATCCATCCACCCATCCATCCATCTTTCAGACAATTATCTAGTACAGGGTTATGAGAAGGAGATGCTGGAGCCTGTCCCAGGCTGCATAGGTCACAGGACTGAGGAGCAACAGCTCCAGATTGCTACTGTTTTACAGGGTGTAAAATGTTTGTCATTATTTATATGGTTACCTGAAATCTGCCCTTGCAGAACACACAGTGAGGACAAGGGTTATGCAGAAATACACTTTGTGTCATGAGCAGTACAAAGCATGAGTAAAAGTCCTTAGTGATGTGATTGCTTTCAAAGTGAGTGATGCCATTAAGTAACAGTATCTGTTGATATATTGAATTACCACATTTGTGAACCAGTGTCGTCTAGCTTTTGTACACAGTCATGGGGAGTTGGTTCAGTAAAATTCAGAAAGGTAACTCATCTCTGAGTTCACCAGTTTTATCTGGCAAATATTAACACATCGTGACACAATGCACTCGCTTCTATAAATCAGTCAGATTAATTTGTCATATCATTTAAGTGTCCTTTTGTCAATATGGCTCAATGACCCTTTATTTTTATGGCAAAGCATTTACACCTGGCTCAATGTCACTCACCTGTACAATAAATGGCATTTTTAACAACAGGGCTTAACTGGTGCAAATTTTTATAGACCACTTTCTTAATAAATAACTTGACACCTTCTTTACTTTGGGAGACTTAGTACATTACCAAAATTACGTGTAATAGTGAAGCTTTGCCATTTATTTGAGAAAAGACTGAAAATTATTACTGTCATTAGTACAATTCTCTGGTTTCAATTCATGACCTTAAATAATAATAATAATTGTAAAAATGACAAAAAATCACAAAGGTGGCTCACTGCCACTGCGGGAACTCATTGCTGTCCTCTGAGCTCAAGGCATGATCTCTGCAGGAAAGATAGTGTTAAGGCATTTTACATCAATAGCGTAAATTATATGCTCTAGTTTAAGACCTGGATAACAGAACATTCCAGAGAGTCTGCTTGCTCTCCTCTGCCACTGTACATAAATTCTTTTAGGAAGGAAGCTGGGAAAAATTACTACTTTATTTCTAACCACAGTTCTGTAGTCATGTGGAGCGTTAATCTGTAGACTCCATGTTTAGGTAACATGATGATTACAAAAACATAGCAAGCTGTGGTTACCTATGTGTTTAAGGTTATTTTTAAAAATCTTTTTATGTTTCAAGACCATACATTAGCTATGTTTTAATAACAGTTTTGCTACTAACTAAATTAGTTGATTGGCAGTTTCATAACATACATAAGAGTAACTAAGCAGGACCAATAACCTGATAGTTGTCCACTAAAGTCCCAAAAGAGTTTTTACTGTTGTACTTTTTAGAAATATGCTTAATATTCAGATCTGCATATGTGTAAGATGGTGCTTATTTTTTCCTAAAAGCATTAGCTACATTTATAACTATGAGACTACATTTTTTTTTCCTAATTCAACTCACAGACCACTACTGAGGGATTCTTGGTAAATTCAATTTCAGGTTGCTTTGCTGCAGCTTTTTATGAGAGAAAAAGTAGAGAAATTATATGTTGGTATTTTCTGGAGTCTGCAAAAGTGTAGCTTGTCATTTAGGTATTTGTATTTCAGGTTGCCCAAATACTAATGCATAGCAATTGTTTTAGAACTAGAATAACCTGAACTTCATATATATATGTATATATATATATATATATATATATATATATATAAAACTAGGAACCACTTAGACGTATCTATGAAGAAAAGTCAATATCTGCACTTTCTAAAACCGTAGGGTTGAATTCACATGCTGGAAAGCATGTTGCTAATTGCACTAAGGCTGAACCCCACAATGGAAAATCTTGACAGTTTGCTGATGGTAAACCTAGCTAGCCAATAATAAGCTGGGAACTGGTTACTGTGAATAACATGTTTTTATTTTCCATGGACAGGAATCATGTTTTATTGAGATATATTTCTGGGATTTGTAATGCTGGGAGGGAACCAACCAGAAAACAGGAAATCAGATGAACTTGAACACTACTGAAAGATTTTTATAAACAACATTTTTGGTACAATAAAATAGAAAATTCCAACTATATATTGACAGCAAAAGAGACATAAATATCCATACAAACATCCCTTTGTATATAAAACTGCTACAAACAGTCACATTCTTACTACTTATGCTGTTGTTATAGCAACGTATTAGGTTTTTGGCACAAAAAAAGTTTATAAAATGTAACGATAAGACACAAAATACACCAATGACAATTATATACTGAATGTATTGTAAATCATAAAAATGGATGTATTTACTATTTTTCGCGGTGAATATTTAAGTTGTTAATATTCTTTCAAATATTTACATTCAGATGTACACAAATGTAAAAGGGGAATCCCAAAATATAATGTTATAGAAAACGTTTGGTCTGGGACATCTGAAACTTTGTTCTTTAATAATGTGATGGCTAAAAACTTTTTAAGTACTTTGAGAAAAACACACATTTCTAAAATAGTTGCCCAATTAACAAAGTAAATGTTCCTTCCCTGAGAAATATCTCTCTTGGGAGCATGTGAAGATAGATAAAAAGTTATAAAGCCAATAAAATTAGAAGCATTAGTGCAGAAGAGTCAGCAATTTGGCATTTTATAAGGATAAATTTACTTAAAAATTTCAATGCCCATCATAAAAATGTATTTTCCTTTATATTTTGTGTGGGATACTCTCTTATTGAGCCTCTTACTAAATAATTCCTCTTAAGAAATGAGGTATGATGTCCACTTAGCTATAATAAGAAAGGTGCTGTTTTTTCCTGTTATTTAAGAAGGAACATTTATTATCTAGGAATTCAGAGTTTGTAGACCCCTAGGGGTGAAGGTACCCAAATGTGGGTTTTAGGCCAACAGCTGAATGGGAATTTAGGTGTGTTAGTGGATAAAAATGGGACTCTGACCTGAGTCAGGTGGTTTCCTCCACTCATACTGATTGGCTCTCTCGTTTACATTCATACCAGCAGTGTTGAGGTGAGACATGGAGCCCTAGGAACAGGATGCACTAGATCAGGAGTAACCCTGACCTCTGAGACCCGCTGGGCGCCAATAGAGCAGGTGCAGGGGGGTTATTAAAAACATAACGTCAGCTGATAAAATATTAGACCAGAGCAAAGGACCCACTACCATTTGCTGGTTTAACAAAGGTTGAAAACCCCTGCACTGGACTGTGGGAGAACATGTAGTGCCCCTCCCCCCCAACTTCTGCATTAGGGCCTGCTTTAAACCCCCTCCCTTCCCCATCCCCCCCCGTACACACACACAGACACATACACATACACACGCACACACATCAGGGGTCAGATAAATCCAGGAAGTCCTTCTCAGGAGGTGGACCCCCCCGGTACCAGCTGCACGAGCCATCACTGCGCTTGATGCAGGCAAATTGGCGTGCCTGTTCCCCAGCCAGGCTGTTGTCCATCAGCCAGTCCGTCCACAGACACTCGTTCTCCATGGTGGTGGAACAGGGTACCGTGTAGCAGGTGGCAATCTGCAGGCAGGGGGTAGCATTTAGCTGCTTGCTATAGGAAATTATACATAACTGCCCTGCACTGGCTGGCTTGTGTGAGTTTTAGTAGCTTAGGACTGCCGAGAGACATTTTGCAACCCGAGACTGAGTGTTCCACCTGCGGGACACGTCAACTTACTCTGCAGTCGCAGCCCATTTGGTATCGGTAGTTGAGGTTCTTCTTCTGGGACATGGAGAGGTCGTCCCAGGGCTCCACAAAATCGCACAATCCGATGGAGACCTTCCCGTCGCTCAGCATGTTCCCTTGAGGACATGAGGAATGCATTCTCAGGTTTTGGAGACAGACATTGGGTTCTACAAACAATGCACAGTGATGTGTGTACACCCAGGGAACTGGACCATAGGTCGTGTAGCTATAGGCTATGTCTGTTGCAGGATTGTCTCAAAAGAACACTTTAGTATAGTTCATCAATGTCTGGACCAGGCACTGTATAACATGCCTTAAGAGAGACTAGTGGTTCATCTGGGTCACTGCATTTTAAACAGAATAGATTTCAGGTACTCAACGTTGCCATGATTTATTTAAGGAGGTATGCATGCCAGGGCTTCAGGGTTTGATGGATTTTCTGTCTGAGATTAAATAAAAGTCCTGTTTTAGACAGTAATACCACTAAGTTTTTGTAAGTGAATAATTTACTGATCATTATCGCTAAATTCCAGGGGATATCTTTTGTCCGACGATGACTAATTCAATGAGGAAGAATGATTTAATCCATGACCTTCACTGTTAGATGTGTATATTCTTAAAATCTAAGACTGGGTGAGCAGTGCTCCTCTGGGGATGGTATGGCATTTTCTTACCTGACAGCAGATACTGGACCTTGTTACTGGAGTCCAGCTTGACTCCACAAAGGGAGGAGAACACTGGTGTATAGACATACTGAATGTCTTTCACCTTCTCAAACCCTTTAAACATCTGCAAGAGTCCAAATGCATTGTTTCAATAAAGCAAACTAAATATTTCCTCCTCAGTGTATATGACCAAACACATCCACAGTATGTATGTAAGTACTTTATATCTATACCTATTAAAATGCAGAACAGAGCAATTTTTTCAGTGTGTGCCAGATACTGCTGGATTGTAAGGGTTCATGGAGTATTCAACAGACTTGCACTGTGGATGATCATTTTTGATAATCTCCTAGCAAGTACTTCCACGTAAAACTTTGCAGCTTTGTGCCATCACTGGGGTGGTGAGAAAGAAGTTATATATAAATATATCATTCCCACTAAAGTGTATCTGAAACTCTGATATGTATAACCTATAATCATTTATATAACTTTTATTAACTACCCCACCCCCCCACTGGCGGTAGCATCAGGCTGTGGTCAAACCCTTTCTCTAGCAGAGGAAACCAGAGCAGGGAGAATGGAGCAAGCTGTGTAGGATTAGAGGACATATGCAAAGGCAGGGGATTATGACATCGTGACGTGGGTCAGGTTTCAAGCTGCGTGATCCTTGTCATTGAAGATCGTGTGATCCTATCTCGGCTCCTGGCCAGTTTGGGGCAGTTGCTCACCTTGATCAGCTTGATTTCATACTGGATCAACTTCATGTAGGGTGATGTGTTGTTGCCTGGAGACACAATCTTCTCCCCTGAGATCTTTGCCCGGACCACTGAAAAGCAATGTAAAGGAAGACCAATGGGGGAACCAGCCAGGAGGTGTGGAGGGAGGTGCTGTAATTATCAGTACTGATTAGTTCTAAAATGTTGTGCTTTAACGTGATGGCTAAAAACTTTTAATCTGTGTCTGCTGAACTGCTTTCCTGTCAAAATTAAAGCTCTATTTTATGTTTTATTCCTGAAGCGGGGAGCTGTGCTGTCTCCTCCCTGCTTCCACTCTACCCTGCTGTTAAGTCTCGGTTTCACGTGGTTCAGCTGGCGAAAGTTTTCTGGTCATATTTTTGATCACTAGCCAAACACTGAGCAAAGTCACAAGCAGATGAACCAGGAAAAAAAAGCCTTTTTTAGTTACTCGTATCTGTTAAACCGTCAGATATTGGGGTCTTTTGACTTGCAGAGGTTACTTTCATTCTTCATTGTGATTAAATTGTCCAGTTAAACTTGTTGTGAAGTCGTGATGCAGTAAAACTGTGATACTAGGTCCACTTAATTATAAATGCAGAGGTTTCTCCTCCTTTCTGGAGGGCTCTCTCACACAAACAGATCCTGGCAGGCGAGACACTTCTCAGTGTTTAATATGCGTAAGCTGTTGCTGGTCATATAAACACTGTCTGCTCTGTTCCTTGCGATGATATTTAACGTCCCATGCATTTTTAAAGAGTCACAGCGGACAGCCATTTGGCGCGTGGCATAGGGCACAGAGAGTCTGAGATGCATCACGATCAAACTTGTTTTTCACAGAAATGTTAATCCACATTGATTATTAAAAAGGGTGCATAGGACAGGATAGAAAAGGCGAAGATAGGGTACTGTTTGACAGACGAAATGGGAGTTTACTCTCTTAGTGATAAAGATATGAATTATTCAGCTTTGGCTAAACACATAAAACGTAAAAGTTAAAAATGGAAATTTACAAGTTGGGGTAGTGCACGTAACTGCACCTGTAAGTGGCCATGACCTGCGGCGCATAAATATACATAACTGTGGGGACTGTGTATGATCTTTCCCATCGGGCTGACTCTGTTCACAGTTTAATAAACAGAAGCTGCTTGTAATTACAGACGTATGCAATCCCAATCCAGTCATTATTGCTGGCCAGAGAGGGCATGTATCTCTCTGAAGTTCCATGAACGGACCTCAGTGCCTCCATCATTATTTGAAGTTATGCTCTCCTGATGATGTAAAAAGTAAGGGCTTTTCAAAAACCAGAGGGAGGGAGGCAGAGCAGCCAAGCAGTCAGCCTCTGGGCTCCCAGCCGCATGGTTTTATTACATAGGTGCTATTGAACCCTGTCCTGACAGACTGCTCGTAGCTTTGAAGATCACCGCACTTAGCCGGTGTTTCTCCCTGCTGGTGATAGCTCACTGCTTCAGCCAAAACCTACCAGGCTGAGGTCAAACCCCTGCCTAACATTTTACTAAGCATAACGGTGCAGACTTATCCATCACGCTTCTCTGACTGAACACACTGTAGCTATAATCCCAACAGCAACCCGATGACACACAACATTTATGCCAGTTTATGTTCAGTGAAACACGTTTCCCAAATATCGACCACTTTGGTCCTTCCAATGATCAGATTTCCCAAATATCAGTAAGATCGATGATAGTCATATAATTTTATCAGTTTTTTTCCTTTTTAAATACAATTTATTATTCAAAGCACAGACTATCTGCCTTTGTGTTGTACCACAAATTGCTCTTTTCTTAGTCATACTTTTTTTCCAACATCTCAAAGCTAAACTCACCACTAACATTATATGCAGAGAAGCAAACCTATTATTAACACTATACGGGAATAAACTAATATTGCAGACAGACAGAGAGGAACTGAAAATTCGTGTGCAGAACCTCAGCTAACCAGGTATGTGTGATTGTAACTGTAAAGCTGGTGTGAAAGCAGCGGTTCCCATACCATGATGGGAAAGCACTACAATAGTTACGCAGTAATTCTTGTCCAGGGCAAAGGGCTTAATTCAGACATAAAGACCTGCTTGTATGGTGGAGAAAAGCAATTTTCTCTGGTCCAGGAAAGGTTGGACACCTGCTGGAGCAAAAGCCATCCAGTATGCTATGTTTCAATGGCGAACAAGTCCGGGGCTGTCTTCAGACACATCGCCATCCTGTGTGATTAGCATGAGGAATGTGCTTTTTTATTCTCTGTCTCATTTAATGGCATCTATCACATATGTGGAAAGGCTCACGATAAAAACATGCCCCTGTCCCCCAATCACTGGAAGACAAGCGATTGGCGGTTGTGTTTCAACCGATTGCCGAAATTTAGGGATGAGTCTACCACGTTCATCTGCAAAGAAACGTATAAGCTGCACATTCACAGACAAAATCCCGGGTTCACAAAGATTTCCTGTCAGAGTCTTTAAAGTGATTACTTAGTATGCGAACGCTCTCCCTTTCCCTATAGAGATGCTAATTCAGTGGCACTTTTGAGGATTGTGTAGTACATTTACTGTTAGGGCAGCTTGGAGCGCCTCTGTGGCCGCTCTGTCTGTCTCTCTGTCTCTATCTTTCTGTCTCTGTCTGTCTCTCTCTCTCTGTTTATCTTGTTGTCTGTCTCTGTCTGTCAGTCTCTATATCTCTGTTTGTGTCTCTCTGTTTTTGTCTGTCTCTGTCTGTCTGTCTGTCTGTCTGTCTGTCTGTTACCTTGGTATCTTCCCAGGGAGTGACGTGTCCTCCTGGGAAAAGGTCGTAAAATGTATTTAGAAGTAGTGCTGGTACCACAGTAGGATTCAAGAAGTTCTAGAGGTTTACATTTTGAGAAGGAACAAGTAAATCTGAAGGTCCTGTCAAATTTTTTACCAGATATCTGACTGTTTCTGTATTACTGTACATTATTTATTGTTAGATTCATCATTTTAGCCAAAGAGGAATAAATATATTTTAACTGTCGAACATGTTAGGAGTTTAATCTTTTTTATAGTTGTGAAAATATATAGAGGATTAATGCATTTAGGACTCATAATGGATACAAAGACATGCTTTAAATATTTTCTAGCAAGGCTGTTCCCCGTATGGGGTTCTGAAAACAAAAACTGTGTTTTTATTTGAATGTGTGTCAACAGGCACCAAAGACATTCTCCAAATGCAAAGGCTACAACCCCTGGGAAGGGTTTGTAAAGCAGATGTTAAATGGAGCTGATTCTGCATATTCAAAGCATGTTGATAAGGGTCACTTTTTTCAATAGATGGTTGCAGGTAACCTTGGGACCAGATAACACAGAATGGGTCAGTTTCACTAACACAATCCAGTCCCTGTACGCACCCTGATGTGAGTGGCTAAGAACCCCATGCTGAACAAAGCACCGCTGAACGCCCCCCACCCCTACTCCGGGGCCCGGGCTGCTGGGGGAATGGCAGAGGCGTTGTTTGCCTGTCTCCCCCTGTGTCACATGTGTGTGTCTCTCCATTGGTCCCCAGTAGACAACAGAACTTTTTCAATCTGCTTCCAGCCATGCCAAGTCAAATGGGGCTGTTTGTTCTGGCACAGGGAATCCGAGCCGGGGGGAGGGGGGACTCGCCTTTGAGGGCTCAGGACTCACAGAGACAGTTCATGTCAAGGCATTTTTTTAAGTAAGGTGTTACACGGGCTAGTTCTAAATATGCCACATGAATAAACATTACATTATTTATTCTTATCTTTCTGCATATGACGAATCACCTGACTAAATAGAATAACAAAGAGACCTGTCTATTATGGCCCATTTTTGACTCGTAGCACACGAAATCCCATCTCAGCAATACCTGTCCTTTTGGGCTTAGCAGAAAGTTTTTAAAGGCACGGGATGAAACATTAGAACATTAAGGTCTCGGCGACCTGGATTCCAGCCTAATGATGCACATGTGAGCCTCACACATGTTCACACGGGTCTCGGCCATGATTTTGACCCTTCTTGGGTTCTGCAGGTTGGGAAAATGTGGCAGCTTTGTAGCATGTGCCAAATGTCCAGGAAAATGTGCCTGTGGAGGCGGTAGCGCTTAGCGTTATGTTAACGGCACAGTACCAATAATCCATGGGTGTTAAGTCACGCCACACGGAAACTATCCTGCTGGTATCTGTGGAAACTTCCAGGAAAACAGAAAAGTGGTTGCAGAAGCTGCGGCACTACTTAACTAGGCATTTAGCGTTAAGTTTACTGCACAGTACCAATAGTCCATGAATGTTAAGTTACGCCACACGGAAACTATCCTACTGTTATCTCTGGAAACGTCCAGAAAAATGGAAAAGTGCATTCAGAGGCTGCAGCACTACTTAACTGAGCACAGTGAATGTTCAGTTACACCACATGGAAACTATCCTGCTGGTATCTGTGTAAGCCCCCCCACACCTGGCCCACAGAGGATCAGGGCAACTTACCTATCTCCGAGCTGCAGAACTGCTGCTGCGGGTGCGCAGGGATGCAGCTGCATGCCTCGGCCATCTCATGCAGCCCTGGGGTCAGCAGCAGCAGCAGGAGCATTTCCGTGGGTACAGGGATTCCCATGACGACCGGCTCTCTCTCTTTCTCCCTCTCTCACTGTCCCACTCCCTCGTTCTCACTATTTTATCCCACGCGGATAAACGGAATCCTGTGGTAAGGGACCGCACCGTAACTCCTGTTGGGTTCCGCCACAGGAGGGAGGGATGCAGGGAGAAAGGGAGAGTCAGATGGACGGATGAACAGATGGAATCTTGCACGGGATGCTGTATCTGATGAGCGAGCTTCCTCCTCAAGCCAGTGCCTGCTCTCTGTGTCACAATCCTGAGGGGGGGAGAGAAGGAATCCCTTAAATACCTTTTTTCCACACTAGAGGGACCGCCCCCTCAGCCAAAAAACCCTCCCCCCTGACCACAAAAGCACATTTCTCTCACTTTTCCACAGAGTTCAGCCCAAACAAATAAATAAATAAGGCTAGTTGTAAGCCTGACATCCTGACTATTAGTAATTTGTTAAAATATAACCATAGTGGAAGTCACGTTCTGGTTTATGGTTCTACAGTGAAAGCCTGTCCGTAGGCGCTGCTGCCCTCCTTGTGTAACTGTAAGAGGTGTCAGATGACCCAGTAACATCTTCACGGGAAGCTGGATTAGGTTTGTCACCCAGAAACCAAGCAGTGGACCATAAATGTATTATTATATCAGAGGGAATGCAGGACACTTGTCCACACAACAGTCCACTATTTACAGTGTTTAACTTGAGGCCTTAATTATTAATATTAATAATTATTACTGAGGGACTGGGGGGGCAGGTTGGAGTCACAACAAGAACTGGATGGGACATTGAAGCTGAATTTCCCTCCTGTCCATATAAGTGCAATTGAGAGAAACATTACAGCATGAGCACAGCAGGAACTCTATTTCTTTACCCAAATAAGAATAGTGTATTTTCGCTTAAACGCCTTCAGAGGCATCACATTGTCTTTGTTATGGGTTTTTTGTACATTGCTGTCTTACAAACACAATCAAGTCATCATACA
>JAAGVU020000123.1:6399501-6433700 GCA_011763525.2 Mormyrus iriodes | reverse complement strand
GTTCTGAAGGCGAAAGGGGGTCAAACACCGTATTAGTATGGTGTTCCTAATAATCCTTTAGGTGAGTGTATATTGAGGTAGATACATAGCAGTTTCCTTAATGTATTGCACACCTGGGATTTCACCAAGGTTAGTTTCATTGAAGAAATTCAGTTGGTTAAAGTTCATGATAAATAACATTGAGGACTGTTTAGTTTTTCTTTAGGACAAATTGTGCAAATGATCACACCTGGTTCTTTAGTAGGAGAGACTGAATGCCATGACTTAAGGGACAAAGGACTTCAGGGACAAAGGACTTCAGGACAGGCATTTATTTGAACTAAAGGAATATAGACTGGATACAAACTGGGCCACAAGGGATCAAAATGGGAGGACTGGACAATAGGAAGGGCACTGGCAACAGGATGGTTCGACATCAATGACTGGACTGGGGAACACAGGACTGGGAAGCATGTATATACGGAACTAACGAGGAACCTAATGAGAGGCAGCTGGGAGTGATTAACACAAGGGTTAGAAACAAGAGGTAAGACAAATGAGCATCAGATGTGGCTTGTCAGGGTCACGCTGGGGAGGAGACAGGAATGTCAGGTGGACATGCTGGGCAGGACCTGACACTGAACAAATGAAAAGAGGACCAAGTCTAGTAAGTGACCCAGAAAGGGTAGAAGACATGGAAAAGTATTTGCATTGCAGTAGGAATATTTAAGAGAACTCGGTTTACTAACTAGTAGAATTCTTCATGCTATATATGGGGTCAGTTTACCATAGACATAAACTGAGGGATGTATATCACACCATCCCTGTAATCCATCTGTAACCAGGGGCATGAACCAATCAAATGTTGTTGTTTTTTGCACATCTTCCAGATCACCATGCCTACGTTCCCTGTAGTTGTGAAGATTGGACACGCCCATTCAGGCATGGGAAAGGTAAGGGCCCATGTATGAGGCCAGTGTGCCAGCCTAGAGTGTGATAGCATCAGGTCAGTGTGTTAAGAGGCTTTCAGACCAAACACAGCATGCGCTGTGCTGTGCTTTGAAACCCATTATTTTCTATGACTCGCATGGCGCAAAAACAGTTTTGTGCTGTGGTGAAGAAAATGCAAGTGTAGCGCAAACGCGGCATGTGCATCGCGGTCAGAGTTGAACGTTGTTGAACTGTGTTGCATTGTTGCGTGACTAATGCAAACAAGGCATCAATTGGGCACTGAAAAATATTGGTGAAAATTGAATTGTTTGTGTCTGAGTTTCCCAGAGCTATATGACGCAAGCTTACCATCTTTTAGCATGCAAAATATACATCGTAGTGACTGACCACGAGCCGGGGCAACAATGAAATAACAGGAGCGAGTTTTGAAAACCATGCCTACTTTTTGCATTGAGCCGTGCAGCGAGCGCAGTGCATGCTGCATTTGGTCTGAAAGCCCCTTTACTGTCATGATGCGACAGGATTGCTGGTAAGTCAGTGACAGTACCACATGTGTCCTCTCTTGGATCTGCAGCCCTATAACATGTACATGTACCCCACCCACACACCACAAACTTTCAACTCGAGCCACTTACTGTTACTCTAGTCCATTTTCCCTGCACTTCCTGCTTCCCCTCTCCTCCTTTGTCTGTTTCCCCACCACACACAGGTGAAGGTGGACAACCACAGTGACTTCCAGGACATCGCCAGCGTGGTTGCCATTACTCAGACATACACCACCACAGAGCCCTTCATCGACTCCAAGTATGACATCCGGATTCAGAAGATAGGCAACAATTATAAAGCTTACATGTAAGAGCCCACTTTATGATCTCTGCCGAAAATGTGTACACTTTGAAATGTGTATATATATATATGTATTTTGTTGACAACGTCAATGAAACTACAGGGAAGGTCCGATGAAGGGATGAGGTGAAAGTGATGTTGGATTTAAATATCCACAGTTGAAGAGAAGGTGACAATTGATTGCTGTGATGCTGAGTCACGGTTTTTACGTAAGCATTCTCAATAATGCCGACCTCAAGTATTACGTGCTGAGATGTTAAAGCTGTAGTCTAAGTAATTTGTTTGAATTAATGAAGAGCTAAGTCAAAATTGGGGGGGGGTGGAGTCACCAGTCGTGAAAGAAGGGGACCAGCCTGCATGGGGAGGCGTTTTCCACAACTCCTGTACCTAATACCCTCAACACGCTGACTCACTGCTAAAATCCCAGCACATGAAAGGATTTTTTCTTAAATGTCTAGAGGCTGCGTGTTTTGTATGCTCATGGATGATTCACCGCAAACATTGTGTAAAGTTGGAAACAGCACCAGAAGCCAAATTAAATGCGAACCAGCCTAGAGGGCTGACCGGGACTTGTTAATATCTTTCCACATTATAGTTTCTCTAAAATGCCATGTCTCGGTGATGCTGTTTTAGATTAAAAGACAGGAAGTCATCGCTTCCCCCCGCTTTTCTCGATAGGAGGACATCCATCTCAGGAAACTGGAAGACCAACACAGGCTCTGCCATGCTGGAACAAGTGGCCATGACAGACAAGTGAGATGCAAATAAAGGGTATAAATTGTGGGCGCAGGAAGGGGAATTGGACACTAGGTGGAGTAGTACCGCTTGAGGGTACCTTCTGCGTGATTCAATTAGATGAGGCAGGGACAAACAATACAGACGTAGAAACTAAACATGTAGAAAGGAGACCCTGCATTCAGGTGTTTGCTGTATTATACAACCCTTAATGCATTCTGTTACAATTTACCATTATCGGGGTGGTGTGAGGCTCAGCGGGTTAGGATGCTCTGTCTGTGATTATAAGGTCACCAGTTCAAATCCCATCATCAACTAAGTGATGTCAGTAGCGGCCCTTCAGCAAGGCCCTTAACCCCAGTTATACCAGAGTCTGGCTGACCCTGCTCTCTCAATTGTGTATCACTTGGGATAAAAGCATCTGGTTAATAAAATATAAAAGTGTAATTTCGAACATTTTAGTGATTTTTTAACTTTTGGGGCTTGGATTTAAATGGCGGAGCTGAGCTTTCTGTTGTGATGTTTCTTTTACTCCTCTGTTTACCAATGTAGTCTTTGACAGACTGCCAGACCATCTGGTACCTTTACTGAAAAGACAAGAAGATTGGGTCAGACTGAGGCTAATGGCACCGATTTCCTGCAAAAGTCATGTGTTAACAGTTAGCCAGCAGTTTTCTGCTAGATTAGTGTACATTTGTAGGTAAAAATCACAGCTGAACAGATATACTGATAGACCATTTTTCAGCTGCCCCAAGTGAGAATAAATCCCGTATTGCAATTTTTTGTAATGCTTCGATAAAAAAATTAACAAAGGGTTTAAGACCCTGTTGTGCCATTGTGGGATTTTACAATCTGTTAATGCTAGCTGTAGTTAAAAAAGAAAATAATGAATCATTTTTCATCCCATTTTAAAAACCATAGACTGTTTTTAAATGGACTTAAAATGAATAATCAAAAACAATTTCATAACATTAGGAAACCCAGATGTAACTCTGTAAGCCCTACATTCACTAAATTAACTATATTCCACATTAGATTAGAACAAATGCAGCTTCAAACACAAGTTGTCTGTTCAAGAATCCTGCAATCTAATTTCGGCATACCTCTGAGTTGTTTGACATATGTGACGAAAGCTAACGAGATGCTATCCAATGACATGTCACTGTCTGCTGTCTGGCAGGTATAAGCTGTGGGTGGACACCTGCTCTGAAATCCTAGGGGGACTAGACATCTGTGCAGTGAAGGCGATCCACGGCAAAGATGGCAAAGACTACATCACAGAGGTAAGCCCAACACACAGTGTCAGACATGTGAGAGATGGGTGCAGTCAGAGATCTTTGTTGGCTCTCTTGTAAAATCTTTACAGCGTTGGGACAGTTACTCTGTGCTTTGATTCAACTGCCTGAGGCAACTACTAAAACTAAATGTTTCTAAAATTCCCCCACACTCAGAAACACGGACCTCAAACCTCCAAAAACATCCTCTTTTGTGTTGTATTCACCACCTACAGAGACCATAGGGAGATAAATGCAGTTTTAATGAAAGTAATTATTTTTGATAATGTCTATTGGATTAAGTCTGTCGTTTGCATTAAGCGTGTAATTCATTTTTAATAGAAAGTCAGTCGTCAGGCTCACTGGCAGCAGAAATATTATCATTTCAGAGCAGAGAATTATCTTTTCAATTTTCCTCGTCTTGCCCTGATTGAATGCATTTTTCAAACAGACTCTGTTCGGCCTTGGGGGGTTTGATATAAAAAACGGGGGATGAGCACCAATAATAAATGAAACGTTAAATTTCATTTTATTTTGTAAACATTTATATACAAATCCCTCATAGCCCCTCCCAATATTGATATTTCTGTCCCTCTTTATTACATTTAATTTTTGACTTGAAAGCTGAGCACTCTCATTAAAGGGTAATCCAGACAGGATGTCTTAATTAAACAGAAGAGCGTTTTAATGATGCAGGGAAAGACACAGATGTGAACAGGCTGAGACATCTCCTAGTAATAAACATGCCATTTGAGGAACTGCGGTCAAACATGAAGGCCAGCAAGGCATTAAAGCTTAATGATTCAAACACAGGAGTCTTGGTAATACACCTCAACTCACGGACATAAAATTTTATATTGTTTTTTTTCTTGAAGCACAAACCACAACAACAAGGCGTTTTCTCTCTCGTTTTTGCAAAGTCTTGGAAACTCCTGACTGGCCTTCCTATATTTTAAACCAGATTGTGAAACCGACTTCCTTTCAAAAAGAAAAGTGTTGTCTTCAGATTGCACGTCTGGCCACACATCTGATGAGTGGTTTATGCTGTGCTTGTGCATTGGTGGGCTTCATGCACGGCTGACGTATTTTAATTAACAGATGTTGACTGCAGTTCGAGGGACACTGTACTAAGCCTCTTCCCTCCCTCTGAACTTTCTCAGGGACGCAGAGTAGAGACACGAGCGAATGTTTCTGATTTCGGCCAATCGTGATTTTTGCTGCACTGAGTCTGCGGTTCATTGGCTTTTTACTTGTTTTGACATTTGTTGTTTGAAGAGTAAATCTGATCTGGGGTTTGTTTGTGTTATTAATGCCTAAAAAGGCACAAACTAAACTTTATTTGATTCATCTAAAGAAAGAGGACTACAATAGCGCTTTGTAAGGCCAACATGTATTGAATGACACCTCAAAATATTTTACCAGATCCAGAATTCTAAAATGTTTTCCAGTGGTTGGTTGTCTGGTGTAGCAACACCAAGAGCATCTGACAGGAGGAGCAGCTCATTGGTCAGTTTCTGCTGGTCAGCTGGAATTTTGGTTGCTCTGGCCACTAAGATGTCAAAGCTAACAGCTCATAATTGTATTTTTTGTAGCTTTAAGTCAGTTGTTGATACGACAGTGGGCGTTAAATAGCCTGGCAGTTGAGGACATGGATTTGTGATGAACAACTTGCTGGTTCCAGTCCTGGAACAGAGCCAGGATCATGAGATGGATCACTAATCATAGGCAATTGTGTTAACATGTGAAAGGATTAAGCATCGGCTAATATGTTAAAATGATTATGGTGAGAACGATGATGTCATGCCCTCCTGTGCTGGTATCTGGGGTTTGGGGGTCTTTCCTCAGTCAATCCACCCTCTTCTCCTCGACCAATCCCTCCCGATCATGACGATCCAAAAGCTGAGTGATTGACTGAAGCCTTTCCAGAGCCAAGGGCTTCATTAAACACTATGATGACCACATTGCTGTGAAGTATCAATGTTAAAGAGCAGCATCAATGCTACCAGTCCATCGTCAGTAAACCTCTTGTTGCTTTGTTTCGTTCTGCCCTGGGCTGATGACTCAAACACATGATTCAGTTTGTTTCGTCTGCCTGTCTACTGAATGCGGGTCCTAATGTGCCGAGTGCCAAACGAATCCAGCAATTAGGCCGGTGCTTTTGAGTCGTCAGTGGAAAATGGCACTAACGTTTGCCTGGAATTTATAAAGTGGCATATTATAACCATTAGCGCCACCTAACTGTTTTATAACCTATTTCTTCCCAGTATCATGGCGGGTGGTGAAATTAACACTATATTTTTTTACTTTGGTTTTTACACGTTACGTGACCACAGATCTTATTAAAATATTAGTCATCGGCTGTCACCTGCTAGGCTTAGGATTACTGTGTGTTTATGCGTTTTCCCGTCAGTGTTCAGTCTGGAAAAATTGCAAAAGATTTATTTCAGAGACACGGGACTGTCTCTCAGTCACTCTTTGGACTCGAACGTTTTAGTGAAATAATATGCATTATATGGCCAGTATCAAGCTTCATGCTGTACTCATCCAGGACATTTATTTGTCTTCCTTAAGCACTTATTGAGTACAGGGTCAGGATTAGCCTGGAGCTAACCACAGGAATCACTGGGCACAAGGCAGAAGACGCTTCAGACGGCATGATGTCACTCATCCAGTAAATGACCAGCCTGAATTGTTTCCACCAGCGGTTAATACCGCACTGTCTTTGAGTGATTCTCTTTGGATATTTTCTTACAGAATGCATCTTTTATACTTAGTCCTTTTGAAACAGTTGTATATTGACTGAATTATCTGTTGACCGTACTAGAAACATTCCGGCCTTGAGTCCACTTCTCTAACTGGGTTTCTTCCAAGTCTGTTTTGATCTCTGCTGTCCTAGATTCCACTCCAGGCCCATCCAGCCTCCCAGAGTAATTAAAAAATTTCAGAATAACTTTGGCCATTTTCAGTTAGTAGTAACAGAGGGTGTTGTGGGGAGGGGGGCAAAGTTATGCGGTGACCTTCATGGAGACGGACAGGAACTTGTGCTCATTTCCTCCTGTGATGCATTCAGTAGGTACATCCTGTAAATGACAGCATGCACAAGCCACATCTGAGCTCACGCTAATCATTGCACAGCACAATGACAGCGCATTCTTGAAAACTGAATGCTTCCGCCTTGATACTGCGCGTTGCCGTGGAGTTATGGCAGCTGTTAAAGGTAGCCTTTTCAGGGTTTTGTGCAGGCCTTTAATGCACTTGTGTATCACAGCTGGCTCTTAAACCAGCCGCTTAAGGCTGTTTGACAGCTTCCAATAAGGAGCCACATGATTCATGGTTTTATTTACTGTCCACAAAGATGTTTGTTTTGCCATTGTTGTCACAGATAAACAAAATCAGACACTCATTTATCAAATACAGGACCAGACCGAGCCTCCACAGAAATTCATTCTGGGAGGAGGTAAGGCTTGCGCTACCTGTCCTCCATTTCCTGCTGCTGGCCGTCCACCTTTGTCCCCGGAGGACACGGGGACAGCATGGAGTAATATTATGAATGCTCTGGACGAGAGCTCAACGAATAATATGCTTAATAAAAATAGCTTTCGAAGGTGCTTTGGTCAAATAACATATAAATCCCAGCAATGTGAAGCATCAGTTACTGCACTACGGCCATGTGGCGCGTTTCCCTGAGGGTGATCTGGCTCGCAGGATCCTCATTGCTGATGTATCCATCCATTGATCCATCCATCTTCCATACCACTTATACAATAGAGGGTTGCAGTGAATAAGATTCTAAATGAATATATATATGTATGTATTGTATATCAATATGAAGTGACACAGTTCTATTGATAGGTGTGCTCTGTTCATCTGTTCAAAAGATCTGCAGTTCAGACTGTCAGTAATATACTTATTGTTAGAAATATAACAGTTGCTGTAAGGATGGGCAGATGTGACAGAGATGTGGCTTTGTGTCACTTGCCTTGGCTGGCTGCAGACAGTTGAATGTTAGATGTGGCAGAACATACCATGTGTGGCAAAAGTGTGGGGGGAGTGGAACAGAAAACCAGTGAAGCAGCGCATGTTGGCAACCTAAAGCCAGGCAGCAGGGTGCACAGAAGCGGTCAGGGAGGAAGGCAAATGCCCACCCCTCATTTGGGCCACCCAGATGCCCTCTATGCCATGCAAATCTCCCCCTAAGTGACATTTTTGTGAAAGACAAAGTAGAGTTTCACTACACCCCTTCCCAGAAGATGTTCACCGGATATTAAAAGATGGCACACTACAAATCAGCAGTGTGCTGTAAAATGGTTAATAGATATATTGGCTTTTGTCTTGGAGATATGCAATAAATATTTATATGATAGGGAAAAGGTGTTTTTATTGTTATTTAGTTATAAATGATTATTATTGCTGACTTGACACTTACCCAAAGTGACTTAATTTTATACTGCTGTAGTGATCTGAATGAACGCCTGCTTTTATTATATGTATGTGTGTTTGTTCTGGCCTCGTACAGGTGGTAGGATCCTCCATGCAGCTGATTGGGGAACATCAGGCTGAGGACCGGCAGCTTATTGCTGACATGGTGGTAGCCAAAATGAATCAGACTGTGGCACGGACCACCAGCCGTTCCCCACAGAGGCCGACCACTGTCCAGCCTCCACAGGTGAGGGAAGAAGCCCTGCCATTTTCAGATTAAACACACTGACCAGCTCACACAGGATGGGCCTTTTATAAAGGGCACAGGAGGAGGGTGAGAGTTTGTTCCTGAGAGTGATAAAATGTGCCATCTGGTGGTGAAAGTGTGGGTTTCCATGCAATGGTGTTGAATGTTTATTTTTAAATCTATCCATCTATCTATCTATCTATCTATATCTCTATCTATCTCTATCTATCTATCAGCACATTGAAAAACAGTGACTGAAATCTAGTATGTGAGTTTTAGGGTTTAGTTTCAGACTTGGTTCATCCTGGCCCAGGACATGTTCATGAAATCCCTTGCACAGAGGTGTTGGACAGCACTGCTGGCCCTGGAGATCGATGGTGTCCCATTGTGCCTTAATAAACAGCTCGCGGAGCTAGAAGTCTTACCACCCGACCCTGCTAATGTCCGCCCTGTTAGCCCACTGCCATCATTCAAGGAACAGAGTCCCAGACCCTCACTGCGTGCGAATCCATGTCCTTGTGTCTTTCAGTCGCCAGCACTGAAAGAAGGACTGACAGACGGCGGCAAGATCCCAGCCCAGCGGCCGGCGCCTCAAGGTTGTTTACAGTACATTCTGGACTGTAATGGCGTTGCAGTAGGACCAAAACAAGTCCAGGCAAACTAAACCACTAAATGAAACTGATGCGAGAAGCCAGAGACGTTTGTTAGCCAAATAACAAAAATAAAAAGAGTTGTTCCATTTAACGGAGAAGCAAGTGATAAACTGAGGGACGCTAAGGGGGAAAGTAGTTTGTGCAATTCTGCCGTGTTTCCGAGCTGGCCTGGACTGTGTTTTTTCTATGCAGTGTCAAAATGTACTGTTTACCTGTGAATGTGTGTGCTTGTAATGGCTGCCTCTGTTCCCCTGTAAATTTTGTGGTTCTCTTCAGGGCTGTCGTCAATGGTGTAAAAACGAATTGTGCCTAAATCAAGTCCAGTGCCGTGTTTTCGTGTGGTTTTCTTTACACTGTTACCAGTAATCACTATTTATTTACTCGTTTCCTCGCCCTCGTTTAAATTGATAGTGCTGATATTTCGTGGTGACCAGTAGGTGGCGGTTTCTCCATCATCTCTTCACGTATCCGTGCCTGCGTTTCACTGTGTGTGTGTGTGTGTGTGTGTGTTTGTGTGACAGAGAGACCTCATCCGTGTGTGACGGTAGTGATTTATTTTCTCTGTTCAAATATATACTTCTATATTTCTTGCATGAGTGATTCAAAGACAGTTAAAGATTTGTATTTGACTATGTGTTTTCACGTGGGATATACATGGAATGTATATTCGTGAACATCGCTTTATTATATCCAGAAATGTTCTATCTGTAATTCTGAGCATGAAAATTATTTGTTTTTCCTCTTTGGTACACAATATGTTAAAAGAGGTTATAACGGCAAGGGAACAAAACCAATAACGCAACACAACTTTTCAGCAATAGTCAGAAAACGTAGACCTGGGTAATTTTATATATATAGCGTACATTCACTTCTGTTTTACAGTAGTTAGGTTTTATTTTTAAGTTGAAGTCTTTGTGCAGTCATTTACTGTTAATGCTGGATGATTTGTTTTTGGAAAAAGAACTGAAAATGCTGTTTCTAAGATTTCCGGAAACCATTTGGGTTTTTTTTGTTACACTGAATGGTGCGACAGGCGCAGTGAATCTGACTGTCAGCAGAAAAGCGCTCTGAGACCGTAACAGCGCTTCTCTGTGAGCTTTCTCAGTAAAAGCGGCGGTCCCCGCGTTCCCGTGAAATCCGCCGCAGAATAATGGCGAGATATTCGGTTTGTTTTTTCCCCAGGCAAACTGAAGGTTCCGATTTGTCAATCAGACATTTATTCCCGTTTGCCAAAAAAGGTCAGCGTAATAAAACGGCGATCTGAAAGCGTTACTCCTATTACTCTGGACCGCGCTATAAAGTGGCAGAACAGCTAGCCTACTGAACCTTGGCTGACCTCTTTAGGTGATTTTTTTTTTTCAATAAACCATTTAAAGTCCATTGTTTGTAACCGCCCCGCGACCCCGAATTGCATAAGCAGTAACAGAAAAAGGATGGATGGATATTTCTAGTGCAAATCTGCTGTATTATACCCATCTCATAGAAAGCAATACATTTCGAATCTGCCCTTGGAAACGTAACGATGATCAGATATGCTTTCTGAATCCATGCTTTAAAGACGTTTCCTTGTTTTATAAATTTTATGTAAAACATTAATTGTGTTATTACTGGCAAAATACATTTATTATTAATTTGCTACGGTGATTAAATTGGCCGATTCCAAAGTTAAGACTGATGAAAATACAATCGCCCCTCCAGATTCGCAAATTTGACATTAACGATTTTGGTTATTCGCCAGTTGGGGATGAATATTTAAATAGAAATATTTAGGTCCTGAATAACAGCCCTAGCGAAAATGATTTGGATCGCAAATCATATATAAATATTAGTGTTATTTAATGTTTATTAGTGTAAGTGCATACTAGGCTATATCTCTAATATTAAAAGTTATTTTTGATTTAGAAAAAGGTCTTATATACTCATGTTTTTCTTGGCAACCAGCCACAATCATGTTAGCTGTCCGTGGAGTGTCTAATTTCTCGCGGCAAATTTTAAACTTTTCAGTGCCTCTCATTTTTCATTTCTAACAATGGACCTAAGCAGGCTATTATTCATGAATTTTCACATTAGCGTGGATTTTCCGCCCTAACTCTCGCGGAAGTGAAAGGGTGAGTTTTAGTGAAGTTGGAATGGTTTTTACATTATTCACTCCAGGCTAACCCAAATATATATAAAATAGCCTAAATACCACTAGCCTATATATAAATGGATGCCTAAATAATTTTACATAAAAATGCATATGTATATGTAAATTACACGAATTCCAAATATATTTATGTGATCAAATTTTTGGTCTAATTTTTTAATTTACTTATTAAAATGTACGTAAAGTAACTAAAACTAAATTTAAGGAAAGGCGTTGTGAGGTTGTATTCAATCGGTTATTGACGTGAGCAATCAGTTAAGTGTGATACTACAGCAATCGTCGATGTATAGGCCCGCTGATGTACGCCTTCGCCAGCTGCAGGCCGGCAAACCGCGGTGAATTACTTGCTTTTTGTGGATCTTTAAAGATACTAGTAGTATTTAGTGCTTTACCTGACGTGCTATACTGAATATGTGGGCAAGAAGTATTTTGAGAAATGTTTTTCTTTTGAATCACGTCACTGTGCTGTTCTGGTTTTTCAAAAAAGTGGAAACGCGTATTATGATGCTTATGAGTTGTTTCAGAGCCGGCCGATCTTTGGCATACGTAGTGTAGGTGGTCTTACACACCTTGTGTGGACACGCGGACTCATTAGAGAAGTCCGAATGTGCAGAACTTATATGGAAGACAGGTCTATCTAATAGAGTAACATGAAGTTCTCGTTGTTTAATGCACTCTTGTTTTTTTTTAATTATTGAGTGTTTCTATCACCTACAGAGGGAGCTGAGACCACGGTATGGAAAATCGAGTCTTGTGTTGCTTTTTTTTCTACTCTGACGGCCTACAGAGAAAAATTCGTGTCGGTTTCGGCTGAAATGTTTTCCCCCGATGCCACCCTTTTATAAATCCAGCGCTTCAGTGGAAAAGGAGTCGGAGAACAGCTCCCCCGCCTCTTCCATGACCTTTGGCGCCCCCGTGTTTCTCTCCCAAGCAATAAAGCTTCCTCTGTGAGATCCCATGTCCCGTGTCAAAATATATGTAACCGAGTCACATTTTAATCTTTATTTCAGTTTTTACCCGTTTTAGACAAACATGCTTTCATTTTTCCGGTGGGACAGTGCACGCCCCTGTGGGGGACCTTGAGCTGAATGGTCGTAGGTCAGGGAGTGAGGGGGTGGAAAACAAACAACAGAAAGAAGCCCTGTGTATACACTGACAGAAGGAAAGAAGGACTGAAGCATAATAAGCAATGAAAGATTTGCGAATAAGTCAAAAAAACTTCACACACGTTTTACTATTATGTAAATTACTATTAAATTTTACTTTTTCCTTCAATACATTTAATAGGCAATATTCCTGTTTGATATAGCCTATCCTCCTACTCATGTGGATATGCATATATATATTTCAAGCGCACATTGCATCATAATTGCGAAAGTTATAACGATATTCGGTTTCCATTAAAGATTCAGTAACTATTCATGTCAAAAACAGCTCAAAACACAACGAACTGCTCATCTGCCCGTAAAAAGGCGCTGTACGGTTTGTGTGGGGAAATGGAGAGGATGGGGCGTGTGGATTCAATTATGAGGGGTTACCGTGGCAACCAACCACACGCCCTGAGGGAGTGGACGCGGGCTCTGCCCATCGGGCATGCCTCCTTCTCTGCCTTGCTTTTGATGCATGATTCTGGTGTTATTGCTGTGGAATGGCTACGTTGTCGCCCTCTGCTGTACCCCCTGGCTCCCCCCTTCGCATCCATGTACTCTGGTCGTAACTCTGTCTGTCTTTGATATCCCCGGAAGCACCCTGCTCCCCCCCCCACCCCGGATGTATCGTCTGTCATGTTGACCTCCAGAGTCTGTCACCCAATTTGTATTCCTGCAGATAAGGCGGGGTGATGTTGGGGGGGTCCCCTTTTGTCTGTTTGTCGGACGTAGAACAATCAATAAAACATTTCAAACAACAGGTGCTGGATTTAAAATCTGCTTCTTTTTACTGTGAAAGCTTGTGGGGGGGGCACTTTCTGTGTGAAAATGTTGTGATATCATAAAGTGTTTCTTGTACTGAACCTAGGGGGCGCAGTGCAACCCCAAGAATCGCAGTCTCAAAGTCAGGAGGCTCCGCCGGCATCCGCTCCCAGTGTTTCTGCACGGGACCCGGCGCCCCCACTGGCCCCTGCCCCCACCACACAGCAGCCCCAAGCTCTGGGCCAAGGTTCACCTGCGCCCGGCAAGTCAGCAGACCAGCCTCCGAAAGTGCTGCCTCCAAAACCATTGCCCCCCAAGCCTGTGCCGCCCAAGCGGCAGAGCTCGAAGCCCCAGATTCAGCCAAAGCCGCAACCATCCGCTCCAGCCAAGGCCCAGCCAACCCCCCAACCTCAACTCCCACCTCAAGCCCAAGCCCAACCCTTGGCCTCAGGCCCAAATCCAGTCCCACCCCAAGCCCAGGTTCAACCAGTCCCAGAACAGCCTGCAGCCCAACAGAAGACCCAACCACAGCTGAAGTAAGAACCCCAGATGAGCTCAGGCTGAATAAAGCCTTGACTAGCTAGACCTCCGCATAACATACAAAGGTCAAGGGATGTTTGGTGCCACATTAACAAGACCAGCAAAAAATCTCTCTAAAATCATCTACAGTATATGTATTTCTTTGCATTTTGAAATGGGGACACAATTTATTTACAATGCCAAATGTTCATTTTGAAAAAGAATGCATTTTTATTGTATACAAATGGCAAGAGTATGAAGATTACATCTCTTTCAAGATTTATAATCTGATGACCACTTGTAAGAGGTCCAAAGTAGAACAGAAAAACTTAAAAACTTGTTATTCATGTGACAGGTTTATTAAGCTCCCTTACTGTGTGGCACATGCTAAATACTGATATCAACATCCCGCGATGAGCATGTTTATTGATTCTTTCAGAGGAGCTTCAAGTGTTTCTTCAAATGCTCTTCTGACAGTATTGAGGTTTTTCCTTCTCACTTGGCCTCTCCTTGTTTTCCAGTAAGTCACAGTCCCTGACAAACGCCTTCAGCTTCGGCGACACGTCCTTCTTTCACTCCAGCAATGAGGACGAGGCCAAAGCGGAGACCATTCGAAACTTGCGAAAGTCTTTTGCCAGCCTGTTCTCTGACTAGCACCTGTTACCCAGCTCCAGATATCAGTCAAAAGAGCACTCGAAGATGTGTGTCCAAGTCTCTGAGCAGTTGTGTTTCGTTGTGCATCCCTTTGTGTCGCGTACCTCCTATCCCGAACACTGGGTTGCTGGCAGAGTCCTGATGGTTTAGGTACAGAGGTACACTGTTGATGAAACGAGGGTGATATTTTTGTAGTCTAATGAAGAGATTTGACAGTGATGTTGTTGGCCAAGTGAAACACAGAACGAAAAAACTGTGTAGAATTATCCATTGGTGTTATAGTTTTATTGTGACTGTATTCCTAAACAAAACAATTGTGGTTAGTTTCTCTAGCTTTTCGCTGTGTATGTGTTCCAAAATATCAATCCACTTATGTTTCTTAATATATTATCACCAGGTCTTGATAGTGGCTCAATACATCAGTTCAGATTAATTGGTGGAACTCAGACAGACGACTGTGGTGGCCAGTTTCACCAAACACATGGCATTTCAGGCCGCTGCTTCGTGTCCCGTGAAGAGTTTTGCCGTCTCGTACTTTGGCTGACCCTGTCAACCTGCCCGTCTGTAAAGTGCTGAAGCCTCCTCACTGTGTTTCTGCAGTAGAAACCCCTTGGCGTGTTGTGCAGTGTGTTGCGCGTCATCCTCGAAGCTAACTTCCTGCCTCGGCGTTGTTGCCTCCATTGTGTCCTCTACCTGTATTCAGTATTGCTTTGCATGACCCAGTGATGACTGTTTCCTCTATAGTTGTCAATAAATTTGTGACTCATCATTCACCCCGTTGACTGCTGATCTGTACGCTGAATTTGGCAGGTTATCCATCACCTTCTCATTCTACTGACTGTCATTCAAAGTGACCAATGTGCTCTTACCTACATACCCGCCTTGGTGTCTGCCAGAACCTTCATGTCCACCACATAGCTGCCCGATGCAGTGCCGGTCAACGCATTAGGTAATATAGACGGCCACCAATGGTGCCATCTTGTGATGACGTGTCAACTAAGCAAGCCAATTTCGCTTTGCCTCAGATGGGGTGCCAGCAGTGAAGCTTGCCTAGGGCACAATATGGGCTTCGACCAGCCCTGGTCCAATGGTAAAGTCAGTGTCCAGATCAGCGTCCAAAGGCCTCCAGATTGTTCAGTTTCATTCGTATTTTAAGTGCTAGTAGCAAGGTTTTTAAATCTTTTCATCCTTCATAATAAATTTAAGAGCATTCCATATAGTCAAACTTTTTATTGCACAATACTTCTCTCATACAATTCTCTTGACCACAAACACCATACCCTTAACCACAGTTTATTTCACAAAGCAACTTGCATATGGATGTTACTTTTCTAAAGCAATTGTTGTCTGAGAATCTAAATATGTTCAGATGCATAACCCGGTCAAAATTACAATACTACACTGATAAGCTATGATATTAAAACCACTGAAGGTGAAGTGAATGACATTGATTATCTCGTCATAATGGCACTAGTCAAGGGTGGCATTATTTATTAAGCAAGTGAACAGTCAATTCTTGAAGCTGATGTGTTGAAAGCAAGAAAAATGGGCAGGCATGTGGATCTGAGCAACTCCGACAAGGGCCAAATTGTGATGACTAGACAACTGGGTCAGAGCATCTCTAAAATGGCAGGTCTTGTGGGGTGTTCCCAGGATGTAGTGGTCAGTATCTACCAAAAGTGGTCCAAGGAAGGGCAACTGGAGATGGTGTCATGGACACTCAAGGCTCACTGATTCACGTGTGGAACGAAGGCTGGCCTGTCTGGTCTGGTCCCACGGGAGAGCTACTGTAGTACATACTGCTGCAAAAATTAATACTGGTTATAATGGACAAGTGTCAGAACACACAACACATTGCAGCTTGCTGCATATGTGGCTGCATAGCCACAAACTGTCAGTGTCCATGCTGACCCCTGTCCACTACCAAAAGCACCTACAATGGGCATGTGAGCATCAGAACTGGACCATGGAGCTATGGAAGAAGGTGGCCTGGTCTGATGATTCAGGTTTTCTGTTACATCATGTGGATGGCCAGGTGCTTGTACGTCATTTACCTGGTGAAGAGATGGTACCAGGATGCACTATGGTGAAAGGGTATACCAGCCCAGGCAGTCTGATAGTCTGGACAATGTTCTGCTGGGAAACCTTGGGTCCTGGCATTCATGTGAATGTTACTTTGACATGTACCACCTACCTAAACATTGTTGCAGACCAAGTACACCCCTTCACAGCAACGGTATTCCCTGATGGCAGTGGCCTCTTTCAGCAGGATGATCCACCCTGCCACAATGCAAAAAACATTCAGGAATAAGATTCAGTTTTGAAGACCATGAAAAACAGATCAAGGTGTTGATTTGGCCTCCAAATTCCCCAGATCCGAATCCAGTCGAGCATCTGTGGGATGCATAGGACAAACAAGTCCAATCCATGGAGGCCCCACCTCGCAATTTACAGGACTTAAAGGATCTGCTGGTAATTTCCACGCCTCGAAGGGTCAGAGCTGTTTTGGAAGCACGAAGGGGACCTACTCAATATTAAGCAGGTGGTTTTAATGTCATGGGTGATCGCTGTAGTTACATTATACAACCAGCAGAGGACAGCACAAGTCCAGCATTACGGCCTAAGGTTCCTCAAGATTACTGCCAAGATGCCACTCACTTGTTTGTTCATTAACAATCATCATCAGTAATCCTACTAAATTTGAGAAATCGTTTACTTCTGAAGAAAAAAATAAACACACGATGTATGAATTTGCAATCATCCCCATCAATTGTTTTTGATCCCAGTAAACGTATTATGCGGTAAACTGGAAAACAGACATTAACATAACCTCGCAAATATGTATAGCTTTATAAATGAAATATTACACGTTTGTTTCCTTTTGGTCACACGTGAATAAAAGTTGCTGAGTGGTGAGCTGCGTAAATTGCACAGGGGAATCCGGCTGTGGGAACTCGGCGCGCGGATGCCCGGCGCCGTTCCTCTTGGTGCTCCCACCCCCGACCAAGAAACTTTCTGCATCGTTTATTTTACATAAAAGCAATACTCCCGAGAAAAGGCAGCCGACGCATTTTTTAAGTATCTGTGAAATGCACCGACTCGTCAGTATTTTGCAGTTTACTTTTAATATCTTTGCACAAGCCGTGCAGAAGTGAGACCACGGCCGATTCAGCCCAGCTCCAAACCAATGCGTCGGACAGTTACATTCTATGTATATTTTGTAAGTTCATAGGTGACAGGAGCTTAAAACTGGAACAGAATTTAATGAAATGTTCATTTTGATGATATAAGCGTTGGGTCAATTTCATGTTTTAATTTCGTATTCTTTTGTTTGTATTGTAGGGGGTTATAATGCTGAGGGTCCGGTAAGTTGAGGCTTCTTTGAGTCCATTCTGGGCAAGATGGCCAAAGCGGATACACTGAAAAACATAAGCACAGACAAGACGGAGTATTTTCGCCCTAAAGTTTCATATCTCTTCATCATGAGACGGAGAACTGAGGCTTCTCTTTAGATAGTGGCTGATATGGGCTGCTCGGTTTTTTATATAACTGCCTACGGTCTAGTTATGCCTGCAAGAATCATTTAAATCTTGTGTATTTTGCTTCTTCTGTTCTAAATTCTATAGAATTTAACCTCATTTTGCAAATGGACTGGGGTAACTTCAACCCCAAAAATAACACAGGGGTCAAGTTAAGAAAAATTCAATGCGTGGGCTAAAGTGCGCAGTGATCACCTTATGAACTATCAGACATTAACCAATTCCACTCATACATCTACAAAAACGGACCTTGAGTGCTTCCAATTTTAACAAGACATCGTAAGTGCCTGCTTCTCACATGCCTAAAATAAACTCCCATGTCCTATGAAATCACTTAAATTAAGTAAATTCAACAGTCTCTGCAATTCTCCGTTAAATAAAAATGGCTGTTATAGTAATCGGTTTGTCTAATACATTTCAGCATACATTACAGATAGCCGAGGCACGTGTATACTGGACCAAGACATCTTACCATGAAATAGTATGAAAACGAATGGGATATACCATATAAATTACATCACACAAACTCTTATCATCTTAGTGGCGGTTATTATGATGATCTATTAACTATAGTGTATTACACTCATGCATTATATCCTTATCATCTTAGTGCCCATTTTAATTACGATAATCTACTGTTATTGCACTTACTTGTATACTGTTTGTGACTGTGGCGTTCACTTACGTAGGCCTATGGCAGAAATTACACTGACTTCTTATGAAATTAACGTTTTATGGATGATTATACTCAGCAGTGTTGCTACGATCTTAAAGCATCCAGGACTTATTCACGATCAAACTGGGAGCATTGTGGTTGAAACAACCGAGAAACAAATCCAATTGTTAGCAGTTATTTGCCTAATTTCTACGAATTTACGTCTGCATAGTGACAATTATTACGGTTGCTGCAACGTCGCACAGTAAGTTAAACATGTGATTCATGTCCTTCCTCACTCCTAAGATTTGCGAAACAGAAACTCCCAGCCATTAAAAAAGTCAGTTTATAACAAGTTTTGGTAGATTTGTTCAAGCTTTGTAATAAAATTAAATCGCCTGTATAATTTTTTTCTTAACCCGAGTTATGTAATAAACTCTAAATGGCAGCAGATGTGGTCATTTCATAAGCTATTGTGAGCATCGTCTCCCTGCTGAAGTGAAAGACCATATTTTGCGCCCTTTTGGGGTACAATGATTTACAGTTCAAGTGATGTCCGTACATATGCGTAGTGGGACACGTTTTACGTAGCCCACTTACCGAGATTTTTTACCTTTCAGGTGCTTTAGGCAAGGCAACACTTCATCGGTCTCTTAAAATACCAACCTGCTTTTCTATATCATTTTGATTGCGTTTCATTCCCATTTAAACCCCATCCTTTGAAATACATTACCTTAAGTCGTTTCAACTCCGGCAAAATCGAAGCAGTTATAAAACCGAATCGAAAACCGGTACTATGGGTTTGGCGGTGGCTGGTGTCTAACTCTAACATCTATTTATAACTTTAATATATTACCGCTAAATAGAGCGGGCGACGGAGGCAGGTCGGTACGCCTTATTGTGCTTTAATAATGCGCAGTAGCTTACCACGTGCATATTTATATGGCTCAATCAACTTGAAAAAACCGTGATCTACGAAATTCTGTACTGGCACTTAACAAATAAATTAACAAATATTACTATACTTCGCTTTCTACATTTGGACACATAATTATAGATGTGTCATATAAACTCATGACGTACTGACCGCTCGGGTGAAATGTGGAAAGCAATCAACTGGATTTGGGGGGGCGTGTAAGAAACGTTTCCGCATTTTCCTCCATGTGATCCCAGGCGCTTGTGACCCAGCGCTGGGAGGAGAAACCGAAAAGTTGCCTGAAAACTTCTGACGCGCCTCCGCCATCTAGTCACTGATTACGCTCCGGCACAGCCTGCCACCAGCATTTGGGGCATCGCCGATCCCTAATTATAAGGCACGATCGCCCCCGATCTTCCCTGTCTGAAGTGTCTGACAAATAAAGACCTGATTGCCGAGTCCCGAAGAACGGTGCGGGGCCAAGAGAGCGGAGAAGCACGGGGGACTGAAACTCAGACTCGCGAGCGTGTAAAAGGAAGTGACAGACTCGCAAACTTAAGACTTAAGAGCACCAAAACAGGTCAGTACATCTCATGCATTTGCTCTCTCGCGTGATGCCGAAAGCCGTATGTTAATCTGGAGGACCTCTAGGTTATAAAAGTGAGGCGCACTGCAGTACTTAGACAGCAATGTGTTTCCCCTATTAGAGATTTCACTTGTGATGTATAGTCAGGGCAGCGTTTTTAAACACCAAGGCAGCCGTTTTGTCGCGGGTAAGTGTAAATCATGTTGAAGTGTGTGTGTGTGTGTTCTTTTTTTTATTCTTTTTTACATTTCTTCAAGTATTCATTTCAAGCATTCTTTGCAATATCCTATTATTACTGTTATGTGATTTTAAAAAATAATACGGAATACAATTACCAGTGTCATTATCTCCACCTTACATTTGCGTTACTCGTTGTCTGCTCTATGGCAGTCAAATCCTGCATTTTTGCGCTTGGGTATGAGCACGGGCTGATATATTGCATATTTTCTACTGCCAGACCAGTTAACTTGTGCATTTCTGCAACTAAACAACATAAAACACCTGTGTAGTATTCTCTAGTCACTCAGATCTATGGTGCTTAAAAGTGCAATGAGAAGTGTCACTCGCTATAAATCCCAGTCTTAAAATGACTCAGCACTCCAGCAATGTCAACACTCAATCATCAGTTGGATTACAACTTAAAATAACAATAGAATGAAATAATTCCCATATATGGCTAATTGTCCAGCCGTCTAATAGTTTAAATGACCTTTGAGGCGTGCATCATAACAGGTGCATGATTGCACTTAATTGTGTTTTTTTTTTTTTAATTATACGGAGTTACAGTTGGAATAAATTCATAAAATACAGCAGCCTTCTAATACAGAACAGTGCTAGACTTATTCCGCAGGGGAGTCACTGGAAATATTTTTCTTATTTTAAATTACAAGAACATTGTTGTCCTTCTTTATGTTATTTTATGCTTGGCGAGAACTATTTTAAAGAGACAATGAGACGCGTTTAACATGTAAAGCAAAAGAGACTGTCAAAGTCAAGTTCAAGGCTTCAAATATAATTGAAATATTTACACCTTTTGTTTAATATTTTGGGGTGCTTCTTTCAACTACTGTAAGCGTTTTCAACATAAATGACGTAAGCTTTTAAGCCCTGTTTAGTAAGTTTTTAAGCCCGGTTTACTAAAACCGGGACGATGTACATTGACAAAGGACAAGTTTCCATACCCTGCAGTTCTAAGATGATTTTCTTCGGGCCGCCATTAAAATGATTTAAAATCTGACTTCATAAAACCAAATATATATCCAATTACACCGCAGTTAACTTTTTTATTGTTACCCAATATTTCTTTTCCCTTAAGCACACTGTCATATTCTTGGCCTATATTCAAGTTCATGACATTTTGCTTTTTGTAGGTCTAAATTATGATTATTTGATAGCAAGTACTTCAGAAATAGATTTCTGTATGGTAATATAACATTTATGCTAACGATGATATAGAAATGACACTTGTCAATGTCTCTTTCCGATCCGGATTGGGAAATTATGCAGTTACTTGGGGTGCTCCCGTTTTGACGGTATCCAGAAAACATAACCGGAAGCTACAGTGCTTCACAAAGTATGGCAACAGCTTCTCAGTGTTTTTTGTAATCATGAAATCTGAAAAATGAAATGTAGCCTTCACATTAAATTTGATACACTTTCAACATGCATAAAATTCTTAAGGGTTTGCTTTGCTTACACTGATTATCAGTACGAGGCAATCATCTTTTTTTTTTACTATATGTGTAAAGTAAGCACAACTCAGATGCAAAACTTGCGTTATAGGTTGCTGAAGAAGGTCAGCCACCACAGATCCAAAGTCTGAAACATGTTGCACAATTCGTGTTGTAGAGCTTAGTGGAGGACTTTGCACCCTATTCTTTAAGGGAAGGTGTGCCAGGGGTGCAGAAATGCTGTCCGCCACCCGCCATCCCGCTCACTGCCTTCTGGCCTCTGTCTTGTGATTCTCCTGAAATGTGTAGCTCTGGGGTTCCATTTCCCCTCACCTCCATGCTCCACAGAGAGCCAATTGGGAGGCTTCCCCCAATTCACAGCTGTAAGAACGGGCCAGTCCTGGGTGATCAACCTGTTAAAAATTGGTCGCCACCTTTAATACGTTGAATTCAGTTTTTTTGCCCAATATTTAGGACATTCATAAGCAAATGTTTGTGTTTTAAACATGGTCAGCTTTAGTCTGAATTTGTGTCGCAAAGACCATACCAAAATCCTACGTTACTTGACGTTTCAAGTTTGAATTCTATTTGGTTCCCACATTTGGATCAGCAGATCTTTTTATTCAGAAATATACACCACAAGCAGACCTGAGGGCTGATTTTATTTTATTGATGACTGAACAAGATGGTCCTTTAAATCTGATGTGCATCATTGAAATAAACTTGACTGTTGATATTGAAATAAGCTTAATTTTAAATATGCCAGTCAGATCAATGAGTCACTCGAGATGTATGTGTACTTTCTTGCAGATTTTAATTTAGTAGATGGTTTGATATTTATAGTCTCAAGACGATTTCCAGAGTGGGTCCTAAAACAAGTAAAGAGCAAACTCAGAAACGCAGTTAGACCTTAGCTAGTCAGCTAGTCCTTTAGCAGACCCCGTTGTAAATGTGTATGGTAAAATAAGGTCAAAGTCTAAAGGCAGGAAGACTTAAGTGAAATATGGATGTATATGAAACATTATTTAATGCCATTTTTAGTTTACTTTCCAGAAAAGTCTTTGGTCATGACTTTGCCCATGTAACGCAATTCAGTAATTTAGCCATCCTGTTAGAATCTAAGGAAAGCGTTGGCAATACAGGAGTCAGTTGCTTTTTTTTTTTTTTCCTTAGTCCATTTAGGGTGGGGGAACCAGTTAAGGGGTGACCCCTTCACACACTTTTAGGAAAGGTTTGGAATACCAGCATTTTTAATAACATTTACGAATTATTTATTTAAATAAACTGATGGCAGAGGTGAACAACGGTGGCATTTATAAATGGGAAGGGTCATCTGATATGAGCCTTATGATGCGCTGTTTTTTTTTTTTTTTTTCGCTTAGCCATCTCCCAGCTCTTCCTGTCTACTTTGAGGAACAAAGGGCTCTGGGATAGTGGAGGTTTCCAACCGTAGAGGCCTTGGTCGTGTACACGCCTTTCTTATCCAAGGAGGAAGCTTCACATTCCCCAAAGGAGTAATCAACTAATAGTGAATTCCTATTTAAAGAAATTGGGCAAAGGTTCATGTCCTTGGATATTGTGTAAACCCAAATTCCCAGGGAGCTGCACAATAAAGATCGAGGGGATGCAAGGCACTTGCCAGAAGTGTGTTATTGCGGCAATTCCAGTCTGTTTTTTTTCTTGACGATAGCCAGAGTGTGTTTTCGTCAACAATTAGTCACTCGTTCACCTATTAACCATTATAACTTGCTAGTTTTTCCACATAAAAAAATAAGATATTTCAATGTTTAAATATATATTTTAAAAAATGGCATGGAGACTGGAGAATCCATCAAAGAGCCATGTACAAGAAACCATGTGATACGTGGGGAACAAATTTGATCAAAATTAATTGAATTTGTAAGACCTACACCACAGTGCCCTGTATAATTCAACAGGTGGATAATTGTCAGATGTTATTTCCAGTTTTTACAGCAAAAGTAATTGAAATCAGATCCTAAAATTGCTGGGCGATTTTTGTTTAGTGGTGTGTGTGGCATTTAAATTCTTCCCAAATATATGCGCCACAGAACGTACCACATGCATTGTGTGTGGGGGGGATATTAGTTCCACTACGTTTGCTCCCAACAGCAAAAAAAAGAAACAGACAGGTTCTCATGAAATGTGTAGCCCAGTCTAGTTCTGGTTCAAGCGATTTTGTGATCTTGAAGATTCATTAGTAGAGCAGAAAAAGACCAAGACAAAGTAGGGATGGCTTTTAGCTGGTGTGCTTTTCTGTGCCCTTAGTTTGATTTTGTTTGCCTGTTTAGGGGGTTTTGCTTACCACAAAGGGTCGCTGCCTATGGCGTTTCTGTTTCCCGTATTCGAGACGCTCAGATCTGTAGCTTTGTTTGTTTGTCACTCATGCTTGACTTTGAGGTGTCGATGACACAGCTATATGTGCCAAATAATTAACAAACTTAATTTTGAACACCCCGTTTCATGTGTTGTTCGTGGGATTGATAGGATGAGATGTAGCAAAAGTTAATCTGCCTGGACATCATGTGCTAAGACCTATACTTGGCCTCTCAGACAAGAGTTGTTGCATTCCCCACTGCCTTTTGAGAGTTTGTGGAAGCTGCTTGTAACCTTATTTACCTTACCTCCTACTTCACTGGCATGTTCAAGGTTTTTTTTTTTTTTTTGTCCTGCAGGGGTTTGTTCCTCTTGCAGGGGTGTAGAGGTTCTTCAAAGAATTCCAACATCCATATGTATATGGTTATGACCAATAATGGTAATCAAAACTTTGGTATGGGGCCCTTCTGTTTTTGAGGACTCCCGGTGTGCTCTGAACCTGCAAAGTTCAAAACATGAATTTCGGATAGTGCCCCTCGTTTCATGAGCGTATGTCTGGTTCTTTACTGGCTAGGTATTGTGCATTCATTTATTATATTATACTGACAGTGTGAATATTGAGGCATAGTTATTAGCATGGTAATCATTTCTTTACTTTTTTTGTTAAAATGGACCGAACCCAAGTCTCTGGGACGGAGGAATATAACATAATTTCCATTCGACCATAGATGATGTAACAATTAAAGATATTGCATCAGAAGTTGGACATGTCCTCTGTGCATCTTCCTTTTCCGCAAAAACGGCTGCATTCTGCATTACATGTGATATATATTGATGTATATCTATTTTATATATAATATAAATTTTATATTGCATATGTAAAACATATATATGCATTATATTCAAATTTGGAAGCAAAACATTTAATGTAATAGCTTTTAATTTCTTCAATCCCAAGTATGTAACATTTTTTTTTTTTTTTTTGTTTTGTTTTCTTCCCCTACATTGTAAATTACTAAAAACATTGTGTGTAGAACTGTCTGTCAACATATACATTTTCAGCCTAAATCAACCGCAAAAATGTTGCCAGGAACCAGAAGTACACTCATCAGCTGCGGGCCAAGAGAAGTGGAACCAGCATGTCTAAAAGTCGAAGCGACAGGAAGTCATCTGGCTTGTCTACACCTCTCACTGAAAGGCCACATGACAGTTCGCTGTCTGCAGTTTTCTTGTGTCTTTTTAGTTCCTTTAAATTGGGCTGGTAGCTGGAAATTTAAGCGATCAGTTTTGCTTGCAGATGTCAGAAGGTCAAATCACGTAGTGCCACCCACATGCAGAATTTTATTAACTTTTTTCTGCCATCTGAGGATTTTTACAGTGACTGAAATATATGTATTGTGGTTTTCTCCTTTAGATACAATGATAAATGAAATGGAAAAGTGTAAATCCAGGTGCTTCTGTGTTTCTTTTTGAAAGCACAAGTTTCCTGTGATCTGTTAGCATCTGGCATCTGCCTGAAATGACATTTACCATTTTATGTCTATTATTCTTATTGGGCTACAAGTATCTGTCTGCCTCTGTCTGAATTATTTAAGAAAATGTGCAAGAGTCAGAAATTGGTAAAACAGATACATTTTATACCTCATTGCAGTTGCCAGACAATCTAACTCAGTTAGGGATGTTTCAAAACGTCTCAGCAAATCTCTTCAACAAATGAAAGTAGCCAGATTTGCCCAGCTGCGGGAATTTGTGCTGACTGTTTTGGATTTCGGTGTGAAAACTGCCCCTCTTTATTTTAGAGGCATTTTATCAGAAAGGAAGCCACTCTGTCAGCTCACGGATGAGTAAACTCTGTACCAGTCGAGTGGGCACCCAGACAGGAAGTGTCTATGCTACACTCATACTGAGAGGGTCTCCAGCAGGGCATAGACTGAGCTGATTGTTTTCTGGCAGTCACAACGCTGCCAAGGTCAGGAGGTCACGGTTTTATTGGTTAAGCCTGCTTGCTTTCTGGTTTTGAGGTTACCAAAAGTCTTTCTTCCCTCTGTTGAACAGGACGACCGAGACATTGGGTACAAGAGGAAATGAACATAGCTATTTTCTGAAATGAGATGTCGCATTTGTGCTATGTGCCGAGGAATGCCGTTATGGCCCTCTAACGAACTTCCCACTCTTGTGGAATTTTAGGACTCATTTCACATAGGCGGGAGTAGCCTAATCACTCATAACTCATGAGTATAGACACTGTGTTTGTTCTGACGGCCTGATCAGTGGATGGCAGATTGCGCAGTAAATGCCTAGCAGAACACAGCCATTTCTAATCCAACAGGAATAATGAATTTTCTCCTGGAAAACGTTGACTTTCCACATAGTTTGGTTCTCAAGCACTGGGTCAAAAAAGTCAACAAACAGTTTGCTGGCGTTTCTTCAAATCAGTAAAGCCAGTACTGTGCCTGTTTTTTTTTTTTTCCTTCTTCTTTTAGTGCCTCGGATGCATTTAAAAGAATACATGCTGTGGTTCTTGGGAAAATGTCGTTTCTTGCTCGTTGCCATTCCTCAACGGTAAGCTAGCTTGAATGTCGTTGGTCAAGTTCTGCTAGACTGTTGAATTTCTTTTTTTTTTTTTAACTGGGTTTTTTTTGTTCAAAAATTCCCAAACACTGTGTGGAATTGATCCTTGAATCTTGAGTTAAAGTTTATATGATAGTTGTGTTAATGTCATCCAAGTCCACAAATTTGTACTGTTGAGAAACTTATTTCACTGTATGCCCCTACTGAAACACAAGGTATAAAGCAGATTACTTGTATACGTAAATTTCTTTTCATAGAATTTAAATAAGAATCATTGAAACAAACTGGATGAAAGTCAGACCTTGAGGCAGCTTTGTGTAAAATGATAGATAAATACAAGTTTGCTTGGAAACATGAGCATTACAAACAGATGAACAGATACTTTAAAATTGAAGTTTTATTATGGATTATAAAATAACACAGACGATACAATACAAGGAGCAAAACAAATGCGCATGTGAAGAGCTTTGACTTACCACGTATTGTTTGCAGACACAAGGGGAAGAATACGAACGATCAGCTATATGCATCTACAAAACACTCTGTGATATTAGGAAAACAAGAATCACAGTGACACGAATCCCTTCAGTAAAGCTCAGGGAGGGACGTTATAAGTTTAGCAACCAGCATTTCTTATGGGGTGAGGAGGAAATCGGCGACCCTGTGCATGTTTTGGCGATTTGAAGGCATCATGTGGTGGCATTTCTGGTTTTACACAACAGAAGGAAACGGGAGTCAGTTTTAGCCTTTTCCAAGTTTCAAAATGCTTGCGTTTATGTGCCCATGTGTGCAGAGGGAGGTTCCCCATCATTCCCAGTCCACCGGCGCCACAGGCCCGCATGTAGTCGCATTACCTGCAGACCATTAGAGGAGTCCCTTTGTCTGGCAGCACCTCTATCCTCCTTACAAAATGCACTGACTTGCAGCCTGCCATCGCATTGCAAGCACCATGTGTCGTTCTACTGCACTTTGTCCCCCCTTTTTTGCCCTTTCATCTGAAGAATGAAAGCTTCTAAATTCTTTGCCGTCCGTGCGACATCCGCTCCACGTTGAGTTTAATGACATCAACGACAGGATAATCTAATGACGTTGTTATTGTCCCAATAATCTCGTTTTGCTGTCCATGTCATTTGAGATTTTGCAGTTGAGAAACCGGTCCCAAAATGATGGCCTATCCGTTGGTCCTTTCTTCTGCCTGGGGAAGAGCACGATTTCCACCTCGGGTGCTGATTTTGTGTTTTCGTAGGGAGGTCTCTGAAGGGCTTTGTTGGAGTCAAATAGTTATGTAACAATCGCTAATCCCAGGAACACTCTCTCCTCTATTTAGTTCTGGCTCGTTCCATCCAAAAACCCAATGTTTGACCAGCTTAATCACTGGCTCCTAATGAAAGCTAGTATGCACTTAAAGGACTTTGTTTTGAAGCTATGCTGTGAGTCTCCAGCACCATAAAGCATCAAGAAAAGTGCCCCAGTGGTTGAGGCTTACAGAGGGTTGGCTTTGATTGCAATCATTCACTGGCCTCTGTGCAGAAAGGCTCTTTTCAAACTTTTCAAAACGATGTAACTAATTGGGTTGTGGTGGGGGTTGAAGTTTTAAACGCTTACAAGTCAGAAGATTAAACAATTATACCATTTGCACTCTGTCAGACACCCCTGTCTGGTTCCCCACCCTCTGCTGTGTTTTGTTGCTTTTTGTTGACTCTGTTTCATGCGTCAAGGCATAAGTACAGTCACGTAAGCACCGAGTGACCAACGTCTCATACACCGAATATAACAGATGATCATATTTTAATTGCCCTGAGATGTTTTGATTTCTGAGGTCACCTCTATCCCCTGTCACTCTCCTGTCTGTCTGTACATGAGAGTCACACGACAGCATCTTCAGGGTTACAGGGTAACTTGCTGCACTACCTTGTTTCATTTGTTTTTTTTAATTCTTCTAGCAATAAACGTATAGTTAATCTATCCCTCCATCAACCCAGCTTCCGACTACATGTCCTGGTCTGGTATCCAGGCTGCGAAAGCCTGTCCTGAGCAGCACAGGGTACATGGCAGGATAGGATGTTAGATTTTTCTAATTTAGCCAATATTTTCAATTAATTAAGACAATCTGGTATCATTTTATGATGTTTATTTAATAATTACATTTATGGGGCAATTTGATCATGTTTGTTTTTAGCATGACTTTTCAGAAAAGCAAATTAAACTGTGATATAAGAAACAAATTATGGATGACTGCCCAATACGTTGATCCAGATTGTATGACTGTTTTAATCCAGATATGCAATTTAATACTTATGGACATTGTAAAAGTGTACAGAGAGCTACCTGTGCCTGGAATACCTTCACAAAATGCTTTTGAATGGTCTTGGGCAATCTCAGTGGCGTCATTCTAAACGTGAAAAGAACACGTCCCCCTTGTTTTAAATGTAGGAAAAAGCCCAGAAATTGCTGTATTTGTATGTGGGTTCATATTAAATAACCCTCCCTGTGATCAAATATTCCTCCCAATTGTTTACAGACTGAGGTGGACAATGCAGCAGTATCTGGCACAGAAACGCTGCTGAGCCCGTACACAAAGCCTGGCATCTGCTGTTTCCCTAGATATTTTTACAACCTGCAGGCATTGGTCCTATCAAGAAAAAAGTGCTGTGCCCCTACTAAGCCACTGTTGTTGTGAGCACATTAATATTTTACATATTGTGATTGAAATTTCCTTTTACATGGCCATTATTCAGATGTAGGTGAAACTAGAGTGAAGAAATTTCTGACATGGTGACATGACAAACACTTTCAGATCTTTGTCATATATTTGTATATGTTTATGTAAAATTATACCTACACTCGTGTGCGCGTGTATCGCGCGTGTGTGCGCGCACAGTTATATGTATTACATCACGATAAAAACCTGCTGTTTTGACATTGTGGGGACCATTTTTTTTCATCAGGCTCTCATTGTCGGCATCACGGTGATTATGGTTATGGCCATACATACATATGCAAGACTTTTGACATTTTTACCTTCTCGATTGCAGTCGCATATAAAATTTTCCCCTTCTGAGAACCAAAAACATGGTCACATATGGACACATCATGTATATATGACCCCTACCCCCCACACAAATACATACATACATACATACATACATACATACATACATACATACATACATACATACATACATATAGTAGAAATATACAGTTTTAATTTAAAGCCATTGGCGTTAATACGAAACTTTTGTTTTGTGTCAGAGGTTTTATTGTTATACAAAACCATGTAATTCTTCAAATTGAATTAAGACTATTAAAGATGCTTATGAGTTTTAGTAGTTCCTAGGTCTTTATTTCTAAAATTAATCATTTGGAAAGCCCTTCTGGCTGCCTTACACGTAGTCTTGTGGCAGCTCCTTGGCGAGCCGCGCGCGGTGTTAGGAAACGTGAATGAGAAACATTGCGCGGCTGTCGCAATCCAGTCCCGCTGGAGCGGATTTCACATCGTACTCGGCATGCTTTGTGTGCGCGCTTAATTTCCACGTGTTAAAATATGGCCACAGGAGGGATGTTTCCAATTGAGCAACTAAATCGGGTGTTCCTGTTGGCAAGCGTTCCTGAGCTCCACCTCGAAGCATTGATGAAAACATGTTCTGGTAGCGACAGGCCAAAGAGGCCTCCTGCAGTGGCTTCGTAACGCTATTAGCTATTAGCAGCTATTGGTGGATGGGCTTCTCCACCAAGACCTTCCGTGGGTGTCTCTCTCGGGGGTAGAGCTGTACAGCACTGTCTCTGCATGGAAGGCGTGAAGTTTTAGTTGCACGATATCTTCGGCTACCGTGACACGGGCTGCCCGCCTTTTGATAGTCTGTTTACGGCATGTCAGTCTTACATGACGCCCTCTAAGGTTCTCGATTGTCTGCTTTCGGAAAACGTACTCGACCCCCTTAGGGTTTTCACAGGGCCAACGACTTGTGCTCAAGGTGAACGTGGCTTTGCGGATTTTAGAGGAGGCTGTTTATGCCATCGACAGAGAATCACAGATCTGTGGTCTCTGGGGTGTTTCTTCATCAGCTGTGGGCCCTGTAAGTTTAAATAACAAGTCATCAGTATGTGAATCACCCACCCAGGCTACTGGTGGGGGTCTGGCTTCTCCGCTGGAATCCTGGCTCCCCTGTTCCCCAGCCTTGCCAATCGGAGCAAAGGTCCGTCCACAAGGAGCCTGTTTTCCCCATTGCAAAATGGTCATCCAGTGGACGGAAACTTGTTTCTTGTCTATTTATAGATTTCTGACAAGCGCTTTCCTTCCAGAATGTTCTTTAGACGTTGCCTCCATCCTTGGATAGTCAAGCAAAGTCTTGAAAGGTCAAATCATGGTTATGCTATTGTGTTCAGAGTAGGTGAGGGAGAAAAATTATCATCAAAAATAGGATGTTTGTTTTGTGAACAAGTATTAGGAAGTCACCGGTAACCGATTCTCACTTCAGTCAGCAATTCCTTCCTGTTATCAACACTTGTGTTTTGATTTAGCAATTATTGCACTATGATTTCCATTTTATTTATAAACGCTGTCTTTTGTAAGAAATGGGAAGTAATTAATCATATGTGGCGATGACACAAATCTCAACCGAATAAATAAGGACACAGAAGGTCACCAGCCTGTGACACGTTCGATAATTGCTGATTTCTCTGTTGCTATTTTCCCTGTCCATGTGATGATGATCCTATGATTGAAACTCAGTCTGAGGAGTTTTCTGCAGGCCTTCGTGGTTCACACTGTAATTCTGTATAACACAGATACGATCGTGCGGATTGTGATAACCAAAGCAACTGATGGCCTTGATTATACAAATTCTGTCTGAATGTCAATCCGGTTCATTCAGGCTGGGACTGCCAAAATCATTGATTGCGAGTTCATCAGAAAGGTCGTCCACCTTGGGAGTTTACCAGTCGAATGCTATTTCTTTGCTTTGGCCTGGACTAAGCCACTGTTAAATATATGTATGGAAACATACAGCATTTTCATATCAGTTAGATCCTTGACGTGATATCTGTGAGGGTCTTGGTAGTGGGTTTGAGTTGGAGCCGGGTAGACTATTACTAGTTCGCAGATGAGTTTCCTTTGAAAAGCAGAATGATGCAAAAGAGTTGAGACTTGAACAATGAAAGTGGACTGACCGCCTAGCTGTCCGACAGCTACACTTTGTCTGTTTGGGGTAAAGAAGCGAAAGAATAACCCCGCCCCCCCCCCTTTGAAAAGTTTAATGCTGAAAAATGTTTTCTGTTGGGTAATCGCACGCTGGAATATTTAAACACCGCTGAAAAACAGCCAGTCTGTCTTGCGTCAGTGGCATAGTTCACGTTGTACCTCCGCGCCGGATCACTGGGTATTGTTTACTTGATAAGCGGGGCCATCTGCGCAGTTGGCTGCGCCGGGGCGGACACCGTCTCAGACAGCCTCCCTCATGCCGCTGTCCCGCCCTGCCCCACAGATATGGTGGACACACAAATGCCCACCTGGTCCACGAGCTTCGGCCTGAACCCGGTGGACCTAGCCGAGCTGGACGACAGCTCACACTCCTTTGACATGAAGCCCTTCAGCACGCTGGACTACAGCAGCATCACGGACCTCGGCTACGAGACGAGCCCACAGCAGACCGACGAGCTGACGCACATGGAATACATGTACAGCTTCAAGGCACAGGAGAACCTGAGTATGGACACCCAAATTGGCCAGCATTGTGTAGAAAGAATGTGGAGTGACTCAACGATAAGCAGATGTGTAATATATTCAAAAATGTACTTTTATTTTTAATTTAGTGGATGCTAAATTGGAGCAAGTTTGATACCGGTTGGGACGCAACTTAAATGCAAATGTCCATTTTCTTTTGGGGGAAGGGGGTGAGGAGTGAAGCCAAATTAAATATTGGGGGGTACATGTCTTCTCTGGTTTCTATGCCCCTGCCTTTATCCTAAGCAATAGAAATTTTTGAGAGTCGGCTGGTCCCTGGAGCAATTGGGGGTTAAGGACCTCACTTGAGGGCCCAACGGTAAAATCATTCTGCTGACTTAGGGATTTGAACCAGCAACCTTCCTATTACAGGCACAGCAAACTAACCCACTGAGCTGCTCACCAGCCCCCATAACAAATATAATGTGTAAAATTCATTATGACTAAAGAGGAAATATCCCCCCTCTGTAATGGTCTCTGTAGTCCATTTAGTAAGGATGTGACACCAAAACATCTGACACTAGTATCAGTTTTAATATACAATAAAATAAATAGTATGTAGAGCCGTAGTCGGCATGAACTGGTTGACTGTCAGCTGCCGCAGGGAGGCTAATTGGTGGACATTGTATTACAAAGGGGATGTGCAGGTTTCTGTGGGAGTGCTCTGTGTGAGGTGGTTTTTATTGTTTGGTCTGTCTGAACGCACACACTGCTTCTCACCCCCACCCAGGTGCGGTGAAAGCTGAGCCAGAGTCTCCACCTCTGTTCTATGAGCGTGGCGTCCCGTACGCCCGGCCACATGAAGATACCCCCGCTGCTGCCGCCGCCTCACTGAACATCGAGTGTCGTGTGTGCGGAGACAAGGCCTCTGGCTTCCACTATGGCGTCCACGCCTGTGAGGGCTGCAAGGTGGGCCCGAGGGTGCCGTTCCAAGGGGGGGGTGCGTGTCTCAGGGGTACATGTATGACACAGTGACAATGATCATGCACAAATAGGAAGCTTTTGTTTTATACACATACACGCATGCAATGAGGAGATTTGGGTCCCGTGATCCTGTCCTGGATAAGAATGTTTTATTTATGCATAATAGAAGTAAGTGTGTGTGTGTGTGTGTGTGTGTGTGTGTGTGTGTGTGTGTGTGTGTGTGTGTGTGTGTGTGAGATTGTATCAAGGCCATTGCTAGACATAAAGTTCTACTGAGGCCCAGCCCCCCCAATTACTCAAATCACACATTTTTTTTCTTGAATTCCGGCTGCATGTATGAAATGTGCTGGTTGAACTTCTCTTACTTAGCCCACCATTACTGCCACTGCCATACTGATGTCCCATCTACAGGAGTCAATAATGTAGATTCAAATCAAAATAAGTCATTTTTATTATTTAAAGACTTATTTTAGTCTCGTTGTTATCATTCTATGATCCTGATTTTTACTTTCTGCCAATACACGGCTTATTGCTGAGCACGAACAGTAAGATGCACCCTGGTATCCGGACCCAGTCTCTGCCCATCTCTGCTTGAGTTCTGGGTTAAACTACATTGCTTTGACATTCGACTGTGAGATTTTACTGGGGTACAGCAGATACTGAGATGCATGCCCCTCTAAAAGGGGTCTTGTAATGCACACACACACATGCACGCACACACACATGCATGTACACACAGACACATTCAAAATGCACAAATGCACACTTGTAAACACACACACGCACCCAATCACACTTTACAGGTAATGTTTTTTGTGTACGTATGTATTTCTTCTTACAATTACAGATATCTATATATTGTTTATACACATTGTTAGGGGAAAGCGCCGTAGCTTTTACCCCTTCACTATCTGTGTGGAGGAAGCGCCGTAGCTTACCACTCCGCACT
>JAAGVU020000123.1:6386339-6399401 GCA_011763525.2 Mormyrus iriodes | reverse complement strand
AGCCGATAATATATACTTCGCATGTACACACAAATAATATGATAAAATATATACAACGTCACAATTTCACTCTAACACACATGCATATGTCACATTATTAATTTACAATAACAATAGACCAAATGCACACAAACTTCACTTTTTCAACTTCTGCATGACTTGGGTTTGCATGCCTTTCACACTAAGACCACAACAGAGCATCCCCTGTGTGAGGGGAGCCTGCCTGATCCCCTACTCGGTTTGGGCTGATTCAGACAGAAGCTCGGGAGATTAGGCTGTATCTGACCAGAATCTTGATTTCCTCATGTAGACTAGTCGGCTGTCACATCAACCACAGACAGCTTTTTGAGTTTCCATTCTACAATGGGGGATGAGACACCTCTAGTGCCTGTATGCTATTATTGTCGGGCGTGTAGGCTACGTGTTTCAGGCGTCGTGTGCGTTTTCCATCCGCTGCCGAGGTGTGAAAGCCTGCAGGTGTGAGCGTTTCCTGCAGACCAGTTTCCCGAATATTTCATGTTCGCCCCACCGTTTCTTCTCAGGGCTGTTCTCGGGGCTCCCTGTCGCCACTGTGTTTATGAGATTGGCAAGAAGCGGCCCCATTGTTCTTTGGCCCCCATTTCTTAATGACAACAGGAGGAGTGCCAGAAGCAGGGTGGCAACCAAACGGGTGAACACCGTAGCTGCTTTTAAACACAAAAATCCTTGCTTGTTTTTTTCCTGGTAGAGCTTCATTCACTTCGACTTCCTCAAGCTAAAAATAAGCACATTTTTTCGACATATATGAAAATAGTCAAGAAAGCAGGGCAAAAAAAAAGACCCCAGACTTTTTAAACTCATGAACAGGATCTCCAGCTTTTAATAGCATACGGGCATCTTGGGTGTTGGCAGGTAGCTATTATAGCAAACCTCAACCTGCATGGCTCTGACCACCACTGCCTTCCGGTGCTTTCCCTGCCCCCCCCCACAGGGCTTCTTCCGGAGGACCATACGGCTCAAGCTGGTGTATGACCGCTGCGATCTACACTGTCGCATTCACAAGAAGAGCCGAAATAAGTGTCAGTACTGCCGCTTTCAGAAGTGCCTGATGGTGGGCATGTCACATAACGGTAAGAGCTCCGCTTGTTACACAACTGTCAGCCCCGCCTCCCCTCCAAATGCCACTCTTCTGCCCATCGTGGTGGGGGTGGGAGGGGGAGCTTATCTTTATTTATAATTCTGCAGGTCTTCCGGTCCTTGCTTCCTCCGAACTGTATTCTTCAGGTAGCCTTTCATTAAGCAGTCGGAAACAACCACCATTGTGCGAAGAATCATCTTGGTTCATCAAGTGTAAATGGGGGGGGGGGGGAATATGTAGAATAAAGAAATGTGGCACAGAATTTTCTTTTTTTCTTTTTTCCTGTGCAATACGTCATGTTGGTCTCTTTAACCACCAGCTAGGATAGTAGGGTTGATAAAACCCATTGCCCTCTTATCAGATTTGCTTCTGGGTAACTTCACCCATCGCTCTCCCTAATCGTGCCTGCTCTCGTGATTGGCGAAATCTCACCAGCACACATTAGGTGTGTGTGTGTGTGTGTGTGTGTGAGTGTGAGTGTGAGTGAGAGTGATTCATTAAAGCAGGGGACCTGGCTGTTCCTGAAACGCTGTGTCACGGGTCCTGGCAGGCAGCCCAGCCGTAGGAGCCCGAGTGAATGGACAGGTTTACTCAGGGCGTGATTGTGACGCATGCAATTCAAGTGCCGCCTCATAACTACGGAGCGCCGGTCTCACACATGTACGCACCATAAAAACGCACTCATGCTCATCTCTCTGACAAGGGGAACGAATCGAAAAATGAAATCAATAAACAAATTTTCCCCCACGTATTTTTAGGTATATGGTTTTTTTCCCACTGCCCCTTTAAGGATAACAGATGGAGTCAAACACCTGTCATCTTGTGACCATCCCTTTAAGGATCACAATACGAGTACACCTCTTGTCATGCCACAATCCGACATTAGCAAGAGCACATTCCTTCAAAACCGGGACATATAGCATGTTTGGGCTGCTTACGTCAGCACACATTGTTCTAACTGAAGTGTTCTCCCACATTTGTCATTAAGCTCCTCCCAGGACTGAAATGCTGAGCACTTAGTAAGGCTATTCATTCAGGCAGTCATATTCTAATAATCACCGGTTTAAAATCTAGCAAGCCGGTATAAGCAGACCGATCCTCAGAACAACATAGTTGCTAACGCCTGCCTTTATCCGTTTCGCTGATCGTTACGTAAGCGTCGGTTAAGTCACAAACATATCATTACCGAGCAGAGCTGATCAAATTCTGATCGGCTAATGCTGAGTTTTTTCCACAGTCCTTCAGTCTCAGTCTTTTAACATTCATGTCAAGGACTGTAAAGAGTGGGGGGAAAAAAATAGACTGAAGCACCCCAGGTCTATGTGGGGGGTTAGGAATGCATCCAAGAACGATGTGAGCCAGGCTCGTCACTGGGGAAGGTCAACTGTAGTCACAAGTCATTTACAGAGGCTGGGAAGGTAATTCACACTTCATCAGATTACAACACAACACTTGGGCCCCACAAGGGGGGACAGGTAGTGGCCTCACCCTACAGGCAGATCTTCAGAGATATTTGCCATGTGGGTAGCTGGTTTCTATAAATTGTGTGTCTCGGCCCAAATATCAGTCATCAATGCTCCCCACCACGTACGGGGAGCCCAAAAACACTGAAGAAGGTAAAATATACTGGGCGACACGGAATCGCATCATGCAAGGGAGCGCCCAGAATATATTTGCCCTCCATCCTATCCCACGTGCGGGGGAGGTGGGGAAAGGGGGGTCGGCCCTAGGAAGACGTGGCGTTTAGGAGTTTGTTTTAATGTCTGCATGCTTGTTTCTTTTCCCAGCTATTCGCTTTGGCAGGATGCCCCAGGCGGAGAAGGAGAAGCTTCTGGCAGAGTTCTCCTCTGACATGGACCACATGCACCCCGAGTCGGCTGACCTCAGGGCGCTTGCTAAGCACTTGTATGAGTCTTATCTCAAGTATTTCCCCCTGACCAAAGCCAAGGCCAGAGCCATCCTCTCTGGCAAGACCAGCGGCAACGCAGTGAGTCCGGGGCGTCCTCTCGTGAGCATGAAAGGTGACCGTCGAGGTGACGCACTCTCCTCGGCGTGATACTGATTTCTCAGGACGTTTGAGGGGAAAGCCCCAGAACACTGCAGTCTGATGCTGAGGAAGCTGCACCATTACATGCATTATTTGCTGCAGTGGCGCTCTCTGCATCAGTTCTTTGACATCTAGCTTCATTCGGTTGGGTGAACATTTTACCCAGCATGACTTGCATGTGGTCAATGGATCACATGCATGCGATCACTTTTAATGATGTACTTCTAATGCAAAACGTAAGAAAAAAAAAAAACACTAACAAACTAAAGCAAAGAATGAATGCACAATAAAAGGAATAAAACAAGCAGCACTGCCTTGTACAATGAAAATACTTTGAATATGCATAAAATAAAGTCCATACAAGAAATTATTTCACATGACATGGTATGAAAGTTTAAAAACAAAGATTTAATAAAAAAAAATTAATTATTGCTTTCTAAGTAGGAGATAAAATAGGCATACATGTCAGCCTAGCTGCAGTGAAAACAGGAGGTCCACATGATACATTTTTCGGACACATTTGGCGCGTGACAGCCTGTTACATTCGCATGACGCTGCCATGAGATGGCAAAATGGGCTAAAAAGTCTCACTGGCGAACTATGACGCTTCATGCCCATGTTAAGGGAAAAATGGACCAGACAAATGGACCAGTTTTAGTCTCCCTCTCCTTACCTTGCCAAACTGATCAGCATTAGCACGTGTATCTTAAAACTGGTACCCTGTGGATATGGGAAATATGTGTAGTCGACTGTCAGAGAGAAGTCCACAGTGTTTTGGATCTTGGATTTGGATGAGATTTATTCCTGAATGCGTTTAGTTTTCCATATGTGTCTTTATTTTCCTCTTATCTGTTCATATGACTTTAAAATTGCTTCAAGATTTCCAACCCATCTTCACCCTGCCTTTGTCCAGATTTTGGACGATCACTGTATGGCTGTAACATTTAAATGTGCTGTTATAAACATTCTTTAGCAAACATTTCAGAGATCTCATTATCTCTCAATGACATCATTAGACATGAATCATATAATCTTTTAGTCGGAATTATGAAAGGTGACAGGAAAAGGCTATAAATCTCTTAAGAAAAACTTTAAAGACCACATTTAGTATCCTCTGTTGTAGTCCAAAAGCTGCTTTTTATTGTGCAGACATCAAGTGTAAGACTGTACACCGTGGGGTAGCAGATGATTCATCGTAGAGCACATTTCCACTGAGACCTAAATCCTCATCATGAATATCCTGAAATTTGCATCTACATCCGACCTCGTTCTACCCATTTCCAGGGAGGAAACCACTGCAAGCTTTCTTTGTGCATTAGGGGATCCTGATGTCTAAAAGACCAAAGCGATGGATGGAATCGTGCCACCATGAGCCCTTCTGGCAGGGGAGATGACAAAGGCGACTTACCATCTTTTATTCAAGCTTGTTTTGACTAGTCCAGCCAAATAAATGGCACGAGTGATAGTGAACAGCTGTTTGTTGAAATGAGGCCTCACAATAGTGCGGTGTGTGTTACAGAACGAATGGCAGAAAGGTCATTAATTACGACTGACCCTCCCACGAGAGGATAATTTGTGCGCCTCTGTGCCATAGCCTCCTTGTCCCAGTGCATTTCCAAACAGTTGGGCCCACCTCTGTCACGTTATAAGCTCTAATGATATTTAACTAAGATGGGATTCCTTTGTGTGTTTCTCTAAGATTAGAAACGGATCCAAGATAAATGAATTCATCTTCCAGAGGAGACAAAAACTCACACTTTTTTTTTTTTTTTTTTTTTCCCCTTGGTATATTAACTCATTTATTAAGTGTCTGACAGTTAGATAATAAAGACAATACCCCTATACAGCAAAGTCTTTTTCTAGTGGGCCCATAGGAGATGACAAAAAGGAGAAGAATGTTACCTTGGGATTTTAGGGAACCAAGGTTTTGTTTTCTGTTCCCAAACTGGAATAAATACACTGAAACGAAAGACGTTTTGAAGAAATGAACTGAAACGTTATCACCGTTTTCGCCCGAGCAGCTTCCCGTCGTTGTTCGCCCGCCTCGTCTCGCGTGGCACGGTTGTTTTGACCAGCGCCCGGTCTGTTGACATGACGTTATCTGCTGGGTGCTGATCGTCTGTTTGTCTTCTCCCCAGCCTTTTGTCATCCACGATATGAAGTCCTTGACGGAAGGGGAACAATTTATAAACTGCCGGCAGATGCCAATGATGGACGCAAGGACTGACTACGGCCCGGTCAACAAGTCCACGGACGAGGTGGAGCTGCGTTTCTTCCACAGCTGTCAGTTCCGCTCGGCAGAGGCCGTCCGCGAGGTCACCGAGTTCGCCAAGAGCATCCCAGGCTTCGTGGGCCTGGACTTGAATGACCAGGTGACACTGCTGAAGTACGGGGTCATCGAGGTGATCATCATCATGATGGCACCTCTTATGAACAAGGACGGTACACTCATCTCCTACGGGCAGATCTTCATGACACGCGAGTTCCTCAAAAGCCTGCGCAAGCCCTTCTGCGAGATGATGGAGCCCAAGTTTGAGTTCTCCGTCAAGTTCAACATGCTGGAGCTTGACGACAGCGACATGGCACTCTTCCTCGCTGTCGTCATTCTCAGTGGAGGTGGGTATGGCTTGATTGAGTTCACGGGTTTGGGTTTTAGAAACCGCTACTAGACCGCCAGTGCTAGAGCAGGTGCTTAACCACTTGCAACCTTTTAGAATAGGCTGGTGTCACAGACGGTCTCTGCATCAGTACCCTTTATGAGTAATGGCTTTCTTGAAATTGGCATAGGTGATATAGAATATAGTAGTGTGACTTTTGGTTCTGCCCCCGCAAATCTAAATTTGCCCCAGTAGCTCTGGCCTCCTTTAACTGCAATTGGTAGGTGTAGGTACTAAGTTCAATTGTCCTGATGAAACAAGCACACGCTTGTTTTTAAGTTATTACAGGAATACAGCATGATCGTGTGCCATTTAGTCATATCGTTTTTAATCAGTAGGATTTTCCACTGGAAGCAGAAAATGCAGTTACCTCTTGTCTCAAAATGCATCAGACATACATTGACCTCATTGTCTGCTGTTACTCTTTCACATACCCATTAGCGTCCATAAGTGGCGCTGATAAGCAGTTTTCCTTTTAGCAATTTTTTTTGAAGTTTTTATTTATATAGGTTATTTGATGGACTCTTCTCATTTTGTCTTTTGTATAACTTGCTGCATTATTGGCTATCATGTTGAGAGTGTATGATTATAACTTTTATTGGTGACTGATTTTCGCTGCTTTGAAGCTCTTATGTCCTTGAACTTGGCTCTGTAGATTATTTAAAGCGATCGTGGTGGAAAGGCTAGTAAAACATTAACAATTCAGTAAAAATGTGTATTTATGAAAGAGCTGGGTATTTTCCTATGAAGATGTTTACCTGTGACATAGAAACAATATGTTAGTGAAGTATAAATGGACATTCTACTCTTTACTGACATCAGTTTATTACAAATCATTAATTGTAGGACACATTTGATTAAGAGAAGTCCATTTTTGTATTTGATTTGATTGATTTGGCAGTTACTTAATTCATATTTAATTAAAAACGCAAGTCTGCTGGACAAGTGGTTGGAAGATGGAGTGATGGGTGGATGGGTGAAAAAAAGAGGAAAGATTCAGTAGTTAATATTTTTAAGTCACAGAATATGTGTGTGTGTTTTTCTGTGTTTGTTATCGGAACCCCATTCAGGCTCCATAGTTACAGCAGCATCATCTCGGTAACTTGTGTACGATAACGAAGGTTTACGTGTCACAGCCATACAGCTTCAGCTCCAAACCCTGAAAGGTGGAAGGCTTTGAACTTGATTTTCTTTAACCTGTGACCCCCGCAGATCGACCAGGACTGCTGAACGTCAAGCCCATCGAGGAGCTCCAGGAGACGGTCTTGCACACCCTGGAGCTCCAGCTGAAGATGAAGCACCCCGACTCCCTACAGCTCTTCGCCAAAGTCCTCCAGAAGATGACGGACCTCCGGCAGGTGGTCACCGACCACGTCCACCTGATCCAGCTGCTCAAGAAGACTGAGCTTGACATGCATTTGCATCCTCTGCTGCAGGAGATAATGAAAGACCTGTACTAGGCCTTCCCATCATGTGCTACTTAAAGTCGTACCCAGCAGTGGTAATACCGGAAGATCCGAAGTGACAGCAGGGGTAAACTGAGTATAACTTTCCATTGTCTAAAAGATGAAGGTGAATTAGTCACTTGTTTAAGAATAGCGAAGGCTTTTTGTCCATTGCTGTCTGCTTTCATGCCCTGGGTTACATCACTTTAGTTTTTTTTTTTTTTAAAGGACAGAGAACCACTCGTAACTTTAGCAGGAAAAGAGGGATATGCTGAATTTGAGTAAGCAGCAGCCACTTTGTTGCCATCCTGAAACAGAGAAACCGGTATTCAAAAAGAAAATAGATTTTAATCAACCACTATGACAACATTGCTGTGAAATCGGAACACGTGAGATTTCTTATGACTTCGTTATATAAACATTATTAATTCATAAACAAATGCATTGTCCATAGACAAGAGATCAAAGGTTTACCTCAGGCCTGTCAAAAACTGTGTAAACCTGAATTGAAAATGGGTATTGATTTAGACTGACATTTCATGCATCTCTCTGATAAAATAATGAAAATGTGAATGTCTTTAAATGCTTTGAACACACTTTTGCAGAACAAGTATAGCACAGAAGAAGGCTGATATTAATGTTTCTTTTTTTGTATGTCTCCATTAAATATAATGATAAAATAACAAGTTTTATATTTTATGCCAAAACCACTGTGTAGATTTTCCCTTAACTTATGTGTGTATTGCAAGTTCATCCAATGTATGGAGGGTTTGTATATAGAGGCAGGACCTTTAAATCGTCAGTGTCCTGTCTTTACTAAGAGTTTACATGCTACAAGGCCAAACAGAGAATGTCTTCTTCCTTGATTAGTTTAGGTTCCTGACTATTTTTTTTACAATTCAAAAGATATCTTTGAGCGTCAATAAATATTTTATAAGCAGTTTTGTCTGAATTCACATTGCTAAATGGTCCACATTACCTTCATAAATGGTATACAGATGGTGTAGAATCCACACTCCGCTCAAGACCACAGCAAACCTCTGAAGTTGTTCACTTTGTAATAAAAGGCGCTTAAATAAAGGACAAGCAGTTACATCTGGACCAGATCTGCTGTTAATGGAGTTTGGTTCCATCTTGCACCTATTCAACCATTTTACTTGACAATGAAGGCAACAGCAAGACGGTGACACTGACAGGTGCCATTCAGTCTAATGAAATTACCTATGGAGTGTGACAAGGATGTGAAGGGGGTCTGAGGGTGCATAAGAACCTGGCCCTTTTGCCAAATGATTAGAGGTGGTCCCCTTTTGAGGTTCTAAGTGCCAATTCTGGATAACCAACAGTCACAAAGTTTACCGAGGGGTCCCCCCAGGTGGCAAAATTTACCAAGGAGACCCCCCCCCTACCCAACCCATTTGAGCATCTGCCCCAAGAAAAGTATGGTGACGCCCACCTGGGCTAGAAGTGATGCCTACCTAGGGTGCCAGTTGGCTTTGACCAGTACTGCCGCTATGTATTTTTATCCTAAACTGTTGGGGGCAGTTGCCCCTGGTAGGGTCTGCCATTGCAAATTGGTCCTAGGTGAGTGGGCAGAAAGTGCAATTCAGAAAGACCCCTATGAAGATTACCACAATGGTTGGGCAGACTGGAGCCGTGCCCTGCAGCCAGACCTCGGGGGGGGGGGAGCTCAAGGCAAGCCCTTGGTTGCTGGTCCTCTACCCATGGGGCCCAGCTGGGCATCGGCTGAAGTAATAACATGGGTCCGTGCTCCTGTGGGCTCACCACCACAGGGGGGCATGGCGGTTAGATGCAGTGTGGGTCGGCTGCTGGTGCAGCGTCAGCAGCTATGCGGACGCTGTACTGTTCAGTTGCGGTAAAGAAGGAGCTGAGCCGGAAGGTAAAGCTATCGATTTACTAGTCAATCTGCTTTCCTACCCTCACTCATGGTCATGAGCTCTGGGTAATGACCAAAAGAATGAAATCGCAGATACAAGTGGCAGAAATGAGTTTCCTCCACACAGTGTCTGGGCTCAGCCTTAGAGCTCAGACATTTGGGAGGGGCTCAAAGTAGAGCTGTTGCTCCTCCGCATCGAAAGGAGCCAGCTGAAGTGGGTCGGGCATCTAGTTAGGATGCCTTTTGCGTGGCTCTCTGGGGAGGTGACTCAGGCATGTCCAATTAGAAGAAGGCCCTGGGGCAGATCCAGCACATGCTGAAGAGATTATATCTCTCAGCTGGCCTGGGAATGCCTTAGTATTCCCCCAGAGGAGCTGGAGGAGGTGGCTGGTGAGAGGGAGGTCTGGGCATCCCTGCTTAGACTGCTGCCCCCGCCGACCCAACCCTGGACAAGCAGCAGAGGATGGATGGATGGATGAACTTATGTCTCTTTGCTTTTAAGGATGATATTGTTCATATTAAAATACAGTTGTTGATGCAGAGGGTGTTTCATAATAAGACGGAATGTCTCACATCACTTGCCAAGGGTATTTTATCCCGGTAATACACCAATTTTACACTCAAGGTAATTAACAGCTTTTCTGACAAGTAGCTGCTAGGTTTAATATTAAAGTAAATCAGACATACATCATCAATTTTAATGTTTTAAAACCTGTACTCCCCTGCACTGCAAACCTGCATCGGCATTATTCAGTCCATGACTCAACGTTACTTTTTTCACTCATCAGTGGAAAGGAGCTGAAAAACCCTTCACACTGGAAAAAGTCCATGTGAGCGAGCGTATGCCAAGCTATTTTACTGACATTACATCATTCCTGTATTGCGTGTCTCACTAAACACGCCTTGTCGTGATTGCAAAATCTGAACTGGGCTGAACCTCTCGGCAGACGGAAATCTCCGCTGCCGATTTACGCTCCTCCAACTGCGGGGAGACTGCGACAGGGTGGACGCCGCCGCCTGCACTTTGTCTGCTCCCGGATCCGGGCGATGTGACAGTGCGCTATTTACGGGGTGAATATCAAAAACTGCCCCTGCATCGAGGTCCCTACCTGACTGTCAGCTTGGGCTGTACACGACCCGGCGCACTAATTTTAGCTGTCATTTCAGGATGACGTGTGCCAATTACAGGGGGAGAAAAATGGCAGGACCAACAGTGTGTGTGCAGCACCTCAAAATATAAATGACAGCCAAGCTGACAGTTTTCCACTGAGCCTGTGTAGTGCTCAGCATCAACCTGCCTAGTTATCCAGTCCTGTTCACTATACACACCCTGTTGCAATAATACCGGTATCTTTTTAAAGGAGGGGCAAATTGTACCTTTAAGACCTCACAGTGAAACTGACATGATTATTTATGGCCTGTTGTTAGTTCCTAGAGAATATTATACTGACATATAGACCTTAGAATTCCCATACATTCCTCTGAGTTTCAAGACCCTTACAGCGTAATTATAGACGTACATTTTTCCAAAGCAGCTTGTTTTGACAGCATTTGTTTAGCTAGGGACTAGGGCAGACCAGCAGGTTTTTTAGGGAACAAAAGCCGTTTTGTTCACATTCTGCATTTACTCCTTGAAACATTGAAAGAATCATAAAAATTATATAGTGACTTGGGTCATATGTAGCTTGACTTTTATTTACCTAGCTTATCTTTCCAAGATATGGATTATTATCTAGTAACACAAATCCTTCAAATACTGTATTAGTTTAACCGTGAAGTCACCTAACTAAAATGAAGACTGGATCTCCTTTTGATGGGTTTTTGCTGATTAATGTGAATTTGTTGACCATACACTGAGCAGTACTACTGTACTGTTCAAATACGTGTATTACATTATACGAGGCGTGCTTTTTGTTTTATTTACGTATAGAGAAAGGAAAATGTTGTATGTTGTAAAGTTTCAGAACAGATGGAAGAGATTCGGGTCTCTCTTGGTTCTTATAACTATTTCCTTCGCTCGATGTAAATTTGGGGATTTCATTAACTTGTAAATCTTAGGCAATGAAATGCAGTCCAGTATATTCTCCAATGGCTGGGGTGGGAAAGAGAAAAGAGCCATGCGATTGGCTATCGCAACAAATATGGAGAGTTGGCAGGTGGGTATTCTGGATGTGCGCCTGATGTTGTGTTGACGATGATTGAATGTGTTATTTATGTTGTGTCAGCATATCCTTACTTTGTTAGTACCAATTCTCAGATGACCGTGTCCTGCCAGCATTCTTCGTAGGTTCTGCCAAATACTTCGAAAAAATACATTTTCCTGTTCTAAAGGCACTTTAAAGTCAGAAAGCCAAAGATAGCATTTGTTTTAGGAAATGGCCATTTTGGAGAAACTGTGCTTTACTTTTTTTCCTTACAATTGACCATATTATTCAGAAAATGTAAATACACTAGAAGGAACTATCATGACATATATTATATAGATAACATTTAAACAAAAAACATTTTGTTTTAATTTCACTCGTTCACTTGGTTTTGTGAACGCATTGACCTGGTTTAATGCTTATTTTCAATTGTATTAAACTAACTTGTCGCTGGAAAAGTGACCTGTGCCTGTCATGTAAAGGTGCCGGGCGGATTATCGCAGTGATCTTTCTGTAGGCTATATCTTAGCGACGTAATCTTCTCGGCTATTGCACCTAAGAAAGAGTCTAACTGTCCAGCCCAGGCCATTGCAAACCGCCCGCAGTTCTGATAAATCAGGCTGTGGCTTCACTGAATCCTATAAATCTGTCTTCTTTTTGTCTGGACAGTACCAATGTGGCGCCCTAGGCGAGCATCACTGCCGGCGCCCCCTCAAGCAAAGTGAAATTGGCTGACAAGTCGGCGCCTGCTGAGAAGCTGGCGCCCTATTCAGGCGGCGGTGTCGCCTATAGAATTGACCGGCCCTGGGTCTGTAAAGGTTTTATTTTCAAGTGGCTACTTAAATCGATTATGTAAAAGAAAAGCTACTGAGGCTGGATGTATGACAAAGAATGCAGTTTAACCAATAACTGGCTTCAGATGTTATGATGCGCATGACTGCAGTAATAATTTATTGTAGATTCGATCAATGCGCCTAAATGTAACATTAATAAGGAAAAATCACACATCAAGGAACATTATAATGTTACCAGTGATCCATTGTGTAGAATAACGACAGGACTGATACTCATAAATGAAAAATACATTATAAACGTTAACATTTTTAAACAGATATTTCAATATGTGTAAGATTTAGTTTTAGTATATAAAATGTTCATATTCACATTAAATCAGTGATTTTTAGTAAAATGACATTATCAACCAATGCATACTTACGTAATGGCATGTTAAACAATAGGCCTACTTTAAAGCAAGCGAAATACATTTTGAATGTATAACCTATTAAATATTAGTCTTTTTATTGTTGGAGAGATGTTTTACTCCAACATTAAACACATTTTCTTGAAAAATAAACCTATCTTGTGAAATGAAGGCAACCTTCAAATATTGGTTGAGTAAGCAAATTCTTTGGCGTTCATTTCAGAACAGCGCAGTCTCATAAAACCTATGGAGAATACTATTCTTTTTTTATCCCAAGCAGTATCCACCCCACATGCTATTGGTCTAAACTGAGGAACAATTCATAACTGCACGTCAAATCAACGTTTCATGGGGCAGAATTACTCAAGGTTTGCTATAAGGGTGGAAAAGCAAAAAAATAGTTATTCCTAACCCCCGCCAACGTTCTTTCATACTTAAAAGTCTTTGCAACTGTCATTTCATAAAGCATTATTAATATTAATTACACTATGTGACACAAATTTTGTTCCTGGACAATACATGTTATTTCTTAATTGCTTATGTTGTAAAAGTATAGA
>JAAGVU020000123.1:6334939-6386239 GCA_011763525.2 Mormyrus iriodes | reverse complement strand
GCATAACGGGTTAGGAAAACACACTTTGTACCCAGGAACAAAATAAAAATAAAAATTTGTTACATAGTGTTATAGATTAATTTAGTTATTAAAAAATAAATATTAGATCTTATTTAAACTATTCTGTTGTGCGCTTCAAAACATAGAATTGGAACTATAGATAATGATAAAATGCTGTGGAACAAAATATAGGCCTGTTCCGCACATCATTTAATTTGGTAACCATAATGAGGTGGAAATTGTAATCGACAGATTTAACATCTATTTCAAATGATTAACAAGCGAAGTGATACAATTGCAAACTTCTGTAAAACTAGATGTACTCCAATACGTTATTTATTGATAAATATTGTGAAGTAGATTAGGAAATATTATAAAATTCCTGTTACTAATTTAAAATCCATTGTCATTATTAGTTGGCCTATATAACGACGAACGTGCATGCAAGCCATAAAACTGCATACAAGTAAGCTACATGTAAATTTTATTCCATAATGTTGAAAATTAATTATTTGGTATGAACGCTTGTTAGCCATGAGAAAAGAAACATCGTTATTTTTGGCATTTTTCATTTTGTTAGCGAATACCACCACCTGCTGGGGAGTGACTTTTTTTTTTTAAATCCAGAACAAAATAAGAATTCGAACAATATGTATAAAGACAAAAGAGCTGGATTTCAGCCATGAAATCATCGGAAGCGTTAGACATGGGAAGCATACCATTTTCTTGATAGAGCATTACTTAATTATTATTGGACTATTTCAAATATACATACAATATGGCTCTAAACCACTGCAATGTTTTTATTTCAGATACTGGATCAACTTCACATATATAGAATCAATATAAAATCTAAGTTTAGGTTATGTAGGCTATATAAATTTCCAGAAGTGATGCATGGACGGGAGAGCTGGACTATTAACTAGTAAGGCCGAACCCAAAGGCTCTGGTGTTGAAGGAAACTGTTGAAGAGTTCCGTGGATAGAAAGAAGAACAACCAAATCTGTAAGCTAATTGAGGAAATACAGACAGATTGCTCCTTGGAAGGATTAATGATGAGACAGAAGCTAAAATATTTTGCATATATCATGAGAAGACATCAATCGCTGGAGACAGATCTCGTGATGGGGAAAACTGAAGGCAAAAAAGAAGAGGAAGACAGAGGCTGAGATGGATTGACAGCATAAATGGAGCAATGAAGATGAAACTGCAGGAACCAGAGAGGCAGAGCTCGCAGAAGCAACTGGCGGGCTAAAATCCACGAAGAGTTGTACTCGGCTTAATTAACGATTAAACCAGGCTATATGAAAAAATACCTGGTTTTGGATCAGGCATTCCGACACTCAGCATAAAATGTACGCCGCTTCAGTGTATATTTATATCAATGTAAATTTAAATAGCTCAGGAAATGACAATTCAAGGTAATCTTTTTCTGTGAATCTTACTTTATAATTCCTAAAAGTATTGGGTAAAATCAGAAGTAGGAACCAAGACTACGCCCGTGTTTCCAACCGAGGACTTTTAGGTGGTGCAATTACAGCGTGGTTTGTATCATTTAGATAATGCGTATGAGACGTTTGTATATATATGAGTTTTAGTTCTTGTATTTGGATGCAACGGTATATTTTAAGTTTTTGCTGTCAAAGAATACCGTCGATCGTATTTATCTTGTAATTAGAATAGGTAGATTGCTATGACAGAAGCTGTTTTCCAGGCGCCTAAACGCCGTGTGAGAGTGTATGAATCGTACGAAGCCCCATTCCCTGTACTAGGCTATGAAAATGAAGCTGATGTGGAGCAACACATATACAGGGCAGAAATCGTGAACCAACATGTTATCGTCAGAGACCCTAAACACATACAAGCCTTGTACGGCAAGGTCAATACAACAAATAGCCGAGAACTTTGTTTTATCTCATGTGCCTGGTCGTGTATTAGTTACATGTGCTTATGTTACTAGGGGTATATTTTCTTTTCTTTACGGTTTAGGGTTATTTTGGGAAGGGAATCTTGTCAAGAAGCAGACCCCAGCACAGCATTTCTGATAAATGGAGAAGTAAGTTGGCCATTTTACGGTTGTAGCGTACTTTGTCGATAGGGTACGATCATTGGACATGTTGGTAGTGGACAGAAATATTTAAACATTTCGCTAATACACATTTAACGGGCTGTTCTTTCAAATGTGGAGTAATCAGCTGTTTGATGGGTTTGTAAAAAATGCCTAGAGTGTATTAAGTGTTTATTATCAGAATTAGATGCCAGGTAGACCCACGGATCGGTTAAAACGATGATAAGCATCTGTCATAAGATGACCTCAATGTACAACAGTAAGTTCAGACAACACATCGGTAATGTTGTTAGCATGGGCAAATATGGGTGGCATGCTGAAATGACTTGCATTTTCAGAATGCTTTTGCATTCTGGTTATGGGGTTGCACAGATCAAAATCATTACAGTTCGGTTGTTTTGGAGAAAGCATTCTTGAATAAATGTGATAACGCAGACAGTGAACTGAGCCACGGAGGTGTGTAATGTGAGCTGACCGGACCGTCGACGTGCCAGTGAATGAATAAGTGCGCAGGCGTGAAATCCGCTTTTTCGCTGAGACAAAGTCCTCTTATTATTGGCACCATATTTCCACACTTTAGCATCAGGAATTTTTAACCTGAATATATGAAACAAAGCCTAAACAAAAAAATTTATTCTTATATTAACTTTGCCTAAGTATTGTCCTATGTCTTGGTACTCTGTGTTAAATTACTGTCTGCAGTAAACACACAAATCAGCATCTCTTTGTGCTCAGTACTTGTACTAGTCCAAATGACAATAAGCCTTTTGAATCATTGAATCTTTTGTGTTTACTTACTCTGCCTTAATCTATGCATTTGTATATATATATTTGTAGATTTCAGTGACAGATGTCTACCTGTGATCTCATTCTCCAAGTAAGTCCCCCATCTTTATGTACAATCCTGTTTCTGTGGTAAATGTTTCCGAGTATCTGATGTTTTAATTGTTAGAATGATATTTCCTTCCAAATTCTTTTCATACCCAGTTCACTGCAGGGTTTTCACGGAAGCATGTTGATACTTCAGGACGGCTGGTCAAACAGCCATAACCTGGAGAGTGAAAGCGCAGAGCTGCTTTGGATGCAGGATGTTCAAGCTTGGGAACAGACTCAAGAGCTGCAGATACATGAGCTTCTTCCTTATGGTTATCTTGCTGTTTTTCAGGTACCAGCAGCACGTGCGATGGGCCCAAGACATCCTCTTGTCACAGGGACTGGATGAAGATACCGTCAGTGAAATTCTTGAGAAGTTCACGCACCCGACGGAGCTGGAGGACAAAGGAGAGGGTGAGGCGATGGCATGTGAAGAGGCCCTGCATAGCCTGGAACGGAGAACCGAGACAGGGGAGTCTCCTTTAGATCGAAAACACTCTGAAAACGAGCCACATGGCTACAGAAATGGCCCCATAGAGCCCCTTGAGGTGGGGGGGTGGGAGCCAAGGCGGCAGGGCAACCCTCGGTATGACCCCCTGGCTGAGCTCTACCCCAACGAGCCTGAGCAGCTGGATGAGGAAGCCCTCAAGAACATGCAGTGCGTTAGGCACGATGACTGGCTCACCCACTGTGGCTGCCGGCCGGAGCATGGTCTGCCACCCACTGCCTCCCACTCGGGCCGCGCACCACCCCCAGGGTACGAGTACGTGCTGGTGGAAGAGGACGTGGAAGAGGGGTGTGAGGGCGGTGAAGTCAGCAGTCATCCCAGGGTGAGCAAATGCATAAAGATCCTCAAGTCAGATGGGCTTTTATCCTCATATGTCCATATATAGATGCGCAATGACAGGAAATAGCAGCATACAGACAGCAAGCAGCAACAATAATACTAGTAAGTGGACTTTATTGTCATGCTGTCTGTATACAGGTGTATAGTGGCACAAAATACCATCGCTCCAGGACCATCGTGTGACATTCAGACGGCAACTGCGAATAATAATAATAATAATAATAATAATAGTAATAAGTGGGCTTTATTTTCATACCATCCATATACTGGTATAATAGAATACACAGTGGCAGTTGACTGTCAGTAAATAGATAATAAGGTATATGTTGCTGATATATATCAGGGGGGGTTACCATGGGTGAGGTGCTTCAAGAAGAGCCCTGAAAGGTCGGTTGCGTGATTAATTCTGTACATCATAAACACTGGTGTCTTGTTTTCTTTTTTTCCTTTGCTATTTTGTTCATTTGCTTTCAGTGATAAATTTTCAGTGTGTTTTGGTTCCTTGTTTTTTTTTGTTTTCTTTTTTTTTAAAGTCCACGCGGCTGGTGTGCAGGATCAACCCCTTCAGGATTATGGAGTACCTTCAGCTCAGTCTGGAGGAGGTAGGGCACCTGCCTTCGCTTCCCTACAAGCTGACCCTGCTTGACTTGTTCTTGCGGTAAATTTGTCATTTCACATAGTTTTTTTGGGAGGGGGATAAAAAAAACATTCCAGTTGAGGCACTGTTGACACAGCTGGGGGGTGTATGTGTGTGTGTGTGTGTGTGTGTGTGTGTGTGTGTGTGTGTGTGTGTGTATATATTTGGGGGGTTTCATAGAGCCAATGAAAAACAGATGGCCCAGCGATAGAGATAGAGATGGCCCATGGGCCACATGCGTGGCCTCCCCCTCCGCCTTGCCTGGGTATTTTTGCTTTCCCATTTTGTAGATGACTTCCTCACCTCACTTGCTCTTAAAAGTACCGGTCCCGTGTCACTCTCGGTTTGGATTTGTGGCGTTTGCCCTTTCAGGTTTGGTGCTTCCAGATCCAGAGCTGTTTCCAATTTGGGCCCAGTTATGGAGGCGATGTTGGGACTCTGCCTGTGATCAGAAGGTCATCGGTTCAAATCCCATACTAGGCAAAATAGTCAAATCTTTGTTGGGACCTAGAACAAGGCCCTTAACTGCCCGAAAAATGCTCCAGGGGTGCTGGAGAAACAGCTGATCATGCGTCAGACCTTGCGCTTCACACTCACCTGTATTTGCTTATTTGTGCTTGTTATTAGCATTGTGTGTGTTCAACAAAAACACATTCCAAAGTACCTCTTCTCATATTTCTGCAAATGGCAAATGAATCATAATTTCATTTCATTAGACTCTCACTCAGGCTGGAATTTGTGGCTGTGCTGTTTTTCTGTTTTGTTACTGTTCCCTTTGTTTTCCAGACCTTCTTCCTCGTCTACGCCTTAGGCTGCTTATCTGTCTATCACAACGAGGTAAGACTCCTCGGCACCTGTATAAAGTGTATGGAACCCCATACTGATTGTGTCCTGGGTCCGTTGACACAGCCGGTCAGGTCCCTGTGCTTTCTTCCCTCCCCAGGAGCCTCTGACAATCACCTGCCTCTGGGAGAGGTTTTGCTTGGCACAGCCTGGCTTCAGGTCCACCTACACAGTGTATCACTATTTTCGTGCCAAGGGCTGGGTACCGAAGGTGGGGATGAAATACGGAGCTGACCTGTGTGAGTTCGCCACAGCCGGATCTGATCCCAAAGTCATGCCCCCTGTTCATGTTTATTAAAAAAATAAATGGATTCCTCATACTTTGGTTAAAAAGATAACATCCAGCCATCAGCTCAGGTCACTTGTACTGCAATTAGTTTGGAAACTGAGGCAGCAGCCACCATTCCTGGTATCTGTAACCCCAGTCATCCATTTCAGTGAAACATTGATGGCCTGCAAATGTTTTTTCCGTTAGAAGAGACGTTTTGGCAAGATAGGGGCCCTTAGGAGACATTTTCTGAGAACCCAAAGTGGAGATGGTGAATTATTCAGGGCCGTCCAGGTAGGGTGGGCATCCATCTCGTGACACACAGGGAAAACCGACTCCTTTTGTCTGGCATGGAGGGCACAGGTCGGCGCTCTCTGTCAAAACCCCAATTTTGCTACCTGGCACGTATGATATACACTCCCATTAAGACTTTGTTTCTCCTATCTGCAGTGCTGTACCGGAAAGGACCTCCATTTTACCATGCGAGGTATGTGCTGAAATCCGCTGTTGCCATAACATTGTCATAACGTTATGTTGACGTCCCTCTGTTAATGATATTCAATGACCAGAAGTGCAACATTACAAACATCATTATAATTATATAATTATTACATCACTTTATTCAGAATGATCAATATGGCTTCTGGTCTGATGCTTCTCAGGTTTATACATCCTGACAATGTATTGTGGTGTGTAGTCCTCTCAGAGCCCACTTTCTTTCTCCCGAAAGAAAGCACTCAACCATTCAGAGACTCACACGTGACCCCTTGACTTAAACAAAAATCACGCCACGCCTGCGATTTCTTTTTACCTCCAGTTCCAATTCATCTACGTATCACAGTTTACGGTGGTTTCATATGCTGTGTCTTCTGTCAGAAGGTTTTGCCTCCACTTTATTGACTTCTCCAGTTTCCACTTACTGTTTTTGTTTGACTTCTCCAGTTTTGCGTACGTTATGTAATTGACCACTAAAGTCTGTACTGAGTCACTCTCTCTGGCTGTGGTAATGCTATAGTCCCCATTATTCATGGTGAAGGATTATTATATTACCTCTGATCCTGCGCACTCCTCTTCCCCAGCTACTCTGTGGTGGTGGAGGAAGCGGACGACACCTTTCAGGGGTCGACTCTGCGGCCATTTTCCTGGCGGTCCCTGGCAGCTCTGAACAGGATCACCGGGAATGTCTCAAAGGTAAGGCAGAGGCGTCGTTGGGGCCTAACCCAGGGCTCAGTGCCGTATGTCTGTTTTTACCCCTACTTTAAAGAAATTTTAACTTTGCACCGAAATTGTTGCAGTAAATGTTCATGACCTGTGTATCCGGAATGATTTCTTCCATCAGAGCACAGAAAGCTGAATTCTGGTCAATGAACCAAATCACTAGCTAATCACTAGTTTTATGCAAATTATAAGCAAATTTTCTACAAGGTGAAATAGTGAATGTTGTTTCCATTAATGGCTGTCATGCGAATTGTTCTTGCCATTCAACATCTCGCAAGATTAACATCCATGTCTCAGGCTTCAACATGGTGCAGCCTTTCCATGAGTCAGTAACTGTAGAAGAAATAATTATCATGTCCTGCACATCTACTAATTCACTAATTCTGTTTCAACTGCAGTTTTGCGAGTCTCTTCGTTTTCACCATAACTAGCTGAAGCACTTGTAAAAACATTTTTGTAATATTTGAGTGTGTCCATTAACGGCTTTTCAGTTGGTATCTTCATGTTGCACAGAATCTAGGTCAGTGTAAATGCCACCATTACCATGCAGATTCACACCAGATTCATACTCCTTTCCATATGACTGTTTCACCACACATTTGCCATAGTGTATGTGTAACTGTCACTGCATCCAGCAGCAACAATTACTTTGTTACTATTCATCGTATATTATTGTATTTGTTTTTAATTTGCCCATTATTATTACTATGTTGTGCTTGTGCTGTTCCATCACTGCTGTGTGAACTTGCACACATTATTCACACTCCCGTGCTCCACTAAGTGTCAAGTGATCTGACCGGTGACGTGATTCGATCTGAAACGGCGGTAAGTAATCTTAACGCATGAATGTGAGTCAGGTTTAGTAGTATTAGCTAAATTAAGGGCCGCAGACCGTAAAGAGAACACGTCCTTCTGAGCTGATGATTCTAGATGCTGCTGGACTTCAGTGCAGAATATTCAGATTCGTGTTTCTGTAGATTTATTTTGCTTTAACAAATACTGAAAATCACTGTTCCAATGAGGAAGATTCATATAGAGCAAATTGAATTTCACAGTCTTCCTCTCTCTACGTTCAGTCCCTACTTTGATTGGTGACTTGGAGACCTGGCTTATGGCGCGCCTGGTTTCTGATTTCCAGGAGCTGATGCTGTGCTACGTCATCAGACCCTCGGGCATAACAAGGGAGGAGTTGTCTTCTCCAGAGTCTATAAAGAGGATGAAGATTCAGGTACAGCCTTTTATAGCTACTGATAAAGGTGTGGGACTCACTAGCAAATGCTCATTTCCTACCTGTTTGTCCCTTTGTTTTCAGGAGGTAATTGTCAGCAGATGGGTGTCTTCAAAAGAACGGGCAGAACAAGAGGAAATCTGATACAGACCATATAAATATTTAATTTTAGGTTTAACTGTTAAGTTTAACAGAAGTTCAAACCTGAAAATGGGTGATGTGCATCTTATCACTACCTCAGTAGGAGGATAATTTATCTCACATATTGGGATAATGTATCTAACATGTTAGATGCATGGCTTATCTGTCACACTCTTACACTAAGGACATGCAGGAAACCTAAACAGTATTTCCTGTTAACCCTCTGTTTATGAATTGGTTATTTTATTCTATAATTTGTGAAATAAAAATATGACAAACACATCGACAAACCTTTGATATCTGAAAGTCACATTAATTTAGCAATAATTTATACAGAATCAGTGTCATTCAGGTAACAAAAGAAGACCCTTGTAGATTGAACTATGAAAATGGAGGTAGTTTTAATTAACATCGGTTTAACACATTTAGCTGTGGTCTTCGGGTAGTAAAATGCTGCTGTTACTTGTCACTGCTGTCTCCGTGTTGGGTCTTGTGGTCCATCGCGATGTAGAAGTGGTTTTCGGCGATCTCTCTGCACAGGACGCTGTACTTCGAGGCCCTTTTTATCCGGGGGAGGACAAAGACGTTCGTGAACTCGTCCTTACTCAGAGCACGCTTGCCTTGAGTTGCCAGCACGCAGTTTATGAACATCAGGGTGAAGTTGTAACAGTTGTGCTTTTCCTCATCAAATCTGCAACATAGGAAAACAGCATAAAGCAGAACACGTGTTGCTTAGTCTTCCCCATCCCGTGGGGGAATTCTCGTTTTGTCTATTCCATCTTGCTCTCAATTACTGCATTGGCCTGAATATTAGACACCCCCCCTACTTTTTGGCAACTATTTTTAGAAGAAAAAGTTTTTGGAATACCAAATCTTACCTTACCTAGAAAAATTATCATATTTTAGAAGAACATATACTAAGTTAACCAGCAACCACAGCTTTAGAATCAACCACAGGCAGTCGGATTTTAATAAGCGTATTAAACGGCAAACATTCCAAAAAACAAATGTGTTATTGGGGGGGGGAGTAGATAATATTACAAACTCCACAACTCTTGAGGGCTCAGAATGTTTTTGATGCGGCAGACCCACGTGAGGAGGGTAAAAAAGCGTAGGTTATTACAGAGAAAGGAGCCATATTAATAAAAGATATGACAGCTGTTTTAAAATGAATGTTACGGTCGTTATATTATTGGTTTAATACTAGCAGCGGCACAGCCAGGGAAGCAAACAATTTTCACGACACTCACTGATACACGAAGAACACACTCATTGCATGGGTTGCCAGCTCTCACGCATCTGGCGTGACGCTCACACTTTCAGACTCTCATGCAAGAAATTTTACGTCAAATCTATATTATGTTACACTCTACAAAATATCGTATATGGCGCCATCTATTACCTTTGTTGTCTAGACCCATAATATAAGTGATGTACTTTTTTAGATGTATTTTGAGGAGAAAAAACCTGTCTTATATTCGGTGTCAACACGGTAAATGCACACATACAGGTGAGAGGAAGCTTGGGGGTCACAGTGCAGGGTCAGCCAGCATGTGTGGCCCTCGGAGCTGTGAGTTGTGGACCCTCAACGGTTCAACCAGGGTATCAGTCTGCCAGCCCCGGGATCTGAACTGATAACCTTGTGTGTTAGTAGTTAGTGGCTAAGACTCGTATATGGAAATTTAAATTAAATGTTATTTTTCCAATTTATTTGAAGTGTGCCAGATGAATGTTTCAAATAATGGTTGGTGACCGGAGATGAGCCTGACACTCCCTGGTCTATGCTTCTCCAGTTCCATGAAGCGCTCAGCACCTTTGCCACTGCGTGTCCCACATGTGAGCGGAGGAGAACTTGTCGAGGTATCGGTCCCACTGGTTGATGAGGTTGTACATGTCTGGTTGCACCAGGGGGATGCTGATGCACCGCTCCCACCCGCACTCGTCTGTACGGACCCCTGTCTTCGTGTAGTTGTAGACCACGCCTAGGTGCAGTGACAATGACAGAATGGTCTTAACACTACTACTGATGAGTATTATATGCATGAAACATATTTGGTGTTAAAATGGGCTATAGGAGCCTATGTGTGGCAGATATTCCAGTTCTGTTGCTTTGATAATGATCTTTCTGCAGTGCAATTAATTTTTTTTTTGCTAGACCAGGATTTTTCAATCCAGTCTGCCATGATCCCCAGACAGTCCACATTTTTGTTACCTCCAAGTCCCCAAAATACCAGAACCAAACAACCAAAAACACCAAATACCTCGTACAGGTGTACTGGGGGACAAAGCAAAAATGTGGACTGTCTGAGGGTCCCTGAGGACTGGGATAAGAAACACTGTGCTAGACAAACCACTAAATCTCCATGTTGATTTGGTATTATTCAGTATATTATTGGTTAAGATTGCTGTCAATCAAGAACAGTTAAATTCTTGTTTATGTAGTTGTTCCCGCTCCTTCCTACACTTGAATGCTTGGAGAAACTTGACCTCTTCATGATTTAACATGAAACATATTATCTTTAAATTGTGTTGCAACTTGTGAGGCGGTGTGGATGTCGCTAACGTTCCACGCTCAGACTCACATGTAGAACAGATCACATGTGCACAATAAAGCACGGCCGCCCCACTGTTCTAACCAGAGAATTGGTCATTAGATACTTTAACCCTGAACACCATCAGGGCTTTCTAGAGGAAGGGCAACCCCTTTTTATGCTAATGGTTGAGTCCTGCTGGCATCTAATCACACAGGAGAGGCTCACATGTCCAATGCATGTCTAAGTAGGCCTATATATGTACTCACAAATACACGCGCACTCAGCAAACAACCAATTACACATGTACGACGTGGCGTCTGTGTTGCAGATGAAGACCGTTCGCTACTTGCGACGCACACACCGTTAGTGTTTGTGATCCCGGTATGTAGGTCAGATCCTCCGTCAAACTCCCTGCGAAAGTAACGGAATCAGAAGGAGAAACACAACCGTGAGAGTCTGAAGAGGTCATAGACCGATCCATTGCACTAGTGTACATTTCCATGCAGTTCCTTTTCACTACATTGTTTTTCATGAAAATCATATTTGCAACCCTGACCAAGATAAACGGTGAGATGGATATATACAGAGAGGAGAGGAAAGAATTAAGAGACCACTCTATATTTTTAAACAAATCTGCATTTTTAAATTCTGGTTTAATCTTGGTTCTGCTGGCAGAGGCTGCGCTGAGCAGCAGGTGGCTTCTAGGTTCAAAATTTCTAGGTCAGCAGTAAACAAGAATAAGGTGAAGCAGGAGACACTGGGAATGACCAGAAACCAGCCAGGTAGAGGGCAGAAGCGACATTCTAAGGCCAGAAATGACAGTTAACTTATCCGGCAGTTTCTCATGAATCGTAGGATGACATCAATTGACCTTCAAAAGGAATGGGAAACATTAAGTGCAGGTGTGAGGTGCACCAATAGGACAGTTCGTATCAGGCTCCTAGAAGCAGGACTGAAGTCCCATAAAGCAAGTAAGAAGCCCTTTATTAGTGAGAAACGGAGAAGAACCAGGTTGCAAAAAAACACATTAAATTATTCGCAGAAACACACCCATAAAATGAGAAATGAGTGAAACAAAAAATTGTGCTGTGGTTTTTTCCAGAGTTATATATTTCACACACCTTATTGTACTTTGAAGAGCTTTAGTGTGTATATTCTGTGTATAAATATCTGCCTGAAAGTTAAATGGGTGATATCTTACATCTCACCTGACAAAATGTCCCTCCGTGGGAGCAACAAGGAAGGAGCAGGGCACTTTGTGTCCATTGGAGAAGGGGGTGGGTATGCTGACTGGGGCCTCCTCCAGACGCCGGCCGCCAAGGCCGACACCACACTGGGGGCATTGCTCCGGGATGGAGAAGCAGTAGATGTTCCGGCCGCAGTGGCTGAATCTGATCACGCTCTTGTCCATCGGATGCTGTTGCCACCAACGCTGGCTGACCCTTAAGAGTGCAGCCCGGATATCGAGAGGCTACTTGGCCGGAGTGGAACCTCATTTGCTGCCGCGTGCTGACGTTGCCCCGGGAGACCAGAGTCATTGGCCTATCAGGTTCCCCAAAGCATGTCGCCATGGTTACTGAAGGAAGCAGAGTGAACAGAGAGCTTCCTCATTCAGGTGGTGTTAGAGGTGGTGCTGCTACGACCAGAGCACATGTTGTAGCATTACTGTGACCAACAGCTTCACGGAAAAAAAGACTTGTTTACATTATTACTTTATAATATAATTTAGAATATCAGAAGTCCTTATAAAAATGGATCAAGACTGTCAGGCCTTCAATACACAATATGCTTCAAGCAAACGAAAAATAATTAATTGTATTTGTAGATATTGTGGATGGATGTTTACCCCCCATAAGAAAAAAGCTCCAAGAATGTCCATATATTATTGTTGGATGCTTGGTACATCCAAGCAGTTTGCTGGTGTGATGCAGGAGGGCCTGACTGAGTGATGTGATGTATGTAATTGCACACCTGTTTGTGTTTGGACAATGAGGTGGGCGGCACCAAGGAGAATGAAGTCCACACATTCCTGTTCTACAACTTATCCTCCACCAAAACCCAGAAGCAGGTTTTTCTTATTTCAGGGTGGTTCTGATTATACTGTCATGACAATATTTTTAACATTGTTTGACTTTTAACAAAAGCCAATTTACACTAATAATGTCTGATCAAACATTCAATGTGAGTATTATCTAAGTACCATAACCTGCAGGTGGAGTGTCGTTTACGAGTCACTCATACGATCTATTGGTTCCCCACAATGCACTGTCTCCGTACACAAGGCGACCAGCCGTGTGGAAACAACACAATAGCTGGAGGGGGTCAGCTCACCTTTATTCAGCGGCGTCTGCGAAACACAGCTGTCCCTGCCTGGGGTCAAATGGTCCATCCATGGTCACACCCTTTCATAAGGATCTGCTTTCTTGCCTTGTATATAGTGGGATTAGGATTTTTTTACATTTTAAAGAAAAGTCATACAATATGCTAATTATGAATTTATATATTAGGAAATATTTATACGTACATAAACCTCATTTAAACAATTAGAAGTAGAAAACAGCAAATTCAGCTTTATTATGCATAATCTTTTTTACATTCAATTTTTTAATACATAACAGTACAAATATTTTGAGACCTAAAACGGATCATTTGTATATTGTTTCCAACATATCAAGCAGAAATGTCTACTAACACAGACAGGTTCTTATTGTAAAAGTATAGAACATTATCGAATTTAAAGCCACCGTTCCCCACATGCCATAAGCCTGCATGATTCGCTGGGGCCTGGATGACATCACAAGCCTACTGACCTTGGCATTAGCTATCGTTTACACTAGCGACCTTCATCTCTAATAATGAGCAGTGTGTGAAGTAAATTAACAGAATGTCTTTGGGTTATAAATACAATACAATTCATCTATTGATTTATAGTCTGACAGTAAATAAATAATACCTCTGCTCTGAATAACACACCCATACACACCAGAGTATGCCGCCGACCTGCTTAACATGCATTTTCCATTACAAATGTTTATCACTGCCATTTTCCTTCCTTACTAACTGCTGATAAATGTTCTTTTTTAGCCCATTCCATCTCTGGGTCTGTCTATGATGTAAAAGTCATGTTCAAGGACCTCACTGTAGATTTGGACATACGTGGAGGTCGTCTTCATTCTGGGAAGGACATGTGTGGCCGTGAATTCATCTCTGGTTAGACACGGTTCACCTCCAGCAGCCCTGACTTGGTTTATGAAGCCAAGAGCAAAGGCATAACAGCAGGAGCTGAATTCCCTCTCTTCATAAAATCTGTAAAATACAGTTTTGAATTAAAATAATGACTACAGCACAATTGGAATTCTTTGGTTTTCACAAAGCCCATCTTGCTCAACTATGTGACACAAACAGCTGAGAGTGAAGCTTGGGTTCAGAACATAGGGCTATCCCATTTTCCGGCACCCCTGGAGCAGTATTCAGGGGTATGGGCCTTGCTTAATGGCTCAACATCAGTATGATTACTCTGTCGACCATGGGATTTGAACCAGCAAACTTTCAGGCACAAGCATAGACTCCTAACCCACACAGCCTTCTCTTACTAATATATCGGATCATTATGTGGTCTTAATTAATAGTCCTCTGTATGTGTTTTACAAACCCCACAATCAAAACATGCACATGACATGGTGTTGGTTGTGTCTTGCTAAGTTAGTGTTTTTGGTTGCAAACTGTCATTATCATATACAGGGTGCCATCTTCTGAATGGTGCCATCTTATGAGTGGGTGCCAACTTAGCAAACCACTGGCTTGCTATCAAAGTATCAAATTGTAATCCAAATAATTCCGTATGAAATAGTAGTAGAATAAAAGTAGAATAAAGTATATAATCAACTACTTGTTGGGAAAAGTTGTTGGACTTGAGTCTTGTCTCGAGTCAGACTCAACTCGGTCTTGACTTGGACTCGAACATTAGTGATTCAAAACCTTTCTGAGTCCATCCAAATCGATAGCGTAGGCCTACAACCTGTATGCAACCATAGCCTCCTCCTGCATTTCGTCTTAATTTTTCTCATGTTATTTTCAGCATTGTGCCCCTATCCACACAGTTAACTTGCATCCTCATCCTGTCTGGTTCCAGAACCAATTTTAAATGTGTTCAGCAGGATACAGTCACGTTACACTGAAATTAATTATTACTACAGGATGCAGTGCAGGTGTGTTTGTTACCTTTGTGTTTGACAAATCATTTTTATCTTAATTGAAAATAATTATTTCTTAGTTGATGGTCATTTTAAATTAATTATTTAAATGTAAAAAACTGAGATATTTGTTTAGTGTTCAACTTATGGTTTTTGCATTCAGATTCATGATCTAGAACTGAACTTGTGTTTTTCCAAACTTGACTATCCTGCACGGTCTCATCTCAGACTTACCTCCCTGTTGGACTCAGTATTTACTCAGACTCTATTTGTTAAACACAGCACTAAGAGAAAGTGACAGGAAACGTACGAATTCGTCTTGACATGGGGCTTCTTCTACCCCTTAACCGCAGACAGGTAACCTTTAGGAGCACTGCATACTGTACCTCTCAGGGGCCCACGTGTCTGATAAGGCAAAGCGCTCCAGCTCCCTGTCCCACAGGCTCCTGGTGCTGGCGGCACCTGGCTGGACTAGCCGCACAGCTACACACTGCTCCCACCCCATTTCATCTCTTCTGATGCCATTCTTGGTGTAGTTATAGACCACACCTGTGCACAACGTAAAACCTTTAGAATAGGTTCTCCAGTCATCTTGCTTTTTAGTGGTCAATGTATCAATCTGACAGGGTGTATTCTGGAAGGATCGGAGGGTGACGGTGACCCTGTTCAGAATAACCAGTTACAGAAAATGGAAGGATGGATATATATATCAAGTGACAACTCTGGCACGGAAAGTCTGGTGGGGCACAATAAGCTCTGTATGGACAGCATCTGACTCTTCAATAAAACAGCACAAAAACCTAAAATTAAATTAAATGTTACTTTTTTAAAATTGTTGACTTGATTCATTATTGGCTTTGCTATTAGTAGTGGCTAACATAACTGCGATGACTAACAATCGATACCATAAGTGACTTTTACTAAATGGTGTAACATATGTCATATATACATAATTTTTTTACTTGTTACACTGAATTATTGATTGACTACTCCACACCACGACATCTGGTGGGGCCTAGAAATATATCTAGAAAACTAGGCGTAGTTGCCCGTCCCCATTATTGAACACTGTAATGTGTAAAGTTGTTATATTAGATTTGGCCATAATCAGATTTTAAAATGACTTTTTTATTGATAAGATTAATTAGATATATGTGAAAAAATCATTTAAGCGCAAAGTACCTTTAGAATTTGTTATCCCCACATGCAGCTCCGAGTTGTCCCGCTCGCTGTGAATCAGCAGGTTGGGTTATGTAGATAATTTATTTTATCTTACAGCACGTTCGATCTGAACCCTTATGTTTACTTTGTTTTATATATATATAATTGTTTGATTATAGATGTAAGAGAACGCGGTGTCAGGGCTGGACTAGGACTAATCGGCCCTGGATTTTGGTGCCCCACACGGCCCAACGATAATTTTGCAGAGCAGATGATTTCCCCAGGTGGCCAATCCAGCCCTGCGCACTGCATTTGATTTGGAAGGGAAATAACAGTTTGACGTTTAATATAAGTAGTAATACAAATAATTTAAAGTATGCTGCAATAAAACATTACTCATTTAAATGAAGTCCTTCTATTTTGCATAACATACCTGACATATAATGGTCCATGAACTGACCCAATAGTAAGCGCATACGGAACTGCATGCCCATTATCAAAAGGGTTCGGGACGGCGACAGGAGCGTCCAACAGACCGAACCGCAAACGACTGTTACAAAGAGGACAATGCGACGAAGCTGATCTTTCAGTCGAATCGACAAATCCGCCACTGGCGTTGTGAAAAGAAAAGCTATATATGTACTTATCGCAGTGGCTAAATCTAATTATGCTTCTGTCCATTTGGAAACGAATGCTGGAGGTTGAACTACCGCTGTGGGCGAGGCCAGGTTTCCGACTGTACCGAACTGTGATTGATAGTTTCCGAGTCATGTGGACATTGACACATTGTAGGACGTAAACTTAACATTTTTACTAGAACTTGACTAGTTCTTGCTGAAGCAGATACTGCATACACAGAATGTATATGCTTTGCAAGAACAATTTTTAAAAAATAAACACACCTTGGCTTTTTTATTTTGAGCAGAACGTGATATTTAGGTTAACTTTATATGATCTTAGCTTCTTTTTCTGAGTCAAAATGTACTTTTGCTATCATTTATATTTAGTCAAAGGCACTGCAGTTTTCCATTTTTACAGACGCATATTTATTCAACATTTAAATTAAATGCAGTGACTACTTATGTTTTTAAATTAAGCCCAGGACTTTAATCAATGTGCCCGGAACCATTAGTTTGTAGTTTCATGTTGTTAGGGTGCTTACCTAAGATTGCACTTAAAAATGGCTACAGTCAGGAACGGTAAATACGACTATTCAATATAGTCCAACTGCAGCTGTACCCCCTCCGCATTAGTGTTGTTACGTTCGCGAACGATCCGATTCTTTTCAACAGCTCTTTGATACAAACGAGAGTTGTTTTCTTTATCATTGTGGCCAAATTTCACTGCCTACGCTAAATCCACTCCGCTCCCCTTTACGTGATCAATGACAACCAGGCAGTCGTGTAGGTAGACGTTAGTGCTTTAGGTTCCTTAAAGTCAGCATGAGCAGGATGGGTGCTGATGCAAAGGTTTTATAATATTATATGTTGGATAAATTGCATTCAAGGCAAGTCAACTTTAATCACATAACACTTCGTACGGAGGGAAAATTCAAAGTAGTATTTTTACTGACAAACAGAGGGACATGACGTCACCTTATATAGGCCCTGTGTTTACATTGCATATTATTATCATTGTCTGGTAATACGAGTAATTAACTGCTGTTAAACCTAGTCCACATGTGCGAAATGAAATTGTATTGTGGGATGTTTAAGTCTGAATCTGAACCAAATCTCAATCTATGAATATTTAAACCAGGAACCCCCCCCCCAAGAGAGAAAGAACGGGAACTATGGAAATGATTAAGATTCAGCTCCCTTCAAAGAACCGTTATTCGTATCATTACTCCGAATATCCATTTCCTTGGTTTGCGCAAAGAAGCACGTTCGGTTCCGTGTAGCTATCTGCAAACAGGAATGTCAAAATTTGTTTCCCTCAATCTAATTACGCTTTGATGAACTGTAAGGAAATAATGATCTAGCCTAGATATTATACTATGTTACAAGGCAAAGATCCATGTGTTCATGAATGTATGTCGAATGGGTTATATTACCTTTATGACGTTTCATTTGTGAACATTACAAATAGTACAAAATAGTATTTAGGTTCATTTATATGAATTCATTATTCGGTTTTAATAACATCAAGAGCTCCAGCAGTAAAAAGAAATACTGGCACTTGGCAGAGCTGCCACGAAGAACCCTGAGAAAATTAAAGGTATCGCCACGAAACTGGATCACAATTGTTGGGAATATGTTAGTTGTTGTGCTTATTAATAGATGTGAAAGCTGGACAATGAGGACCTAGGAAAAGAAGAGCATTGTCGTCTTTGAGCTTTGATACAATTCAGAATACTATGGATTGCATCATTGCAAGGAAAACAAACAAATGCATTCTTAACCCCTGTGTTATTTTGGGGGTTGACCGAGTCCATTTTCTAAATGAGGATAAATTCTATAGAATCGAATACAATTTAGAACGGAAGAAATAAAATACACAAGGGTTAACCATGTGATGCCGGAAATTTGCTTGAAGACCAAATGACTAATGACTAAGCTAAACGACAACTTGCAACAAGATGGATGTCCTAAATCGTCATAGCAATGAAAATTACATTTGAAACCGTGAAGACCCAAACAGAAGACAGGACGTCCGTTAGCAGGGTATTCAATATCTCTGGGCGGTCTAGGAAGTCGAATAACCAATTATGTTTTTCTTTGTCACTGCATTTGTTAACGGGGTATAATGTATTTCCTGATATGATATCCGTGTAAATATAACTAAAATAGATTAGTGAAAAAAATTGTATTACAAAAATCAAGGCATTCCTGCGAACTCAGTGTTCCAATCCCAGGTATAGCTTTGTTTTTCGTTATTTTTCAGTGAGAATAGAAAAATTCAGATACACTGGAATCGAATATGTTTATTTATCGGTTTAGAGATAGGGTTATCTTGGTATTGGTATAAGACTATTAAGGATTTAATATAAATAAAAATCGCTACTGGGAGTGGTTTTGCATGTTATCGCATTTTTGGTTTAAACCGTTCTAAGGGTCTAAGAAAGGTTAACAAAATACTGCACACCAAGAAAAGTGAACATAAGTTGGGCTAATTCATGCCATTATACTGGACATCTGTCTAGCTTATTAAGAACTGAGAGTAGCATATGACAGACCGTCTGTAAACTTCATAGGTAAGCAAATACCTTCAAAATGTAATAAATCAGCACACAGTGTATCACCATTTATTTACCTACAAGTTGTGTCATTGTAAATAAAGGAAACGCATAAATTGTCACTCTTCCCTGTACTGTAAATCGCGTCAGATAAATAAGTACAGGTCGTTGTCGACTTACCACTGATCGACTTAACGATCGATCACTGCAAATATGTGGCCACGACTGCGCCGCGTCTGGCAGGTTAGAAAACACGTGACAATATGATTTGAAGGTGGTGTAATTTTATTATACAGTATACCATACATCTGATCAGGCTTATCAGTATTTATTTTATGCGCATTCGCGGTGTTATGACAAAACAATTACCGTGCATTTTAACCTTTATGTGGCTAATTTGTACTTTTGCGGTATAAAAGCTAAAATACACTGATTTCTTGTCATAACGGCGCGAAAGCACAGACATTTGCGCTGCCTCGAGAAAAAATTGCCGCACGTATCGCTTTCTACGGCCAATGCATACTTGCGTACCAGTTATGCGCACCCCTGCATATGATAATTTTAGCCTATAAAATAAAGGGCCGACTTTGGACCGTCAGTCGGAACCGATCGCGGTTGTAAGACAACGACGATCTGTAAATGAATGTAAATGCAGGGGGGTGAACTTTATTGCGTTACTAGACACGCGGTTACTATGCAGTTACATCATGCCGAAGAGACCAATGAAAAGACAGGTCAGCAAACTCACCAATGAGAAGCCAGTTAGAGGCCTGGAGGAGGTCACGTTTGCGCGAGCGGTTCGAGGTCCTGCGCAGGACCTGCTACAAACCTCGGAAGGGGGAAAATGTCCACAAAAGAAGTAACCTGCAGGTGATTTTGGAAATAAAATATTACTCGTTTCTTCTGTTTGGTCTATTACAACTTCATTAACAAGTTTCTTTTGACGACTGTCGTATATAGGGGTTTTACTATCTAAATGTAAAATGTGGCCGTATCCCTGGGTAGCTTTGCTAGCTCACTAACCTCTCTAGCTAGCTCTTATTTTAGTAGGCAGTGGCTGACTGGCTTATATAGCACAGTAATGTAGTTAATTAAATGTACTTTATTTTAGTGTGTTCGGCTTTGGTAGTTTTTCTCGTTTGATTTCGATGTCTAGGTCCTCTAGGTGTATCATTTGCTAGCATATTGCTAACAGACCCGCGCGGTTTGACGCAACTAATCAATAACAGTTGCAGACGTTGTCCGGCCGACAGCGTGTATCTTTATATATATCCAGATTTCACTGGTATTTAAATGCACCAATTTGAATGGAATTGTTGACGTGTTTTATGCAGATATTTGATGTCTGTGATATAAGTTCTGCATGGATTCATTTGTAATCCCTAACCACGATCACACGTGTTGCCTTGTGACCAGGTATTTCCTGCATGGCGTGTGTCGAGAGGGCAGCAGGTGTATGTTCTCTCATGACTTGGCCACAAGCAAACCGTCCACAATATGTAAATTCTTCCAGAAAGGCGTGTGTGCCTATGGTGATCGCTGCAGGTAAATCTTAGCATAAAAATGGGAGAGAACGTCTAACATACAGGTTTCCTTCCTATTAAATCTATAGCGTGTTAATATTTTCATTTATTATATATATACACACACATATAATTTTAGTCATGTTACCTATGTAGATTGTGTTGTTTTATAGTATAATCTTTGATACATTTTGTGATATGCCTCTTGATTAACTCTGAAATTAATTTATTAAATAGAAGCAGTGAGATTTGGTTAAAGATGTCTCCAGAAGAATATCTTCTTGCATATAAGAAAACTGAAGCAAATCAGTGTGAATGACTTATCTGTCAGGACATTTGCATGGTTATTAAGTGAGATGGGGGAAATAAACATATTACTTTAAGTGCAAATTTATCACTCAGTAAGTCATATTTTCCAGAATAATACATTTGATGCTTTTTGTAGGTATGATCACATCAAGCCATCTGCTGGACGTGGCGGGGGTGCTCTAGGTGACCCGGCAAACAGGAGCAGTGGTGTAAGGGCCCCCATTCCAGGAAACGGTCCCCCTGTAGGCTCGGGGACGCGTGGCAAGAAGCCGCTGGTCCTGAAAGACAGGGGTAACTGAAGTTTCCTGAATCTACACCTGATTCTCAATGTTATGATATGTGACTCACATCTTAGTGTTCCTTAGTAAAAATACCATGAGGTTGAACTTGGTATTTATTAGTAATGAAGAAATATTGACATACACATTGATTTATAGCTCTTTATGGAAGTATTGTTTAACTTTTTTTCCAATGACAGGACTGCATTTTAATGGTAACAGTCTGCCACTAGGTGGCATTACAGTGTCATGGCACATAGGGGCTAAGCTATATCTGGATGGTCTCAAAATGAAGATCTCAGAAAAGTACTATCATTTTATTAACCTGGTGTTCTTTAGTGTTTTATATTTTTGAACACTTAATTATTTTGTATGTATTTTTGTGTGTGTGTGTGTGTGTGTGTGTGTGTCCATCCATCCTGCAGCTCTGTGCTCAGAGGCCTGGGCAGGACAGGACATACCTCGGCTTGCGGAGGCCGTGGAACCCAGGTCCTGGGAGTATGGTGACGAGGCTGCTCAGGCTAAGCCCCTCTCCTACCTGGATGCCGTCCGCACGGGCCTGGATGATCCTGCCGGTGGGGGGCCCTTCATCGATGCTCCACCCCTCTGCCCTTTTGCGGCTGCTGGCCAGTGTCACTATGGCAACAGTTGCTCCTATCTCCATGGAGACGTGTGCGAGATCTGCAGGCTGCAAGTGCTGCACCCTCATGATCCGGAGCAGAGGAGGGCACACGATAAGGTGACTCAGGGGCACAAGGCCACTGCACTGCTGCTAGTATGGTGCTGCATGAATCTGCATTTACAGTCACCCCTTCACATTCACAAACTTGACATTCACTGTTTTGGTTACATAGAAATGTTTTTCGGGCTTGCTGAAAGATTGCAGAAACTCGTCAACAATACATGAGCCAAAAATACTGAAAGTGATTTGAATCACATAATATTCCATATATATATGTGTGTGTGTGTGTATTTTTATATATATATTTGCTTGTGTAAATGTGTATTATATCTTTTAATATTAAAGTTTTAATATTTAATATTAAAACTGGCATCTGCGCATCATCTTGGCTTGAGTACGCTGCTTTCTTTCTTGGTAACCTGTCTCCCTCACGTTAGCTGCCTTTGTGTCTGTGGAATCTGGCGTTTCTTGCAGTAAATTTTAAACTTTTCAGTGCCGCTAATTTTGCATTTTTAATAATGGGCCCAACTATTATTCTCGGGATCTTATGCCCCTAACCCCTTGCAAATATGAACGTGTATTGTGCGTTATATATATTATTGTTCCGCTATTATTTTTTTCATGGCAGAATAATTTAAATGATTAAAATACAGTTGTGATGCTGCACTGGGGCTGTTGTATATGTGTCAAACACCTGGTGTATAATTGGTTCTATGTTTATAGAACTGTAAATTGAATGTTAGAAATGGCACATTTTGATGTCATCAGTTTTAGTCACCATTTAACTGTGACCCAAACACTGAGTGATGCATAACAGGGATGTATGGGTCATTTCCTGTCTGCCTCCCTAGATGTGCATGCTGGCTTTTGAGGTGGATATGGAGAAAGCCTTCGCAGAGCAGCACAGCCGTGACAAGGTGTGCGGCATCTGCATGGAGGTGGTGTACGACAAGGCCTCGGCCCCAGATCGCCGCTTCGGCATCCTGTCTAGCTGCTGCCACACCTACTGCCTCAACTGCATCCGGCAGTGGCGCTGCGTCAAGAATTTTGAGAACAAGATTGTCAAGTGAGTGGCATAGGGCCATGACCCCTGACTGCCTGGGGACCTGCTGGTCAGGGGTCTTCATCACAAGTTTGCGGATCTTGGTAGAGCAGAACTAACAATTATAAATCCATACACGTCATAGCTTGGCTGATTTAAACTGGTGATGTTGCGTTATGACTTCTTGGTTGATTTGTCTCCCCTGCCAAGGTCGTGCCCAGAGTGCCGGGTCGTGTCTGAGTTCGTCATCCCCAGCGCATACTGGGTGGAGGACCAGGAGGAGAAGAACCGGCTGATTGAGGAGTTCAAATATGGAGTCAGGTCAGAGGAGGAGGGGTCAGCCGTCTAGCAACCTGATCGACATGCTAGTAATACACCAGTATGTAGCATTATCCATCTTCCTTCTGCTTATCCAGTACTCAGTAATGGTGGGCCTGACGTCTGGACAGGCTGTCAGTCAGTTGCAGGACCTACTCTTGCTCACACACACACACACACACACACACACACACTATGGACAGTTTAGAGATGTGAGTTTGCCTGCATGTTTTTTGGCCTGTGGGAGGAAATCTGAGTACACAGAGGAAACAGTGCAACATGGAGGGAGTGTGTAAACTCCACACACACAGCGGAGGTGGGATTCGAACCTCCAGCCTTGGAGGCATGAGGGAGCTGAGCAAGCCACTGGCAGCTGACTCTCTGTTCTTAAACTGAAAAGCTATATTACTGTGAACATTCTTGTGCGTGCATGTTTGAATTAATTTGTTCTCACACGGCTATATTTAATATTCAATGTGCAGTGTTTCTTAGTACTGCACCTGAAGCAGTTTGGTATCTCTGCAGTGATTCTTTCCATGCCATACCTTTAAGAGTGAACCTGGGTGTGGCGAAGTATCTGGTAGGGAAAATTTTATGAAATGTTTTCAGAATAAAGGAAGTTTAAGCACTGACCAAAGTAGGCAGTATGTGTTGGCTGATGGTTCCTTTTTGATGTGTATTGAGTTTCATCCTGTGCCCTGAATGCATGTACAGGTTGAGAGTGGAAAACCCCTCATATAATTAATGATAGGACCAAAAATGGGCAATTTATTCGATTATTTCTCGTTATGTCTAATAGTAATCAGGTTGCTTGATGCTTAATCCCAGAATCCTGGGTTTATGACTATTAAAGGAAAGTTAGGAGTTTATCCTTCTTTGTGTGTTACCTCCCTGCTGCAAACCCCAAGTGCTTTAATCTCACAGGTCATTGGATATGGGTAATATAATCATGGTTTTCATCATATGCAATGTTTAGCATGTTAGCCACATGTTTTTTTCCTGTAAACACATTGAACTGTGTTCATAAGGGACTGATTTGGCCTTTGCTTATCCAGCTAACATCGGCATCTGGTTTTGTGAGACACCCCATAAATACGGCTCGTTATAAGCCAAGTAAACACACACGTCCCCTCTGCAAACTGCACATGAATGGCTGGCTAAATGGCTAGTTAGTATTTCACTTAAGATATTACTGTTACTTAACACTTACAGAGTTTCACCCTCTTAATTTGCAGGTAGCTGGCTGGATTCCTTGTAACCTTGTCTAGCTTGTTTACTAGTAACTGTTTTGGTGTCACTGGGATTGTGCGATTGTTGCTTTGGCCAGCCCCACTCTAGCGTCGATCCTGAAAATAGCCGATCACTGAGTCCGAGTTAAATCCTCTGGCATTGCACGGGGGTGTTGCTGTATAACTTGTGGGGGTTTGCTGATCTTGGGTGGTGATTTTTGTAAGTTTTAGCCTACAGCACAGTGCTAGCCTGGGTGGGTGGAGGGGGGTGGCCAGACCCGCTCAAGGTTAGCGTTGCCGTCCAGCGGGCCAACAGAAATAGAAACTCAAAGGTCAGCAAGCTGCTCCCCTCACTGGTAGCGGCACCATTCCTGCCTGCCTTCCCCCCCACACCCCTGCTTACCTTTGAAGAGCCTTTGATTCCATCCATGTGCAGGGAAATCTGCTTTTAAGTGAAGTTGAGCATGCCATCTTCCGGGCTGCCCCCCGCCGTTGGCGTCTGCGTCTCTGTGTTGTGGGGGGAGAGACGTCTCACCGCCTGCCAAGCCAATCGGGCTTCAGCTTCCTTGCCGCCTGTGATGTGGTGTTCTGGCCTTCAGACCGTGAACCGTCGCTTAAATCTGAGGTCCGCAGGCATTTGATCTCACCTTCCTCTGTTTACATTTGTTCCGTGTGCCTCCCTTGGTGAGTCAGAGTTCCCTCATGAGAGATTTAATGCCTCGTTTTTCAAGTTGCTTTAGACATGCCCTCGTAATGTTTCTGTCCCGTGATAATTGGATCACATCCGTCGTAACCAGCTTCACTTCAGTCACTGAAGATTCATATTTTTTTGTGTGTGTGGCTCAGTGGGTTAGGACACTGTGCCTGTGATCAGAAGGTTGTCACTTCAAATCCCTGGATCGGCAGTGACTTCACTGTTGGGCCCCCGAGCAATTGCTCTGGGACTGTCTGACCCTGCTGTATTACTTTCTCAAAAAAGTACATCACTTTGGATAAATGTATCTGCTAAATAAATAAACAAGTAAGTACATGTATAACCCTGTCTCTGCAAAATGCGTCTCCAAAGACTCACAGGCCTCTCTGATGCCTGCAAGACACTGCTGCTGCTTCAGGAAGGAAACTCTGCTTATTGCATAATTCTGTCTATTCTGGTGTCATCAGATGGCTTCACTTGCCGATTGGTCCAATAAATGTTCTGACTTGGGCTACTTAGGATCCAGCCGCACCACGTTAATTCCTTGTTTGACATCCCCCGATTGCTCTTCTGCTCTCACTGTCTCCTGCAGTAAGAAGGCCTGTAAGTACTTCGACCAAGGCCGTGGGACATGCCCCTTCGGGGCGAAGTGCTTGTATATGCACGCCTACCCCGATGGTACGCGGGCTGAGGCCGACAAGCCGCGCAAGCAGTTGGGATCCGAGGGAAACGTGCGGGTAAGGCACCTCCCTCCATACTCAAGTTCCCTGTTCGAATTGCTCTGGAGAACCTGGCTCTGGGACAGAGCGTACTGAGCTTGAAGGACGAGGTCCATTTGTCCAGGCCTTTAGCATGTTTACACTGAAAACAATGCCTCCCATTCATTTCACCCCGAGCCTCTTACACACACACACACACACACACACACACACACACACACACACTGAAATGAATATTCATGATTAATGAAAGGCAGCTTTTCCCAGAGAACTTCCACTTTTGCGGCTGGTAGAGTCCGTCTCTTGATGTATAGCCTAGCTAGCGAGCAGTTTTTCTTTTTTTTTTTCTTTTCCTTCTCTCTCACGACATAATCGGGTCCATCTCGCCTCTATATTAAGCTGTTCTGATAAAGAGGCTCCAGTTCAGTGTCCTTTGCTGGCTGCTTTTTTAAGTGTGTATTCCCAGCATGTTTGTAAGCATTTTCGTGTCGGACCCACAGTTCCTGAACTCTGTGCGGCTCTGGGACTTCATTGAGGAGCGGGAGCAGCGGGGAGCACGGCGGTATGACGACGACAGCGAGGTCGGAGAGCTGGGAGACCTGTTCATGCAGTTGTCGGGGGCCGGGCACGAGGGCACCCCCCACTGACTGCCCCCACCTGCCACTGAATAGCGCCACCTGCAGGACCCCCACGGTATGAGAAGAGGCAGCACCTGGTTGTAAACGTGTGTTCTGTTCACCCTTTCATGTTGGTCTTTAGAGGGATTTTTTTTTAAAGATAATTGTGGAACAGAAATGTTCTTGTGCAAAGTAATAGTATTTCTCCTAGAGAAAGCAGCTTTTTCCTAAAGTTTCCCAAACACTAGCCAGATTTAAAATGCCAATAAAACTGTGCTGATGGGAATCAGGGCTGAAGTCCTCCTCTGGTTGGGAAGCTCTTATTTACGTACTTTGAGTGATGTCACCTAGTCTGCAGGACTGGGTGTGGCCCAATGGATTCCCAAATAAAGTGTTGCTTTGGATAAAAGCATCTACTAAATAAATCTATTATGTAAAAAAACAAAAAACAAAAAAAAAACAAAAGGAAAAATAGCAGCCTGGCATGGCTGAGGAGCTTTGCGTAAATCCACTTTGTCCCTTCAGAAGCAATGCTACATTGCTGCCGTCTCCTTTACAAGATGGAAGCGAAAGTCTGCTTTTCAGTTCGCTGTGTGTGTGTCTAAAAGCGAAATGGGGCTTCAGGATCCACAAGCCAGGTCAGCTCCCTCCGGCTCTCCCTGGCTTCGCTCTCGGTTTCCTCCAGGTCAAACCAGGCCGTGACTGGCTGCACACGTTAGTACTGCCTGTGCTTTGAACCTCCCCACTACCTTCACTGTTACTTATGGGACTACTTGTGTAATATCAGTCTGTGCAGAGTCTGAAATGCAGTTTTTAACCCCTCTCTCCATAAGACTTAAGAACTTTATAGATATCTGTAGTATTCTACTGTATGATGTCTTGTACTGTAAACAAGGGACATTAATGAGAGCTACATTTTTAAGGTAGATGTGCACTCTATATTTGCTAAGTATTTCTAAATACTATAAATTATTGACATGGACATAAAATGTTTTTTTTTTCTGTACTTGTTATATGCTCATATTTGTATTAAAATAACATGAATGGAATCATAAAAATATATCAAACCAAAAGTGTGAACCAATTACAGTGGTTAACCTGCGTGTAGACCTATAAGCCATGATCTCAGGTCATTAGAGGCTGTACCTTGCTTCATACTTTCAACAAATAAAATGGCTAAAATTCTCTGGTTGGTGATGCTTTTCGTGTGGCTGTTTTGTGTGCTGGATCTGGTAGAGGGATAAGAGTAACTGAAGAAATGTACATTAAAATTCACCCAGCAAGTGAAATGTATCAGATTAGTGTTAACTTTTGTGCAAATATTAAGGTGATCATATTCCAAAGTGTTCAATTTATCCATTTAAAGCTGCTTGTAGAAAACTGACTGGTGTTCAAATGTTTATGCTTTCCACCATATCTTGTCTTCACATTGCTGAATAATAGTTCATAATGTCAGCGACGATTACGTCAGACTGTGCCACATGGTCAAAGAGCACATGAAAGTCCAAGGGTCACAGATGCTTTATGGATGACTGCAGTCTTCCGTATAAGGTGGCTTCTTGCGTTACGGGACACTGGGTGGTGTTGGAGGGTAACTGCCACGGGTACCTTCCCTCGAATAGTAGGGGTGGATGCAGGCCAAAGCGAACACTCACATATACGAATGGAATGGAAACGGCAGAACCTGCTAGTACTGGTTCCAGCTGTTTGGAGTTCTGGGCTGCACCAGATGTGCACTTTCCTGAGCTGCTACCAGACTCTGGCACTGGAGGTGGTTTTCCTCTGCTCTTCTGCCCAGTTCTGTTTAATCTGTACTAATTGGTCACAAATGGTTCCAGTGAGTATTGGGCCTCTGTGTGTGTGATCAGAAGGTTGGCAATTTGGATCCTGTGCTTGGCAGAGTAGCCACATCTACGTTGGGCGCTTGACCAAAGTCAAACTCCTTAAAAATATTCCAGGGGCACTGGATGAATGGCTGAACCTACACTCAGACCCCAAATTTCCTTCTCATCTCTATACGTGTGTATGACTTAAAGGAGAGTAAGATGGGATATAAGGAACTAGCACATTCCAGTGTACCAGTTCTCTTACTTGACAAATGGCAAAATTTAAAATAATTGTTAATATTCAGATAATTTGAGTTTCTGCACCTCAAAAACAGTGATGTTTCTATGGAGATGATGAATTAGTGGACCCTCTGCAAAAAAGTTTAATATACCCATCAGGAAAAAATGCAGAAGACCTATTTCCATTCCAGAAAGGAATGCATTTAACTTAAATTTTATTAAAATACACTGGATAAACAAATCTTCAAGTTTACAACACGTTTATCCTCCATAACAAGCATGAGGTCCAAAAATTTCAAAATCCCAAATCAGTTATAGACCTTAAAGCAGTCAGTCATTCTCTGCCCTCAAATCCAAGACAGCTGAATGATTACTTAGTAAACAGCCCTAAAAAGCTAAACTGTGAAACCATGTCCTGAACTGGGGAATAAAAAAAAAAAAAAAAAAAAAAGGAAAACTGCCATCATCCAGGCAACCAGGACATTTGTTTTCTCAATCTGATGGTCATGGTGTAAAATTTAAAAGTGGTGAATTCTACATATTGGACTCTCTATGCCAGCAACTAGACATATGCTAGAAACTAGACATGAATTGGGAGGGAAACAAGCTCAGCGTACAAATTACCAGAGTTAAAACAAACTGAGGGCTATGAAATACCGAGGGCTTATTAAAATAACTTTATGGTGAATGTGGCAGGGATTTTAAGTGTTTTTATAAAGAGCTTTTCTTTCATTCTGAAGTTACGAGGTCAGGACAGCAAAGGGAAACAAAAGCACTACACAAACTATCGGCGAGCATAAATGTCCCGTCTATTCCGAGGCCTCTGCCATGACGCCAGGCCGCCAGCCCAAGGCCTGCTTTGTACAAATTCACCCAGTTGCTCTGCAGTCTCTGGGTAGCCAAGCGCGTCAGACTCTGCTGGGGTGGGGGGTGAGGAGTGGTCTGGCTCAGCATTGGGTCGCACTGGGAAGCCCTAGAAGACGGGCAGCTTCATAGAGGTCAAAGTGCAAGAGTTGATGTCCTCTGTGTGCGAGGCGCGGTGCAGAGACGGCTCGGAGGCGCTGCGGTTTATCTTAGGGAGTGAGTGCTGTAGGAGCTCTATGGATGACAGGATCTTAAAAGAAAAGACAAGAGATGCATTATAAAAGTGTCCCCCCCCACTCTGTTCAGCAAGTCAGCTGAAGTCTACCCAATGCCAAAGGGTGGCTGATGTAATACAGAGAAACCTAATATAGGTGGGGGTGCTTTTCTGGAATGCCTACTGAAGCCTGAAGTTACAGCCCCCCCCCCCCCAATCTTAACTATGATTTCAAACACATTCTTGCAGGGGGAGACTGTCTCTGTATGAGGATAAGCATTTCTATATGCAAACACTTGAATTTGTTCAACTGAAAATTCAAGCTGGACGGATGTTAGCCCTCCGTTTCCGCAGATTCAGCCAACCACAGTTCAAAAATATTCCAAAACAACAAAACCCAGAAAATTCAGAAAAGTAAAACCCAAATGTATCATGGGCCAAGTACTATGCAGAATCCATGCAAATTATGTGGCGTTGGTGGGTGTTGGTTGGTGGGTGTGTATGTGTTTGTGTGTCTCATGTATAGATTTCATAGTGGGGACCAAATGTAATAAGTTATTTTCATGTTATGGGGACCATTTGTTTGGTCCCCACATGGAGAAACTCATCGTAAAACTAAAAATGCCAAACGTCTTGCATTTTGTTTGGTTACTTATGGTTAAGGTTAGGGCCGGGTAGAGGTTAAGGTTGTCATTGTTGGGATTAGGGTTGTACCCATAGAAATGAATGGAGAGCATCCACAAAGATATGAATACAAATGTCATTTTTCCCTAAACAATACAATCTAACAACCATTTACATAGCATTTACACTGTGTTATAATATTATACATTATATGTATTCTAGAGGCAATTTAAAGTATACAGGAGGACGTGCCTAGGTTATATGCAGATATCGTACCATGCCTTTTTATACACTTCATCTGTCGATTTTGGTATCCACAGGGGATCCTGGAATCAATCCCCGTGGATACAGAGGGCCGACTACACTTAATTCTAGTGACAGTATAATGCAGGAATGTTGAAATTTAGCACATTTTGGGTGATTATTTGTTCCGCTTTCTTTTACCTGTGGGAACAAGGGCCTCTCGTCTTTGGATTTCTTGATGCAGTCAGCAACCAGCCTCTTCATGGCTTTGGGGCAGTTCTTGTACAGCTTGCTGAGGTCTGGTGAGAGGTAGCCCCGGCCAACCATGAAGATGATCTAGAAGAAAATACAGAAGCCCGTGTGACTAACCATTCACTTACATGGAGTGATCGTATGCCTGTAACCTCTTTTGGAGGCCCAAGCACATGGGCCAGACGGGATAAGTAGCGATCATGGTGCACTGACAAGTCCCCTCCCCGCAGTCACCTTTCTCCCCCCCATTTGGTCTGTTGGCGGCAAAAAGATGCGAGCCTGGAGGCAAAGCATGGCAGGACAAAGGTGCCAACACAGACTCCCTCACAGGGGCCGCAGGGAACGGCGTGCCGAATCCTGCGGCTTTGGGAGACAAATAGGGTTTTGGACTCCGGAGCCTAAATATAGCATTGTGGCTCCAGGGTAACTGCACTCGCCACAACGTGGGCCATGAGCCAGGCAAAAATCACCCCCCCAGACTAAGCCCCCACACCCTGACTGTAGAAATGCCCCCAAAGCAAAAAAGGACAGGGCAGCTCTGTAAAGGTACTCGTCTGTCAGGGGGGGAAATACCACGCTGATATTTCAGCCATGTCGTGCTGTTCGGATTTCTTTATATATTTATTATATATTACACACACACACACACACACTCTCCACCTGTATCTGTACACAACTGGCTGTTATGCAGTTGCAAAAACTGTTGCGGGATGACACATACACAGCTCTGGAAAAAAATAAAATAAAAATTAAGAAACCACTCCATATATATTTATTTTTTTTTTAATCTGCATTTTTAAATCCTGGTTTAATCCTGGTTCTGCTGGCAGAAGGCTACATGGCAGGTTGTCTCCAGGCTCAAAGTTTCTAAGCCAGCAGTACACAAGAACAAGGTGAAACAGGAGATACTGGAAATGACCAATAACCAGCCAGGTAAAGGGCAGAAGCAATTTTTTAATGGCAGAGATGGCCGTCAACTTATCAGTTTCTGCTGAATCATAGGATTACTTCAAGTGACTTTCAAAAGGAATGGGAAATATTAAATGCAGGTATGAAGTGCACTGCTAGGACAGTTCATAGCAGGCTTCTAGAAGCAGGACTGAAGACCCATAAAGCAAAGCAGCAGCCCTTCATCAATGAGAAACAGGGAAGACCATGGCGGCAGTTTGCAAAAAATATTTTTCACAGACGCACAACCATAAATTGAGAAATGAGTGAAACAAAACTATGCTGTAGTCTCAATTTTTTCCAGAGCTGTATAGTTGAGGCCTTGTGCCCGCGGTCTCCGGGATAGGCTCCGGACCCCCCGCGACCCATATGGAATAAGCGGTTATAGAAAATGGATGGATGGATGTATAGTTGAGCCATATTCTATGTTCATCCCTATAATCTGTCTGCCTCTAACTTTTGGGTGAAATTAACTTACTAAAATTTTGAGGTATAGAAATGTGCAAAATGAACACTTTGCTATTTTTTCCTCACTCTATTCTGTCATCTTTTTTGAATTTAGCTTTAATTTTAACTGTTACTTAGTTCTTCACTACAGGCAGCTCTCACTTCATTGCCTGCAAATGCTGTATGCTGTGCTGTTGTGCATTTGATAAACTTAAATTTGATATTGTTGCTGTGGTAAGGGGACACGGCCTGGTCCAGTGCTTTCATTACCAGTCTCCAGTTCATTCTCGTTAACCTTGTTTTGACCTCAAAAGCCTGTTACTCCAGCTGCACCGTCACCCGTGGTTACCTGGTCTCTGTTAGCGATGAGAGCGTAGGGAAGCTCTCCTGTCATCAGCTCGTAGAGCACGATGCCATAGGCATAGACGTCCGACTGGAAGCTGTATGGGTTACTGTCCTGCATGCGAATGACCTCAGGGGCCTGGGGGGGGGACAGAGAGATACACAGGCAGTTCTCACACATGGCAGACTGTGGTTCTTTTTATCCATCTAAATGGCTGTGTAATTATAATAAATTGTGCCTTGCATTACGAATATTCTTGGTTTGCTTACCAAGGTTCCTCTAACATTTTAATAGTTTGGTATTTCAACTTAATACCAAGAACCTACCTTCACAGTGTTTTATATTACAAATTTTAAATCGACTTATTCATGCACCCTCTCTCAGACAACCCTCACCTTCAGAGCTCCACAGGTATCAGTTAACTTGTGGGATATTTTGCCAACTCTGCACACATACCAGTTATGGTTGGTTAGATTAACAAATACGTTATACACAGGGGCACAGTAAAGGCATGGATACCCTGGCAGATTCAGGTAGCCCAGCACTTTAATACGTAAAGTTATATAATGGGGACCCAAGGTGACATTCTGTCACGGGGCCGCTGAATTTCTAGTTATGCCTCTGATAATATGGGATATACACTAATGTGTCCCAAACAGCACTGACCAGGATAAGAATATAGATGGATTGATGGGTTATTAACCAGCTTAACAATGTAAGTTGCAAGAACCTGCAAGCAAGAAATTTCAATAAGATGTAATTTTATGCTACCCATTACAGTACAAATCCATGGTATCCTTGAAGCACTTGCGCTAGTTTATCTGGCATAAAAAGGCAAAGAGCTTTATGCCTACGGCACTTGTCCCCCATTTTAATCAGTGTTTTTCCACATTCTTCTGATGAACTATCCCATAGAATTGCACATTAACCAATGAAAATGTTTCTGTCCAAATAAAACAGGCTGAAGATCACAGAATCTCCAAGAGTGACAGAGACTTTGTGGTGAGCATGAAGCCAGCCAGTGTATTTTTAAATTTGTTTTTAACCTGTAAACAGTTCAGAAGAGAGGATGAAACCACTTGTTTTTCCCAGCTTTCCAAAGTAGTTTGAAACAGGTGTTCAAGTAGTGTGTTCAGCAGAATGAATGTAGCCAATTACTGCTTCATATGTCAGAAGCGAAACTGCCAATATGAACAGGCAGTTTCAGTCTAAGTATTGGAAAACAGACATTAAGATTTTTAAATGCAAATTAGGTTACTTTTGATAAAGTCTTCTCATTCATAGCTAACTGAATTTACACTATACGTTTAAGAATGGGCTATACCATTAAAATCGGATGTTACAAATAACTTGCTTTTAGCAAGACCCTTTAACATTTTCCTTAAGGCAAAATCAACATTCAGGTTACCTGAAACGGGCAGGCACGCTCCATTTACTCTCCTCTCAAAACTGCTAAGCTTCTACATGCCCTATGCAAAAATAGTGCCACCAAAAATACCCATGTAGTGTGTCTGCAACTATCAGGTGTCAAAACCTTGTTCTATAAACTTTCATTTTAACCCAAATATTTTTGTTATGCAGTGCTACACAAAATGGATTCTATTACTATTTATCCATTAATTATGAAAAGGTCTATACTGTTCTTGTTGTAAGAAGATTGGGGAAGTTTAGAGATCTGGACTACAAGTGGAAGTTAAACCACTTCAGATTAATTTGGCATCTTTAAACACTGCTGAGTAAAAACCTATAGGTACAGATGGCGTACAGAAACAAAGGGTTTAGGCTTAAATCTACAGATCCAAAATGATAATCACAACAACAGTGGCATTTTGAAGATGTGAATGGTAAGACTCAAAAAAAAAATAAAATAAATAAATACATGGCAAAAGTGTTTTTATAGTTGCTTGAAATGGTTCGTGGAAAGTCAGAAAAGCAATAATTTGCAAAACTGCAGTGGAAACAAAATTTGTGAATTAATAGATCCTTAGGACACAGGATAAGTCGTTCTAGAGCTAATCAACTTGTGGAAAACCTGCTCCATGCTGCAGTGCAGGACATGGATTTTAATCTCATGGGATGATAAACGGCAAGTACTATTCACGTGATATCCATTAGTGGAGACACTTTATTCACAATTTCACCTTGTGGACTTAAACGTTTTTTGCATGAATTAACAAACAACTCACCATCCACAGTATGGAGCCAGAGGGCTGTTCCACTTGCTGGGATCCGCTCCACCTGGCCTTCACAGTAGCCAGGCCGAAGTCTCCAATCTTTACAGTCAGGCCTTCATGTAAGAAGATATCTGCACTTGTGTCAAGGGCCATACATTGTTAATTTATAATACACACATAACTGTGGAATTATAGGGCACCCAGATTATCGTTTCAATTGCAAGAATGGGGATGTTTCTGGTTTCCACAAGTCCTGAGCGTTTTCTAAATTACTACTCCACTCAGTGACCACTCTTAGGTCAACGTAGCTAGTATATGCTGCTTCAAGGGTAGACAAGTTGGCCTTCAGAGAAGGCTTTCTGCTCACCACTGTCCTTATTTTTGCACACAACCTTCCTGTTCGTTTTAACAAGTCTCTTCCGACTTCTCTCATCATGTAGGCATTTTCAGCCACAGAACTGACCCTGGCTGGATTTTTTTGGGTTTAACACACCATTCTCTGCACACCCTAGACACTGCGGTGTACGCAAACATGCGTCTTACCAATCAACACTGGGCTGAGGTTTCATGGTCATTCTACAGAATAAGACCTTTTTAAAAAAAAAAGGATATTGTTTGACTTCATGTCCCGATGGATGATATTCTTTGCATGTAGATAACTTTAACACAAAGAAAAACAGATTAAAAGTGTTCAATTCTTTGCCAAACAGTGCTTAGTGATTTTGATGTGTAAGAATGTGTGAAAAGTATCCAAGAGACACACAAATGCTTTTAAAACTAGTAAAAAAAAAAAAAAAAAAGTTTTTAAAACGAGTCCAGAAATTCAGAGATACCAGATACAATTACACAAACATTTGAAGACTGAGTATGAACAAATGCGTGACCATTAAACACAAAACATCATTGCCATATTGCATGTAAAGCACGGTAAAAACAGTCTCTGTAAAAGCAACCACTGGAAACTTGTTACAGATGAGTTTGGTGCAGGACAGCTAGACATTTGATGATCAATCCAAAAGCCTCAGTGGTTCACAAAGGTTCCTGGCCCCCTTTTACATGAATGCCGCCCCCAGGGGCCACAGCTGCTCACTCACTCCATGCCCTGGGCAGTCTGTCTGGCGATGTCGATGAGCTGAAACATCTGCAGGTTTGTCTCCTGCACATGCAGATGTTTGTAGAGGCTGCTGCCATCGCACCATTGCGTTACGATGGCGAGGTTCTCCTTCGTCATGTACCCCATGAACAACAGGATGTTGACGTGTCTGGTCTTCCTGTAAGTGTAACAGGAACGCACCGAAGTGGTGAAGTTAACAGTTGTTTTCATGTTATGCAAGAAGCTAAGACTGTGTAAGGACGTTCTTGGGAGAAGGTAGGTTACAGATAAAGGTTGATAGATAGAGATAGATTCTAAATAAGGTGCTTTACATTGGCCTTTGTTAGATCTAAAACTGCCTCCGATTATCATTAGTAAAAATCTTGTAAAGTACTGCCTGGAAGAAACATTTGCACACAGATGGGGTACCAGGATTTAGCTGAAGACAGGTGTGAAGTTTTACTCCAAAAGTTTAATAGTGGAAAAGTAATCTGCGTGTTCTTTGGATGCTACCAATATTTAGCAGTCATACTTCGCGGAGATGATCATTTGAGTAATATTATTGGTGTAAGTGTAGCAATATATCTCATGTTTGTAATACATACACAAATTCAGAATGTTATATGGAGCATGCTGATGGAATGAGCTCTGCAGGAGAGCGTGCGCTCCATTTTTATGTGTAGAGGTCTGACTCAGGGGTACGTCATTACACACAGGAAGAGGTGCAAAGACATCACATCAACACCTTCGTGAAAAGCAGAAATTCCAAAGAGGATAATCCTCACACCTTAACCTCATCCTTACCTCAGGACCGCCACCTCATTGCGAAAGGCCTGGAATTGCTCCGGAGTTGGATCCGTGACCTTTAAAATCTTCACGGCTACGTCACCTGCCATTGGGAGAATGGAGGGCTTCCATCACTTACATGTCAACAGCAAAGAGCAGGTTGTGTTGCCTGCAAACACGTCACGCTTGGAAGGAACCAGTGTCATCCCTGGACGCTGGCTGAACATCTCAGCACTAGCTCGACTGAACCCTGAAAGCAAGCCTCCGTCCCAGCAGAAGCTTGACGTACCGTGCCACTTCCCTTTGTACACCGTCCCGAAGGACCCGGAGCCAATCCGGGACAGCAGCGTCACCTCGCTGGCTTCTATCTCCCAGTAGTAACTGGAGTCTCGCTTGTCACGAGGCCGCTGTAGAAGAAAGGTCACAGAGGAGAGTGTAGGGGTGTAATGGCACACAAAATTCACTGTTTGGTGCAAACCTCGGTTTTGGGTTCACAATTTGGTGCAATTTTGGTCATCAGGGAAACAAATTGTTTTGAAATTAAAAACAATTAGGAACAGTTGTAAAGCAAATGTAAGGCAACGTGCATGTCAACATGTATGAATAACAAAACATGTTAGTCGATGCTTATTTGCACATTGGATGCGTTTCCAGTAACATTATACGAGTTTGGTATAACAGAACTGACATTCTCTGGTGTTGGCGTAATATATTGGGAAGCCAAAATGTTCCCAAACCACTAATTTAAGTGTCATGGTAGGGTCTTTGAGCTCTCCACCACCAGCTGTAACCAACTCAAAGCCACAATTAGCATAATACTTTCTGTGCTGAACATCCACTTGAGAGTTTAGGTTCTGCCCATGTCAAAAAAAATGAATTCATTTCTTACATTGTACGTTCTGGACCGCGTATGATGTAACCGAATGACACATGAGCATGTGTATCATTACAGGCCCAGAAAAGCGGCTCCAGAAAGGAATCAGATCATCAGGCAGCCCAGACATCAGCTGGAGTCACTGTGGATGCAATGGCTGACACTTACGATTCGGTTTTTCTCATGCGTGTTGCTGGAGGGGGCCCTCTCCCTATGGGTGGGTGCCGGGGTCTTGGACTGGGACCAGCCTGTTGGGCTCTGGTTCTGTGGACTCCCTGTTGTATGGGAGCAGGTGTGGAGTTTTACAGAAGAGCAAAAGAGCTGGAAAGCCTGGAACATATTACTGCAGCAACGATGAGAACAGAAAGTTATAGCTGTATAGAACCTATATTAAACACAGGAGTAAAAACCATTTGAAATGTTTAAGTGAGAAAAAAATTTTTAAAATCCTCTGATAAACTCTTTTGAAATAAATTCATCTTACCTGATTCACCACCTATCAGGACATCCTGAAAGGGGAAAAAGGCAGGTTAAATGACATCAGCATTATATAAAGAACCTCTTTCAAAATCTTACGAAGTTATCATTATATAAAAATATGATTTTCTTTCCTCCGTTTGGTTATTCGTGAGGCCAGATTAAGTGTGACATGCACAGGTGTGTTTTCAGTGGCACGTTTGACCCCGCAGCAACAGACCAATAATTTAACCAAAACTAATCTCCACAATGTTCCAGACGCAACCAGGTCAGTGGAGAAGCACCCCAAAACGGACAGCGTTAGTCAGCAAATGACTGCTCTCTGTGGCACGAGAAGCCACCAGTCCTGTTCCTTGCATCGTCGGTGCTCGTTTTCCGTTGCCGTTTCGTGGACAGATGGACAGAGGCTGACGTTAGGTTATTCCTGTCCTGGATCTGGCCAGACTCTGCTCAGTGGGGCCGCTTAGAATTACCAAACTTAAGCAGTCATGCTATTATCCACTCACTGCGACACATCATTACACGAGGGTGGGCTGGCAGTTAGAGTTAAACAGGCAAAGAGGAATGGATAGTTTAGTCAGGCAGGTCCTTCTCACACTTCTGACCTTTTCTGGGGGCCCTTGTCTAGCGTCGGCTATGGCCCTGGTTAAGTGAACGATACCGACTCTTCTCTTCAGGCAAAAGCGACGACACCAGGAGTAAGGGGACACGTTCAGGCAATCGAACTACTCCCAGGGATGCCATGACACGGGGTAGGGGGACAGTGAGGAGAGAAGAGGAGAGAAAAAGGGACAGATGAAGGGGGGGAGGGGCTACCTGGATGCTCTCAGGAGCCATGTACCTCTATCAGGGTGCTCTCCCTTGTACCTCTATCAGGGTGCTCTCGTTTGACAAGCACATTAATGCATGTGTCTATTAAAGGATGGGACAGCCAGGTAGCTCTCACAAGCACAAGGGTAGACCAGGCTGATAGGACATGAAAACAAGGTTAAAAGTATATAATGAAGAGCAGAATTTAAGGATGACACAAACAAGGATAATGGAATGGACTCGAGACAAAAGGTGAAAAGTCTAGGAAAAATGGATATTTTAAATGTAGGGGGAAGAAAAAGAAGCGGGATGTTTTAGAGCCCGTAGGGAGCGGCAGGACCGTTACCTCAATCATGCTGCTGCCGACAGGTGCCGTGGTACTGACCATGTGCACATTGGGCGTGGAGGTGGACCTCTGCCTCTGGGATAGGGAGCCCCCAGAGGACGGGTAGGGTGTGACATCAGTGAAGGCGTGAGGGGTAGAATGCCTGTGCTGAGAGCTTAGGGGAATTAAGAAAAGAAAAAAACACGTATATAAAATGAGGATTATTTTTGTTATTTCACTCTGAATGTAGGGAAACTGAGTAAACTTGCCACTCTAAGAACACTTCCTGATGGGGGGGGGGGGGGAGGAACTCATTTAAAATTATTTAAATTTTCATTTAAAACTAGCAACACAGTGACCATTTTCTTTAGGATGTAGGTACACTGCAATCTGACACAGGGGCCCAACTAGCCGGCATGCCAACGCCGGAGCTAAAATCCACCCCACCCCCCCCATTTGTCTATGTCCGTTTCACCTTGCTAGATATCACCACAATCACTCCCATATGGTCCCAGGATCTCTCCCAGGGATACATCCATCCCGAGTCCCACATGAGGGTCTCCAATGCCAGTGTCTCCCAGACCGGTCCTCGGAGACCCAAAGTCGGCTCATGTTTTTGCTCCCTCTGAGCCCCCTACCAGACAAAGCTCCCTCTCAGCAAAAACGTGGACTGTCTGTGGGTCTCCTAGGACCAGAGTGGGAAACACTGTCCTATGCGATCGAGTGCCCATGTCACCCAGATACTTAGCCCCCCACCCAAGCTCGAAGCCAGAGCAGTCGGTCACACTCACCTCGAGGGGAAGCGGGAGATGGAGTCGCGTACACGCCGTGAAGAGAGCGGAGGCAGGGAGTGGCCACTGCTTTCACCCGGAGAAGGGAATAGGCTGAGGGAGAAGGACCACGTGGTCCAACACACCAGTTTAACTTACAGCACTGTTTAGGTTACAGTACTTAATGTAACTAAGTCAAAAAAGGCAAAAGAGTTTGAGCCATATGACGTATAATAGCAGGTGAATCAAAAAATACAAGGGTGTATTGGATGGTTGATGTATAAACTGGGATGACTTTAGGAGAGGTTTTTAAATTGTTTAGCTAACACTTTGATAGACAGTTTTACACAAACACGAAGATGATTTAAACATTTTCTCTTGTCTGCCTACGACTTCTGCACTGTACATCCTTAGTGACACTGGGCAGTACAAAGATATCGGTCAATAATAATTCTGGGCAGAATAAAAACCATGGTTGAGCATTGTGTTTAAATAGTCTGAAGTGATTATAGTTCTGATCTGAATTATATAAAGATCAGACGTTCCTCAGCCATTACGACTTTAAAACCCATCACCTAACCCAAGAACTCGATTCCACATACGAAATTAAAGGCCCTTCTTTGAAACCTTTAATTTTCATTGACAAATACCTTTAAAAACTCTAAGGCAGCAATGCTGAGCTTCTACGCACAGACTTAATTTAATGGTATATGACCACAAAAAGACGTTACAGACTTTACTTGCAAAATAACATTGTGTTGTTCAAGGACAAGATGTGAATGTGCGTTTATAGTCATTTTTGTCTGCATAAAGGCACACTTGTGTCATAGAACAGCAGCAAGCGGGTGAAACCACAATGAAATGAATAATCCCTTTATAAACTGACGATGTGCGCGAGAAATTTAATTTAGCCGTTAGCCTCAACCAGATGTAGGGTACAGATTTGAGGCACAAGAAAACAACCTAATCAAGTCAATAGGATGATGACAATTGCAGGATTGGGCTAAATCCCTCATAAACAGGGTCTAGAATCAGCTATATAGTAGGATTGTGAAGTTGTACGGCGGGTAACTCAATAAGAAAAGGTCCAATAAGTACCAGTGTGCTTCTCATGGGTCCTTATTTATGAGGGCAACGGCCTGAAGGAAGATACTGTCCAAGTGTCGATTAGTCCTTGTACTAAGGCTCTTACTTTCAGCTAATGTTTAGACGAGTCAATTGAAAGTGAAATTACAGTAATAATCAGAAAGATCTTGTTAGCACTCAGAGCATTAGCCTGCATTTCCCTGAAGGACGCAATACAAAGAGCCCTTTCTGATCTGCACAGGAACACTTACAGGAGCTGCCTCATGTTGCTCCAGTCCACGCACATCGTGGGCACTTTGGTGCTGCAGTGCTCGTGAAACTTATAACCGCAGGTCTGGCACCGGAAGCCGTTCAGCAGGAACTTCTGGCAGATGTCACAGAACGCCAGCTTCAGGAACGTCTTCCGGACCTGAGCAGACCCGGAGACACTGCTTTTACCCATGGGAGGTGTGTGTGGGGGTGGGTGCCAAACATGGGCCAGGCAGGGTGGATGGTGATGCTCTTTTTCTGTGCAAACTCACAAAGTTGTGCGTGGTCAGAGGCACGTGGTCCAAGACTTCCACCAGTAGGTCCTCCCCAATCAGCGAGGTAGTGTCCGTGTTCCAATCCATGCGGGACTTCTTGCTGGATACACACAGAAGCACCAGGAAAACTCAAGGAAGGAAAAACAGGGGGGGATTCCACACTGAAAACAGCAGACAGAACAGAGCCGCAATCCAACCCACTGTAGCTCAACATTTGAAACTTGTTGTGAAAGGAGGACCTTTTATTACTTTTTAAAAAAAAATTAAAATCTGAAGAACACATTAATACCTAAATACCTAGCTATAGAGCTACCTGAACAGCAATTTAAAGCCCACATTTAAGTTTTTGTGGCATGTAAAGAAAACCTGTCAATATCAAAGAAAACCTCACAGTCGCACTGGCATCATAAAGAGGAGGGAGGGAATAGTTGTAAAATGTGTCAGCAGCCTTTTTCTTTTGTTGTATTTGTGAAAGGTGTCTGGCCAGATTACCACCACTGAATTTCCCTGCATTCCCCTTCAGGGCAGGGCAGCCACATTGATTTATAATTTTGCAAAGAACACAAAGGGTTCTCCATAACTCTGACCGCAAATTTAGCATTTAGCATAACATAGCGTAACTTAGTGCCACTGGGCCAAACGGGAATCAAAAGCACATATTGGAGCCTTTCACGCCTTTTATGGGCCGAGACGCAGTATTTAAAATGAAAATGTGGCTTCATATTTAATTAAAGTTCCCCCCAAATTACCTAAAGTATTAATAAAAGCTTATAAGTTTCATTTAAACTCCACACTTAAATTTATTCCCACAGTTGCTATGGAAATTCTGACCACAGCCACCATTCCCATCTGGTATTAAAGGCCAAACCCTTTCGGCTCATGAAGTTCCTGATCCCAAATGTGACCAGTACAACCAATTCTGAAGGACTGGTAGGTTACAGAGAGCAGGCAAAATGAGCGGACACTCTGGGGTCCTCCAAAGCACTGGCTTGCCTCTTCTGTCCTGGGTGTAGCCTGAAGACAGCGCAGCACGCAGGCTGAAGCCCTCGAACCTTCAGGGCCTTGATGAGGCAGTTGTACAGGGTCATTCCAGGCCTCACGTTCACCTATGGGACAGCATGAGACACCGGTGTGAGGATGGCAGGTCACCACCCGTAAACCGTCAACTTGCTGGTGACGTCGTCGACTGAGTCTCTCAGCTACGGTTAAATAAGGAAGCTGCAGGGGATGTCAGATCTCTGAAGATCACAAGCTCAGCTTCATCAGTGCTTGATGTCATACATCCAGGTCGAATGGGCGCCACAGCGCATCATCCTGGCGAAAACTGCTTACCACGGTCCGCTGCTTGTTGGGTAGGTACACCCGGATGGTGCTGCTCGTCTTGGCCGAGTCAGTGATCTTGCAGTCGCCGGACGAACGGCGCTGATAGGCGAAGCCTTGGACAAAAGTGGGCGACATGCAGGAGTCTTCAAACACCGAATCCTTGAAGCCAAAGCCATTGCTGATGGTCTTCCAGGCTCCATGGAAGTGCTCCATTCCCACTAGCGACTGGCTTCAGTAACCTGGTACGGTGGGGCTGGGGGTTATTGGAGCAGAAGCCTCCATACAAACTAAATCACATGACTACAAAAGCTCAAGCGCCCAACCACTCATGGTGTAAGGCCCAGCAGGTCAGAACATTATGCCAGTGATCGGAAGGTCACTGGTTCACATCCCTGGGTTGGCAGAGTGATGTCACCAATGGACCCTTGAACAAGACCTTTGACCCCCCCAGTTGCCTCCAGAGTCTGGCCGACATCCTGCTCTCTCAAAAAAAAATTATGCTGCTTTTCATAAAAGCATCTACCAGATAAATAAAAAGTAAAAATTTCTGATGCAATTTAAGTAACTTAACCCCAAAATATGGGAGAACATCCATTTCAAATCAGAAGTACACAATCTGGCCTCCTGTTAGCTGTACCATCAATAGTTAAACAAGATGCAACAAAATCCATCAAAGTTGGATTTTAAATTAAACAAAATTTAACACACTGAATACATCATCCATCCTAAAATGGACTAACTGACAGCTGTTTAACGTTTATGCTGCGTGCTTATTTAGTTCTCACCCATTAAGATCGTATCTACGTACCAAAGATCATATCGCAGGACGACGCAGGAGACCCTGATGTCACGTGGTTTTGGTTAGATCTCAGACACATACGGCCCGGTTATCAGACAGGAGAGTTTCTTGTAATTAGGAGAAGACACAGTCTACATCGAATGATTTGGGCCAACATTTTAAAATGAGAGAAAGCTACAAAAACCGGCCAGCCGCAGCACGTGGTGGAATACGGCGGAAGGCGGGCTGACCCGTCGGAGATCAGCGACGCACATCGGCCGGTGTTGTTACAGCTGCTGGCTTCCGAGCAGCCCTCTCTTTCAGACTGGGCTCCCATACCAACTCCAGTCATCTGTCCTCAATCACCACACCCTGGGGGGGTACTGCCCGTCACTCTTTCATCACTGCTGGCCACGTCCACGGAGGCCCACTCAAACATGTCCGATCTGGCCAATCGCAGCACGGCACCAGCAGGCACTACTTCTTTGGGCAGATTCCCCCCCCCTAAAATTCTGGCAATAGTAAGTTCTCCAGGGACACAAAGTATTCTGGGAGATTAAAAATGGCACACTGAAGCAATCCTTCATTTCAGAGCGGACAAGACGTGCCCACCTGGGGTGCTCCTTAAACAGCACGCCCACCCCCTCCCACCAGAGGGCCCAGTTTTGCAGAGGCATGGCCAGGGCAGAAGCAGAGTGGCCGAGGTCCAGAATCAGGAGTGCGGTCTCTGGCAAAAGCTCAGATCTCCTCCTCCTGAAGGTGAACCCTCCATGAACCTCACCCCCCCACCAATCACATCACCCTCCCCGTGAAATATTCCATCATGGCAGACCAGGGGCCCCCGAAAGGGTTTGGGGGGGGGGGGGGGGATTGACCCACCCTCTGGCAAGAAGCAGCCAGAGCCATTTTCAACATTTCCACCCCCTCCCCCCCCATCACACCGATGGCCCTACTCCTGTGCTGGCTTCTACACGGCAAAATATGCCCCCTTCATCACTAACTCAACTTGTTCTCCGTTAGGGTCAGCTGGAAAGAAACATTTCGAATTTTACAGTGAAATACGAAAAAAAAATTTAAAAATGTAGCCGCAGACCTTTCAATCCCAGCTGGCCCAGAGATGTTGAGGGTCATGAGGGGGAGGGAATTCAAAACAAGCCTCATGGCAGCATTCCGAGAAATTTAAATATTCATCGAGTGCATGCACATGCATGAAACAGGCTTTCGGGCTTAACGAGCCCAGAGAGCATTTCTGTAGCTAGCTCCAGGCTGCCAAAACATAGCATCTTCTTAACAACACAAACTAACATGGCACGTACAAATAATCAGGAGAGCAAAATGTACAGTCCTCCTGCAGAGCAAGTTTCAACCCTGCCAATACTCCCTTCAGACTTTCACTGCTAGAGGCCTTGGGCACTTGTGTCATGTTTGAATGCCTTACGTATTTATATTCCATTTACCTTTTCTTGCACTAAGACCAACGAGACCCATGGATCTGACCCAGGGTCAGCTGAAGATGACAGACAGTTTTGACTGACTGCATGTAGCGTACTGTCGTGATCCGACTATTTTCACTGCTGACCCTAGAAAGCTGGGTAAAGGCATATCTACCAGGATTTCAAACCTCCATCTCTTTAGGCTGTCTGCAAATCTTATTACCTGAATACGACTGTGTGATTTGAGTTTATGCTATCTGAAGCATCTTAAAATATTGCAATTATATTTTTCTTCACACATTTATATAGCGAGAATTTTAGTGGGACAATCTAAGGTACGTGATCAGAGTTCTTAACAGGCTTCTAACTGGCCACCTTTGAGATTCAAGCCCAAACCCTTGACCGCAGCACTACACACGGTCCACCATTCTGTGGAGTCCCGGTTACACCAGAAGTGGTGGGTCGCCAGGGCGACATGCAGGTGACCACGGCTGGAATGCTGGCAGGCCCACTGGTGCATCCCAGTCAGAGCATGGTGACAGACGCCTCACCGTGTTGAAACAGCGGGAAAAGTCTCAGACATCTGGGCCAGAACTCTCTGTACAGCCCAGCCATTGCCATAGCATCGGTAACCTCTCAACAGCCAGAGTACAATGGGGTTTAGTCCCCTCATCAGTCACTGGCGCTGCTGTGACAGATCACCTCACCTTTCACATTGTCAACTCTTACGACCTCCTCTCTGCTTAATTCCTTAAACTGTATTAATAAGTAAAATAGAAAACTGCGAACACATCAATAGCCCACGCATCCCTGAAAAGTTACTGAAGTGCTCCTTTGTACAATAATCGGCCTGTTCCTCCAGCCAGTGAGGTTGTTTGGATTTCAGTCAAACGTGCCCTTTTATTGTGAAGCTACAAACTGACCAGGAACCCAAGGAGCAAACAAAGAAATGGTTATGAAGTTTGAAGCTTTCGTCCTCCACCACGGGACGCTCCGTGAGAGACCACACTGTCAATTCCCTTCTTGGCACGACTGCATTTACGAAATGCTCTCACTGGCCACAACAGGCCCAGCTTGGCATTTGATCACTTCAAAAACTAGCGAAATCAAGGTCAAACACGATAGAATGTCCAAATAGTGGAAACGAGGAGTCTAGATTAGTCAGCCCAAATAGAATGAACAACAACCAAAGACAAACAAACAACATTAATTACAAAAGCATAAAATTACACCCAGAACTCAGACAGACTCACCTGGAACATACCCAATTCCTTATTCTCACACATACATACACAAATTTTCACAGTATTTAATGGAAAAGCATCACCCTCGATACCCTCACACTGTCAGGCTCTCTCCTAGCTGTGTTTATACCCTCTCTCTGGACCGCCTAACCTCAGGATGTCAATGCCTACCAAACAAACCCAAAAGCGAAAGTAAGGGCCGCAAATGTTAAAAACACCAGTGCAGGAACAATGTTTCTCTTTCCTCAGCTAAACCAGCAGAGTAAATATTTATGGGAGCCGCTTCTCTAAAAGGGTAACTGTTAGCCATTTTGTTTACAGCCCAGAACCCAACAGGCAAAGAGCAGATGAATCAGCAAACGAATCATTCAATGAAATCGCTTGAAATGATGATCTGGACAAAAATTGTTAGAATAGAAATTACTTGCCAAACTTCTTGAGAAAATAGGCTGGAGCATATTGTTCAGGTAGGTGAAACTTCTAGCCCATACAATTCCACGGGACGAATCCCAGTATAAAATGTGTCAAATCAGGAATACCTTCTCTTGGACTGAACGTGCTTACTGAGAGTCTTTGAGCAGTAGTCAAACACACTGATTTGTGTCTTCTCAGATCAAGAATAGATCTACCCATTAAAAACCATAATCGAGTCCAGTGCTAAGCGGGAATGCAATGGGCATACCATAAATTACTCAGGCGGATAGCCAAAAGTAGCTTCAAAGTGAAATAAAACCATGAGTGATTCTCTGATGGAGGTCAATGTGCATTTGCAGCTAGAGGCTTCATGTAAGCTAGGAGACATTTTACTACTGTACTACAATACAATCTGTCTAATATACATACAGAACTACATAACAGGGAAAACAGTGCTAAAATTCCTGAAACACTCAAAATTAACATGATTATGATTACGAATCAGGAGTAACAAAGGTCAGGGGCACTTTATTTTTGCAAATATGACAACAACTCAAGTAAAGTAAGTACAATTTAAATCACACAATTTCTATGGACCACAATATGATCTGGTAAACTGAAATGTGATTAAAATAATACACACTTTTTGTGATCACAATAATATACAAACAGTTCATACAAAACCAGAGATGATAATCTACAGAAGAACAAGAGAGGAAAAAAACGAAAAGCGGAATTTGCCCTTGAACACACAGTAGGATATTATCTACCCTTATCTCACGGTAAAGCTTGTCACAGGCTAGAAGCGCTACTTCTGCAAGCACTCGGTGGCAAATAAGAATTAAAGGGACAAGCACCTGATGACCTCCTTGTGTCGGTGGAAAAATATAAGTTTCTAAAAATAAATCACTGAAGTTAGCGGTCTTATAAGCAAGTATAGGAAAACTTCTGTGAAGACCAAGAGGACAGAAAAACTCCACACGCACTGTCCACCACACCGGAGGACACAGAAAGCCGCTGTGCACCGTCAGCAAGCCACACATTACAAGAAGCATAACTGTGTCGATAAGCCACATGCATTAGGATTTTGCAACTTCACTTTTTCTGCTTAATCTTAAATGCTGTGGCCCAAAATTCAAATTACATGCAACTAAAAAAAGAATGAGAGGAAATGCACAAGACAAGCAAGCTCACTACGCACTTTAAGTAACCTTGTCTCTCTTCAAGGGTTACCTCAGTAGCTGGCTCTGTTAAGGCGTCGCTGTCGCAAAATATCTGGGTTATTTTTCACTCCCATCTAAAAAAAAAAAATAGTGATTACCAGACGACACGTTGCCTTTATAAGGTTCAACTGTAATGCCTCATTATTATACAGCATACTTATTCCCCTGCGTCACTGCGATTAAAAACATAAACGGGCTTTAAAGTGGCACAAATTAAAGCAGTTTCCATTACTCGCGGATAGATACATTTAAACTAATCAAATCAGGAGGCGGCTGTCTGACAACCTGTAATATAAACGTGTACATAATACGGCATGTGTATATAAACGGCAGGGGGGTTAATAAATTATCAGCGATATCACCACCAACAACAGCAGCAGGAAACTACTGCAGAGTTTCTCTAAAAAAAGACGACGTTTAACATCAACCATTAGGCTTTGTTGATCAACACTGATATGAACTGAAGTCACCTCCCCCCACCCCCCAGAAAAAAAATCCTCTACTTGTTAAAGGGTCTCTTATATAACTACACTATCATTTATTTGCTACAGATATTTTCGTAGTGCCTTAAAACCTAAATGCCTGTAGCTATGCTACGTAAAATGGACAGTTAAGTCAGAAAGCATACATGCCCAAAACCAGTGCTATAGAGAGTGGACATACACTCAAGTAAAATAAACATTAAAATCGCATTTACGTTTTTTTTTTTTTAATGTTCAGCTTTTACGAACCATATGAAGCCTATGTGAGTGACGAAAAGACGCCGAAAAGAGAAAGTCTTTTCTGAAATTTCTCTCCGGGCCATTTTTTGGGATCCCGGACCAGCAGCTTTTGTTGCGTTCCGCGTACAACCCCGACAAAAAGTTTCTCGGCGAAAACCGAAGTTGCGGTGCAGCGAACTGCCGCTTGCAAAACGCCCGGCTCCCAATCGGCGTTATCCTAACGCGAAAATCCGCCAGCGTGCTACCAGAGACCAGCGGTGAACTCACCAAAAGAAAGTTAGCTGGATGTCTTCGGTTCCGCCATAACTATCGGCGGAATGAAAAGTGGCGACTGGGTGACATCACATATTGCAGATAGGGCGAGAGAAAGCACGGCCGAGCACTTTCGGTTTAAACACTTTTTTTCTCGGGAGAGATCGGCGAATAAATCACGATGCAGCCGGGGTCTGCCGCCCCCTTTCAGCAATGCCGACGTTTACTTGGCAGATCTCAGCTCTTTCGCAAACTGCGCGATTTTTCCTCCCCTCTATCAAATATATACGCTACACCTGAGTGTCACATCTTAACATATGCAAAATGTCGTGTCGGAGCGCTTTATTCTAGGCCAGTAGCGTTGAGATGCAGAGGGCGTCCGCCGCAAATTTTATATTTTAGTAGATGGCTTTAAAATAGAGCACTATTTATCCATGGCATTACGACTTTGAGAAGGCTTGGGGTGCTTTTAGTTAGTGTAGTGCGCCTTCTTGACGCCAGTCACTGAAATTGGATCCTCTGAGGAATCCCTGTCATGCACTTAACGTTTTGTGAGGTCTCAGTTTGGCCCTACATTAGCTTACTTTTGGTTTACTTTTTTTAAACTATTGTAAAAGTTGCCGGTTATTTTTGGTGTAAAGTACTCGTATTATAGTGTTGACCCACGGATTGCAGTTGTTTTTGCATGATATTTGGAAAATAAATTTTGTAACAAGAAAAAAAGAAGAATTTTGTGTGTTTTCACCCTCAAAATCAGATTTCGGTGATGTGAAATTTTAAATAAAGAGATTTAAAAATATTTTTTTTTCAGTTCATGTTAAATTGCTTAATTTTTATAAGCGAACATGTTTTTAGACTTGTAATAATATTTGGTGTACTGCCATGATCCTAGCATTTTCACTGCAGGCTCTAGATAGCAGGAAAAATGTATGCTTAGCCGAAGCATCTCGAACAACATTTCGCGAGCCCGTCTGCAAATTTATTACCTGAACACAACCTCAGTTTCTGAGCCAAAGCACGGGAGAGAAGCGACTGTATAAATCCCCCTCCGCAATAACTGAGTTAAGGATATACTGAAGTAGTTGGAGACAAAATTAGAACAAAATTAAATGCAAAATCTCTCTACATGCTGTATTTATGACTGCTTTCTTTTGCGATTCAGCCGAAATCTAATTGCAGGTTATGTCTTGCGATTACTGTTGAGTAGCTGAAAGAAACCACTGAAGTTATCATGCAGACCATAATAGACGCGATGCTGCAACAGTGGTATTTCCACTAAAAGCGTACACAGATAAATGTACAAAGAATTCTCCCTAGTTGTAACTGAACTGAATAAAGTTATATTATATATCTGATCCTACATGGAGTGCGAATGAAATAAATTTGTGCTATACATAATTTTACTCTGGCCAAAATAATAAATAGATTAGATTAAATTTATTTATTTGTTTGTTTGTTTGTTTATTTATATAATAAAATATCTTGATTGTGGTGCGTTCGTGGGTCATTTTAAGGCAAGGAGACGACAGCTAAGTTGTATGTTCCAACTTTAATGACAGCTCACTTCCAGGGTTCATTTTAAAGTTCAATTAAATTATCCTAGTCAGGGGCACAGGGTGGCCTGGAACCTATCATGTGGAAAAATGAATATACTTTTAGAAATACACTGATTTAGTCTCTACCGACTTCACTTCAGCTTTCAATGCGCAATATCAAAATATTTCACCCACAGGAAGTATCTTAGGCAAAAAGCACCACCCTCTGGTTTAAATAGGAAACTGCAGACCACTTGGCGATAGCATGAGATAAAGAAATATGAAGTTACATGAGACAATTTTTCCATCATCTTCCAACTGCTTTTCTTGGTCAGGGTTGTAGGGGGACTGAAGCCTTTCTCTGGAAACACAGGGCTTAGGGAATATCATGTCAGTTCATGGCAACACACACACAGCAGGCAATTCAGAGACACCAGTTAGAGAACTGCAGTAGACAGTGGGTGGAGACCCATGCGAACAGCCTTGAAGTGAGATATAAACCCCCAAATGTGGAACTGTGAAACAACACTGCTACCCAATATGCCACTGTGCCATCCCATTAAAACAAATTGTCTATATTCCAAAATTCAGCAACTAATTTATTTACATCTAGGTAGCACACAAGTGACTGAATGTCATGAATAATTTAATGTCTTCCATTACACTAATAAAAGTCATTTTTTCATTTGTGATGTTCTCCTGATTAATATTGTGTCAGATAACTGCAGAGAAATAAAGTCAAAAGGCAAATTTGTAGGATATGCACCATAAGTATTTTTAACAACCTCTGCTTGGCAAATCTGCATAAACGACTTAATGCAAACAACTCATATGGACAAAGGTGGGAGTGAGGCGGGGA
>JAAGVU020000123.1:6312891-6325636 GCA_011763525.2 Mormyrus iriodes | reverse complement strand
TAATATTTAACTTTGATGTTTATCTTGTATATGCCCTTTTTTAAATTCTCCTATTTATAGTTTACTATTTATTGTTACTATTGTCTGCAGTTGTCACAAACCAATTTCCCTCAGGGGATCAATAAAGTATCTTTCAATCCTATTCTATTCCATTCTATTCTTTCCTCCTGCATTCCAAAGACATGCAGTCAGGTTAACTGGTGTCTCTAACATTGGCTGTGGTGTATAATTTTGCGTGCATGTGCCCTGAGACGGACTGGGGCCTGTCCAATGTTTTCCCCTACTTTGCGCTGCCTGGGACTGGCTCCAGGCCCCCTGGGGACTCTGACCACAATTAGCAATTGGAAGATGGATTGATGTCACATGGCCATTTTCCAGAGTGGGTCTAGTGCCCAAAATGTCACTTGTGCAATATCACACTGAATCAAAGAGTATAAAACGTAAGGTGATATACTTTGGTCTAATGGCTGATACTTAGTTTTCCAGAATTTGTAGTTCAATTCAGTCAAGGTATTAATTTCAGTTTTAAATAATTTAAAAGGATGCCAACTGTTACGCAGCACATTGGACATTTTCAGCCTTTTATTCATGTTCCCAAGTGCTGTTTGACCAGCTAGTGTGCATGTGGGGCAGAAGAGGTGGGGGGAAATGTCTCCAATCATGGAAAGTAAAGTTAGCGACATGAAAACAAATCCTCGACGGCAGTTTCCATTATCTACTAAGTGTATCCATGCTCGCTTCAAAACATGTATAAAAAGTCCGATTTTAAAGGGGAGCTGCAAACGTGAAACAAAGCTGAACGATAGGCGGCTGGTGAGGGCAGGATTACCCAACACCGCTGATCCCGTCTGCTGTAACTGAAGCCGTGATCACCTGGTCGTCAACAAAGGTAGAGTGCTCTTAAACCAAGGCGAGCAGCTCCCAGGCGGTGGTAGACGGAGAGAAAACCAAGTAGTGGATGTGCTCTGTGCCTCCGGTATGGAGCTTCCTTCAGGTAAGATAGCTGCTATTTTAAGGCTGAAGGACTGATGCTTCGTCAAAATAAAAGATGCATGCTATGTACTTGCGTCTTCGGTACATATGTGCGAGAAAATGGTGGTCTAAATATGCATTCCTCCGCATTTTGCTCAATGGTCTATGAATATTTAGATTGACAAGTAGTTTTTCCAAGTCAGAAAAAAAATTATTTTCAGTAAATATGCAGTTATCCTACAGCAGGGCTTCATTAGTTACAAGTCACGTTCATTATGTAGATTCCACACAGATGATTTCTGCCAAGACTCTGGTGATGTTTGAAGATGCTGAACAGCACACAGAGCAAGAAGAGGGGCGGGGCACATTGGAAAAAGGTGGAGGAGAGATGGAGGGTAAGTACAGCATTGGCTCTATGAGCCCATCTTCAGCAGAGGAAGCTCTACTGAGAGGGGTGAGATCAGGAACTGGAGCCATGGAGCCAGCTCTGCGGGGGGTCCTGGACTCACCACTGCAGGATGACAGCCTTGACAACACAGCCTACCACACATCCCCTCTAGAGTCCATCAGTGAGCTGGATGAAGACGATGAACACACAAATAGGGGGTCTGAGCTCAAGAGGGCACCAGCAGACGGAGCAGTAAAAGTCAAGGGGCAGACCACAGAGAAATTGCCCTCACTGTCTCCTGGGAGGAAGAGGAGTGAGGTTGCGGAAATTTCAGGTCACACGGGAACTCTGTCAGGTGCCAGCTTGGTGCAGACCTTACTGTCTGAGGGCACCTGTGATGATTTGCTGCAGCCAAACGGCTCAAAGGTGGATCATTTGGAGTGCCCACGCAGTGCTTTGGCTAACAGATTTTTCACAACAGAATTTGACAAAATACAAGTGGGGGAAACTTGGATGGGCGAGGACTCCGGCTCTCTAAGTGAGAGTGGACATAACAAGGAAAAAGAAGGACAGAAGCTTATGGAAATCTGTCCAGTAGATTATGATGAAAATGTCAAAGGTGCTAAGCAGGACACAGGATTGCCAGTCACATTGCAAAAAGAGCTACGTGATGTCCGGCTGCAGCAAGAGTCTCACCAGACAGAGATTAAACACCTGTGCTCCAAACTGACAGACTCAAGAGAGAGGATAAGAGAGCTCGAGCATGACCTGAACTCAGAGAGGAAGAGGAATGAGAGCCATGCCCATAAAATCCAAGAACTTGAGAAGAAGATGTCCAACGAATCTCTCATTGAAGTACTGACCGAATGCAAATCCAAGGTGGAGCAGTTTGAAGAACTCAAGCACTCTTCAATGGACCTTAAAATTCAGGTGAGTAACTCATCTTATATCTCAGCTCTGAAGATGCTTGAGATGAATTCACCTCTGCCTACAAAGATTGGAATTAGATTGTTCATAGGTCTGTGTTTTCAGATGTTATTCACATGCGTCGTAGAGTATACAAGAAAGTGTAAAGACGAATGAGTGTGCATGTCCATCTCAGCTTCAGGCTGCCCAGGGCACAGTGGCCTTCCTGCAGCGGCGGATGCTCTCACTGGAGGAGGAACGCAGCCAAAGGCAACACGAAGTGCTCCAGCTGACCCGAGAGCTGGAGGGAGCCAGGAAGGCGCTGCGGGAGAAAAGCACTGAGGCAGCCTGGGTCTCCACACAGCTTCAGGCTCTCCGCCGGGAGGTGGAGGGGAAGTGGGGGGCAGGGGCCACGGCTGAGGAGACACCCGTGAATGGTCACGTCGACATCAGCCACCAGCCACAGTCCAGACAGGACTCCAGGGTGTGTGTTCTGCTGTGATCACAGTCTGAAGGCAGAATTGTGGTCAACCGCTCATATTAGTGTATTGTACAGTTATTCAGGCCACGGAAAGTCACTGGCATTTCCTTGAACTGACTGACTGGTTTTAAGAACACAAAACAAAAGTTAAGTATCATGACATATTTTCTGCATTCACCTTTGCTGAAAAGAGATTCGTACCTGACTTCGTGTATAACACAAGGCAACTATAACACTTATTCAAAGAATCAAAAAAGGTGCCAGGAAATCACTATTTCCTGGTTTACTGGAGAAATAGAGGTTCGACGGTAAAGAATAAACATTTAAATGCGAAAAACTTTATTTTGTTTCACGAGAAATTTGGCATGGTGTAATTTTATGTGGGGCGGATGCAGCAAAAGTCCCGCGTTTCTAGTTCATTTCTACACGGTAATGCATTCAATAGCATCGTATTGCGAATACAGTCCTTGACCTATTTAACTGTGGCAGAGATTCTGCATGAATTCTAAGCTTCTGATAATATCATCACCTCAAACTGCTACGTATTTTGACCGACGGTATTATTTTTCAACGCTTTGCTCTTCCGGTCCCTCGCCATACGTGCGAACTTATTTATCCGAAGAAATTATTATTTCCCGTTATTAGTGCAGGCATTGGTAAGCAGAGATTCATCCTCCTAATTCTAGTTGCAGCCGGATTCGCGTGTCGCGGACATGCGCGGACGCTGTTCACCTGCGGCCAGTTTCAGTCTGACTGGGGGGCTGGAACCTCCAAGTCCGGCGTCTGCAAAAACATAGCGATGAATGAAAGCCTATGGAGGATCGCACAGGCATCGCCACTTGCCGGGGTTAAACCTTTCCGCTTATTCGGAGCAGCTTTGATTTCAGTAAAATGTTGATTTGATTTCTGTAGTCTGCTATAAGCCACTCTCCAAAGACTGATCATGAAAAAGGTGCAGTAATTGCTCGTGAGCTGGCGCGGCCACGTTGATTATGTCTACGGTTATAATTGTATCTACTATTTATCATGGATATGGGACGAGGAAAGTAGGTGAAGCTATTAATTGGCATATCTAACTGTATTATTGCTTAAAATAAAATTTCCCTAATGTGCATAATTATGATTTAGTAGTTAGGCCTCATGTAAGCTTTTTTGTTTAGATTTTTTTAGAAAATTAAACAAGAAAAATACTTGAAAGTATTCTCTCATACAATTACATAGCACTATGAGGGTTTTTATTTGGTTACCTGCTTATAATAATATTTATATAATTTCAAACTAAGGGGAGAATCTGTCAGTACAGGTTAAAGTATCCAAATGATGTACACTATGTGTGCAACAGTAAATATATTGTACACCTGAAATGGGGCTGTTTGTGTTTTTACATTAACAGAGGCCTAAATTCACGTAAAACATCTCATGATGGTAAAAGTTAATGAAGTAATGATAATTAGGCACTGTAGTGCACAAAAGCTTTTGTTAGTTTTGTGTCCTACAAAGGGAAATGGCGCCCTCATTAAATTTTCAGGATGGAACCTTACGCACCCTGTGGGGGCAGATACCTACCTCCCAGCAGCTTGACAGAAAAGCATTGTCTGATCAAGATGATGGACACACTGTGTCCTGAACCTCTCAACACTTTCTCTTATGAGAAGAACGTGTAGCTAAGAGTGCCCCATATACAGTAAGTGCATCATGGGTAAATTATTCATGGGCGCCTGAGGTACGATGTAGGTCAAGTGGATGGGTAATCAGCTTACCCAAGTCAGGCGTTTACCCTTTCCCACAAAAACACAATCAAAATCTGATTGTGAGGGTTGCTGTTTGCCCAATTACTAATCAACACAGGTTTCATAAATATAAGTCCACAGGCAATGGTAAAAAGTATTAAGTATTTTTCCCTCCGTAAGTATTTATTAGGGATGCACATAATTAAATTATAAAACAATCAAATGCATAACAGAACATATATCTGGCTTGACCACAATAGATACTGTTTTCTACAGGCCAGACACATTATTTCACCATTCAAATATATTTACATCTTTAATACTTCCATACTTTTCAGTGGTTATAGCCTTGGGCATTATGACATTCAGGGATATTTGATTTCACTGCCCCCCATAGCTGTTCATCCAGTATTGGGTCACATCATATTTGGTTTCAGAATTTTTCAACTAAAATTCCTAAAGGCTTACAACACATACAGAATCGTTGCTGTTTAGAAGCAGCTAACAGAAATGAGCTATTATGTGTCTACTGGACAGTCTATGCAGTAGACTTTGCTATGGGGTGTTTGTGCTATTCCTGCATACAACTGGGAATATTGTATGTTAAGCTACAGACATTATGGGAAAAAATCACCATGGCGTGCCAGCGCTGGTCCAATTAACATGTGACTGCAAAGCATTACCTACCAGCTTTATTTTTCTAGGACTAAGCCAAAGGAATGATTCACTCTGAGAATTCATATTAAGATTAAGTCCCAAATGTACGAGAGGGAAATCTATCATACGAGAGCTATGGCAAAATGAAAAATGCTGGACGGAGTGCCGGCAGAGCTCTGGGCCCTGTAGATGGCCTATGTGCCTCAGATTCAGTTTCTCTGCTGAATAACTGGAATTGGAATCCCTGCCAAGCTTCTAAACTGTGCTGTCAGCAGATGGAGAGACGGATGGTGAGCTGCAGAGCCGCTGACAATGCGCCTGTCATCGTCAGACAAAATAAAGGACTATGCTGTTGCTGCAGTCAAAAGACTGTCTCCTGCACAGGAGAGCACAAAAGGGGGGAAAAAGGACACCTAGAGAAACACAGGTGCCAAGACAGCCTGTGTCTGTCCTAGTAAGAACGTTATTTACTTTGCTCCAAGTGAAAAGGTAGGGGTTATCATAATTCGTTTTTACTTTCTGAAGAGCCAAGTACCAAGTGAAATAGCATAATTTACGCTGGGAATCAAAATATTTTCAACCCACTTGGGTTTATTGGGCTGTTCACTTGCACATTTCCATCCAAACATAACACGTGAAGGCTGGACTGAATTTACCAGACAAGTAGCCCCTGAGCTGCTGCTTTCAGAATCAGGACCCCTGCAATGAGAAGAGAGGGGGTTCACTCCATCTGCATGAATGACGTATGAAGCATGAATGAAGTAATTGGACTTCTGTTGATGTCTCTCTTTCATATAAATGTACACATTTCCTTAATTTAATAAAAACAATCAGGATTATTTAGAGGTGAATGAAATGCAACTGCCTGACAAGAATGGCATTATTATCCTAAACAAGACAAACCATATATCAATTTATGATCATGTCTACACTGGCTATTTTGTTCATATAATTTGTCTTTTAAAATTAAAGCCTAACATACTGACATCAATTAAGCTTAAGTATATTATTTTAGAGTAGTCTTACACCTACAGTCTTAAATGAGATAATATACAGAATTTCCAAACTGATGTATATACATATATGCAGTATATATATATATATATATATATATATACTTATATATGTGTGTGTGTAATATATATATATATATACCTATATATGTGTGTGTGTAATATATATATATATGTGTGTGTGTGCAATATATATATATATGTGTGTGTGTGCATATATATATATTTTTTTTTAGGTAGAAGGGCAACTGTAATATGCAATAAGAGGAATAAATTCACCACAACCAAATTTAAAACAGCAGCACTGCATATAAGCAGAATCTTAAATTATTTCCTAAAGCCTTCGTTGACGAGCGGTATGTGAACATTAGAAAACAGCACCACCACCTTGTAACTTAACGGCAATGGCTGCGCAATATTCACTATTTTAATGTAGCATTCTTACATCACACCCACAATTACGTAGCAAATGTAGGCACTCGGTAAAAATGCATTTGAAAACTATACATCAAATTCACATTGACACGGCAGAAGTTATAATCTGTATGAAAACAGACCACAGGAAACAATGTCCTCTTGAACAGTGCTGAATGCTCTTGAAGAAGTCGAACCGTAATTTTTTATTCCCAAACGAGAAAAGAAGTAATAATGAGGGATAAACTTATGCCAAGAAATAAAATAATTTAAAATAATAGGATTGGCCTCAAGGTTAAATACAAAACATGAAATCCGTTGCGTCACATAAGTAAACAGATGGCGTAAAGCCAATTCCCAGCATGTAAAATAACTTAAGTTTGTGAACCGGCTTTATTAGAGTATTTAATTTATTGTATTTAACAACTGCGCGCACAACTAATGTCTTCTAGAGATGAATAACATCAGTAATATTAAGACTAGTACCGTTTGCAGACCATGGCGTTAACTACACACGTGACCAAGCTACGTATGAGTTTCACCTTTCACCCTTCATCTCTGACATTCTGATGACTACTTCCGGCTACTGCTGTGGTAGAAAACCTCAGAGCGACAGAAGCGAGGACAATAAGCCGCAAGCATGGTATAGTTTGAAATATATACTGTAATGTTAATAATCATATTGGGATGTACTTAAGCCACACTAAATAATAAGCAGATGTCCTGTCCTTAAATATGATATTTGCTATCGAAGGTGGTTAGCTACCTAGATTGTCACGGTCTTATATTAAGAAGTATTAACGTAATACAGTTTGAATATCAAAATCAGAGATTTTCAAATATTTGTGTTCGCGGTATTCTGAATAATAATTTTGTAAACATTCTAGTAATGCATATGGTAAATTCCAGAAGAGTTACTGCTGCATTAGCTTCGCTGACGTTCAACATGAAGACACTGGCACGAGATTAATGTTAATTAATGTAACATCACAGTCCGCTTCATGTTACGCATCGAGTGGCTAGATACTAGGTGATACGTTTCTGACGAATGAACTCTATAATCACTTAACATCGAAACAATATAACACTGCTTAAACACTCAGAAACGATGCCGAATATTGTTTGTATGTTTTTTTTTTTTTTAAGAAAAAACATAATTGTGTTGTTAATCTCACCTTTCTTTTTCTTTAAAAAATAGGCTCGAAATGCAGAAAAGGCCATGTGAGTTCATTTTTAAAGTTCACTCTTATCCCCTTGAACTTTATGCAGTTTTTGTCTGTTCTTTTTTAACTTATATTTTTGAAAAACTATTGAGACGTGTGGCCTTAAATACTAATGTGATTTTCAGGGTTGACATGTAACAGTAAACCCATTAAATGTTAGTTCTGATGCATTTTTAATTGCTTTCCGAAACACCAAGTAGGGCTGAGATGAGGGGGATTCAGTATGGAGTCCTTTTGATTTTTTTTTCCCCTTTGCTGACAGGACGGCCTTGGCCCGATTTCGTCAGGCCCAATTGGAGGAGGGGAAGATCAAGGTATGTGTGAAATAAATGAATCTGCTCATAATCATCATTACACTATGTTAGATTGTGCAATAATGTGCACGTGTATAGTGAACAAAACATTGCATGGCACCTCCAATAGAATGATAAAAATCGAATCGGGTAAAAGGCTCCGCTTTTCATGTACATGAATAACGCAAGTAAAGTGTAATAGTTGTGTAACATGGTGGCTCACTGGGCAGCACTATGACCCTACATGCCCAGGCTTGGGATTGTGATTCTCACTCCCACTTTAGGTGTGTGGAGTTTGCATGTTCTCCCAGTGTTTGCTTGAATTTCCTCCAGATATTCTGTGTTCCTTCTGCAGTCCAAAACCATGCTAGGTGAACTGGCATCTCTAAGTTACTTGTAAGCTGTGATAGTTTGTCTGAGTGTGTGTGTATCCCCTGCAGTTAACTGCCATTCTGTTTAGGGCATCCCATGCCATGTGCCGTATGCTGCCTGCTCACTGTGATCCTTTTTGAGCATACTAATGTTACAGGACAATTCTGCAACACTGTTTCAAAGCCGGAATTTGCTGTTTGAGGTTTTAAGCACTTTCTGGAGTATTATTGTTCATTTGAATGGTTTCTTTCAGTTTTTATAGAAGCATTGCAAAGACCTCTTTTGCATTCTAAGGCTTGCGCATTGGTGTACACAATTTTTTTTAAATGCTCTGAGTGGTTTATACTTTTTTTTTAAAACTGATTTTGTTTATTTTATTATTTCTGTTTAAACTGATGTTTATTTTCCATTTACTCTTAGGAAAGGAGACCCTTTCTTGCTTCAGAATGCAACGAGTTACCCAAAGCAGAAAAGTGGAGACGACAGGTAGGACATTTTTCATGTCATGTATATTAAATATATACACGATTTCCTTCTGTTTAACATACATATACCATAAGGTTGCCGTCTTCACCATATATACAATATATATATATATTGTATACATATATACATACATATATAATATATATATGCACAGTATCCGGTTTATTGGGTACACCTGTTTTTTCAAACAGGGAGTCATACATACAGTATGCAGACATGGTCAAGAGGTTCTGAAATTGCAGCTAAGACGTGTGATTTAGGTGATTTGATACATGGTGTAATTGATTTGACACATGGTGCCAGACAGGGTGGATCCACTATCTCAGGAACAGCTTCCCTCTTGGGATTGTCAAGTGCTGCAGTGTTTAGAGTTTATACAGAATGGTGCTATAAAAAGTATCCAGTCTGGCAGTTCTGTGACTGAAAACACAGGTCTTATTATTTAGAAGTCACAAGAGAATGCCCAGACATGTTAAAGGCATCTGGAATGTTACCAGTGCAAAAATAACTTGGTATAACAGTGGTGTGTAGAATGGCTACTCTGAACATAGAAAGTGTTTTTGGGGACAGCCAAAATGAAGTTTTATGTGCCATTTGTACAAAACCAGGTACACTGGAATGTGTCTTTGTGTATCCCATTTTTCTCTCCTTTTTAAGACACATACAGACACATAGGGGTGAGAGTGAAGTGGATCACAGGGTCAGATGTTCATCCAACACCTCGGAGCATTTTTCAGGGGTTAAAGGCATTGCTCAAGGGCCCAACAGAGAGGTGGCTTCTCTGCCTAGGGATGGATTCAAACCAGTCACTGTCTGATGACAGGCACAGAAGCCTAACTTGCTGAGCCACACGGTGTACTTCATACTATGTAGAAATACTTAATGAAGTAGTCACTGAATTTATAGTGCAGAGTAGAATGATCAAGGATTTTCTGTTGAATATTAATCATATTCTTATGTTCTTATATCCTCAAGTAAATCATCAACACATTTAGCATATGGAAGACATCATTCTCAGTTGTTTGTTCCTATAGATGTTTCTTTTAGCCAAGAACAGTGTCTACAGAGAGAAAATCTTTTCCTGCATATATAAGTACAGTAAAATGGTACATAATTTATCTGCTGTATGGTACATTTATGTGGGACAGTGGTTAGTCAGGGATGGCAAGTCTGACTGAGATTTGAGGAAGTAGACAGTGTGTCGCCATTGGGTGGTGCTGTTTCTCCTGATTTTTAACACCGGGTTATTTAAAACACTATGTGTTTTACTTGTGTAATATGTTCCTGGCATTATGTATGCATTTTAAATGTGTTTTGTTTCTGTCTTTCTTTTAAGATCATCAGTGAAATTTCTAAAAAGGTTGCGCAGATTCAGAATGGTAAGTGCGCTCAGAAATCAGCCGATGTTTGTGGTGGGGGGGGGCGGGGGTGAATAATCTCACTGTAATGTAAGAACCAAGGTTTAACAAATATTTGTCTTGCCGCTCTTAGCCGGTCTCGGTGAATTTAAGATCCGAGACCTTAATGACGAGATCAACAAGCTGCTTCGAGAGAAGGGACACTGGGAAGTCCGCATCAAGGAGCTCGGAGGCCCAGACTATGGGGTATGATGAGTGAATGAGCATGGTCATCGGGCATGACTATTATTATCTGGCTGGTGTATTTTTAAATACTGAGCCATAGGCGTTTTGTCTGGGGTGCAACTGCACCACCTACTGGTCAGGTGAAAATGCTATTTGAATATGTTACATTCAGTAAGATTAACTTTATTGATCCAAGGGGGAAATTCTATTGTAAATTTATATTTGAAAATGTGGCTTGTGTTAGTCATATCAGTGTGTAATAATAATTTATTCTAAATGTATTAGCTATTTAATTTTTTAAATTAAACTTATTAATATGGATGAATGACTGGTTGAGCACTTTCACCTCACATCTCCTGGGAGAACAGCCTAGTGTCGCCTGTGCATCGAGAACAATCCTGCCGTGGGTTTAGGTGTGAGCTCCGAGTAACCGTTGTCTGCCTGTGTTCAGTTCAGGTTAAACATAGGGCATAAGTGTTAGCCTCCTCTCATGTTTCCAGTTTGCAGCTGTTTTTTGTGTGGGTTTCCTCCCACAGTCCGGAGGCACATAGCTGGGTGAAGTGACTTCAGTCTTTGAATTGCCCGTGTTGTGTGAGTGCGTGTGTGTTTCCTGTGATTGACTGGCATCCTGTCCAGGGTGTATGCCAGGCTTGTGCCCTATGCTGCCTGGGATAGGCTCCAGGCTTCCTGCACAACTCTGTATGGTATAGGGGGTTACAGGATGGATGGATGGATTTAAATAATAAACACGCCACTTATAATTTACTGAAAGAGAGACATGACTTAAATGCCTGGATTCTGTTTCTTTGATGTTGATGAAATGATTAAATAAAAAAATCATTAATTCGAATGTTTAAAGTTAATTATCATTCAAACCATGCACTCGAAAATATGTGGCTGTTCATTTATATTCACATCAGAGTGTTACGTTGATGCATCTAATTTTGTCCATAATTTAATGTATCAGTAATATGAGGAGATTGGAGTGAATGGTATCTGAAGACATTATCATCCTGTCAGTAGGGCCCAGTGGGTGAGAAACTGTCTGTCAGACAGCCCATTCCTCAGATAAAACAAATTTTTTTAAATTTTTTTCTTTTTTTTTGTTAATTTTTTTAGAGAATAGGACCAAAGATGCTGGATCATGAGGGCAAGGAGGTCCCAGGAAACAGAGGGTATAAGTATTTTGGAGCGGCCAAAGATCTGCCTGGTGTGCGAGAGCTCTTCGAGAAAGAACGTAAGTGGCATTTCATGTTCTCCGCTTTTCTTTTCACCCAGTTTCATTCTAAATAAGACTAGCTGTCAAACGTGACAAATGTATAAATATATAGATTCATTTTTACCCTATATAATTAGTCATATAAAAACGTGTACTATATTTAGCAATGCCACCCCCAAGAAAGACTCGAGCTGAGCTCATGAAGGACATAGATGCTGAATACTATGGCTACCGAGATGAAGACGATGGTGTTTTGGTACCTCTGGAGCAGGACTATGAGAAGGAAGGTATGTTCCCTCACTTAACTTCACATTTCTGAGTGTAAACATACTCTAAAAATTATTATGCAATCAAATCTGTGAATCAGTTTGTGATTAAGAGAACCATATGAATGACTGACATAGGTTGTAATATTACAGAAGGGAGGTGGTGTGTGGCTCAGCGGGTTGGGATGTTCTGTCTGTGTTTGGAAGGTCGCTAGTTCAAATGCCAGGATCGACAGTGATTTTACTCTCAGGCCCTTGAGCAAGGCCCTTCACCTCCAGTTGCTCCAGGGACTGTATGTATTTTATTGTTGAATAAAATCATCTGCTAAATAAATAAAATGTAAAACATATTGGGGGTGTTTAATGAATAACAGGGTATCTCTGTGCAATCTGAATGCTAATGTCTGTGCATGACTGTCTACGCTTGCTGTCCCAGTCATAGCAAAGGCTGTTGAAAAATGGAAAGCAGAGAAAGAAGCCCGTCTGGAGGGAGGAGGAGGTGGGGGAAAGGAGGATGAAGAGGAAGAGAACATCTATGCTGTGAGGGAAGAGGTAATATCCATTCTCGGTTAAAACCACACATGGCAAAATTAAACTTAACGCTGTCTTGCTTGAACGTGTACAGGTGAAACTCGAAAAATTAGAATATCATGCAAAAATTCATCTATTTCAGTAATTCAACTTAAAAGGTGAAACTAATATATGATATAGACTCATTACATGCAAAGCGAGATATTTCAAG
>JAAGVU020000123.1:6252077-6303930 GCA_011763525.2 Mormyrus iriodes | reverse complement strand
CGAGGAAATGGGGCGGGGGGGGGGGGGGGGGGGGGGGGGGGGGTGCATGAGGGACAACCTGACAAATAGCAGTGTGATACAAGATGACAATGCAAGACAAATCAGTGCAATATAAGAATGAGTAAGCAATAATTAAGTAATATGCGGAAGAGACAAGGATGCAAATAGATGATTTATGAAAGGCAAGATTTGATTCTCTAAATCAAATGTTTCTCAACCCGGCTCTCTAGGACCCCCAGACAGAACACACTTTCACTCCCTCCCAACTCCCAGCACCCAGGAGGGAGCAAAGATGTGGACTGTCTGGGGCCCCCTGCAGACTGGGCTGCTCTAAATCATACAGAAAAGTGAAAGTGATGAATTGCTTTGATGATTGGGTGACCGACCTGAAATTTGCCTCCCCAGTTTGGGTTTCGCGAAGGTGCTGAGCATCGATATGCTACGTGAGTCGTTCCCCCTGCTGGATGTGGTGGACCACAACCGGCGTCCTAAACTCCCGGTGAGTCAAAGCGTTATGTCTGCTTTCCGTCCGCCCAAGCTCTTTGGCTGCGTTTCCACCCTCGTATAGCAGATAAATCCGAGTGGCTCTTTTTATATCGGTTAACCCATATTTAAGTTTCCCTCTGAAGGCTTCAGCCAGGGGAGCCACTAGAGATTTTGGGCCCCATGAAAGCATATCAAATTGGGCCCCCAACCCAGACCAATCACATTTTGTTCCAAATTGTTTATGGCCCCTTGGAATCATCCTAACGTCTTTGCTGTTACAGCACCCCTGGCTTCAGCTTATGGCTGATATCTCAGGAGTTCTGGGAATTATAAAATGAGATCAGTCATCAAAGTAAATTTTTTAAATGTGTGAGATTATTTGAGAGTTTTTGATAGTAGCAGTACATTTAAGATTAAATAACTTAACAGTGAACAGTTTTTAAGAGCATTAGCCATGTGCTAATGCAGTGTATGTCTTGAAATGTATTTATTTCTTTGAATGTCGATAAGCAGATATGAAAATAACATTGTTTTTTACAATGAGTATGTCATACTGGAAATATGGCTGGTTATATTGTGAAATGTGTGTATCTGCCCATTTCCTATTAACAAAACGGGAAACAGATTTTTTCCCTTGTGAGAAATACTAAATGTAGTAGTCCCTCAACATGTAATTGAATTTACAAGTATAATTAAAATTTATTGTAGTTCCAGATCAAATGTCTGAAGTGTTTTTTCTTTGTATTATTGTAGTCATCTTCCATTGCTAATATCCCCAGAATTGAAGGTAAGAATTTATGCTGTCATTTGATAGATCAGATTGAGTTGTAATCAGAATACAACAATAATCTTTAATAGAATCAATCTTGCAAGTCAAATTATGTGAAAGTTTTAATAGCCTGCATGCCTTATTTCCTCTGCCCTCAAGCCAGCTTTAAACACCTAACTCCTGCATAGTACCTTGAATAGTCAATTTAAATAGAGGCTCAATACCACACCTATTCAAGACTTAATCCATTGTTTCAGTCAATTGATTTCTATAACGCAGTTGTCTTTAAGCACGCCCAAAAATATACACATGCACAGACTTGTTTGTACTTTGACTTTCTCCTTGTAGCTGTTATTCTGTTCGGCGAGCCGGTCCGGTGGGAAACCAACCTGCAGCTTATCATTGACATTCTTTTGACTAATGGAAACCTGGGCCTCGCCCACCAGAATCTGAAGGTCCCCCATGTTCCATTGTTGGCCTGCAACATGGACCTCATGTGGATGGCAGAGGCTCACTCCCCACGGTAGCGCATTCCCTGTTGGCTGCTGCGGTTTAAGCGCCAGGGTTCAGGGCAGCGTTTAATCTGTATACCTCTTGGTCTCAGCACCAGTCGGCTAAAATTGTCATTTAAGCCAGAAGACAACAGTCTAAAACCGAAGTTTGTACAGAAGTTGTCAGTCTGTTATCATCCCAATTGTCTACCATTGTTAGAATGAATGTAACTAATAAATATCTGATTAATATAAGTAATAGGGTTAACCTGACATCAGTGGTAAAATGGGTATTTTTAAATAGCGTAGTATAAATATTAAATGATTACAAATTCAGGAGTTTATCAAAACCTATTATAGTATAGATGTAGAAAGGGTCATGTACCTGTCAGGATTTAAATTTCTATTTTGCCAAATCAATTTATAGAAATACGGGAGCAAAATATGGATGGAATTTCCATCGATAAAACTTGTGCTTTTAGTTATTGAGTTGTTCAATGTTTAGATGAGTCAAATTGTGGTTCTAGACTGGCTGCTCTCTTTATATAAAGGTTTGGTCACGGAGCCTTCCTAGTTTGCCTGGAGAACATCTACAAGAAGATAACAGGCAAAGAACTGAAGTATGAGGCCCTGGTGGGCAAGCCCAGCGGGCTGACATACCAGTACGCCGAATACCTAATCCGAGAGCAAGCCATGGAGAGGAAGTGGAGCCGGCCCGTCAGGTCCCTGTATGCCATTGGGTAAGAGGAAATTTGTGTCACACAGCCAAGCCAAAGCAGTGTCTGGTTAGTAGTTTCTTCTGTATGATGGAAGGGAGTTAAAAGACTTTGTAGCATTTTAGTTGCACTGAAATTTTTTGCCTGATCGCCAGGTTTTAGGACTGCAGTTTTGTTATTAAAAATGTAAATGGATAATTTAAGGTACACAGTGCCCAGCAGAAGTACGGACCCCCTTGGTAAATAAAAGCAAATGTTTGAAGTAAAATACATTGTTTCTTTCCCTTCATCATTAAATTAGGGACAACCTCATGACTGACATCTATGGTGCTAACTTGTACAACCGCTACCTCGAAGAGAGGCTCGTCAGGGAGAAAAGGAAAACAGTGGCCAAGATGGCCACCATCACGGGCTCCTCTGGAATGCTGTCCCAGGAGGATGACCTGGACGGGCCCTGGGAAAGCGAGCTGGCCGCCCCAACTGCCATCAGCTGCAAGTCCATCCTGGTGTGCACCGGCGTGTACAACCCCCACACGGAGGCGCTGTCCGTTGGAGGCCGGAAGCTACAGCAGGCTGCGTTCCATGGGCACCGCGACTTCCAGTTTGACCCGGTTCTGGTGGAGCCAGGCCACATCGTGCGGGATGTGGATGAGGCTGTAGAGCTCGTCTTCGAGCAGGAGAAGTTTGTGGCCCAGTAGCTCCAGATCTCACTTTATAATGGAACAAGACCATTGAGATCATTTGTGTCTTTCCATAGCTTAGATGGATAAAAAGCCATGTCTGGATTTGTTCATTGTATTCCAGGTGGAATATGGGAAACAAAGACCAACTGTCATTTAGACACAAGATTTCAGACATTTAGGAAACTCTGAAGTAAGCATTTTTAACAATACAGGAGAGTGTATGCTGTGTTTAAAAATCCCCTACTGTTAAATTTATAAAAAGATATTTGTCTTAAGATTTATTATATTGGCAAAAGACACATTTACGAAATTTTATCACTTAGACATAGAGTAGATATAATTATGGTTAATGTTAAAGCCAAATTAATATTTTACAAAATAACGTTCAAATCTTTGCTGGTACTATAATTGTAACATATTACCTGTTAATGTAAATGAGAGTATTTTTTTCCCATGCATTTTATTTCCAGTAATTTCTGAGTCCTGCTGTGTGATGGGCAGGGACCTGCGCACGGTGAGGTTTTGGCTGATTGGTGGGTGCTCTGTAATGGCTTCTGTTTTTAAAGCCTTTCACAATCCTAAAATTAACAAAGGAGAGTGAATCTCATGGGCAGCTATACAATTAAGGATATCACATTGTACTGCACCGCACTGAGCAGAGTTGGCTTTTGTATGTGCGTTTATAGACCATATACCTGCATTCATCTGCCAGTACAGTTTTTTTCATGAATTGGTTTGACCTCCAGTGGGATGTTATGGTGCAATCCACTGTAGCTCACGTGGTGGTGTGTTATACCCATTGGCCTGCATTTTAATTGTGCTACATTAATTAGACAACAAGCAACCATGCCACACTGCAAGGCTGAAGCCAAGTAACACTGACTAAGATGAAGTATTAATTTATCCGTTATGTCTTTAGGGTGTAAGGATCAAGCTGCGGTCATCCTGCCAGCTGCTTCTGTTCCCAAAAAGGAGAACAACGGGCAGATTTTAATAACCCTATCTGTGCGTGTGGTGATTAAAAAAAACGTTTTTGCAGTGCCTTGGACACCAGGCAGCTGTTATGGTAGATATATACAAATTTGAAAATAACATTTATTTTGATAATCACATAAAACGTTTTAATCAGTGTGATTTCAGTACTGTTTCTTTCCTCTGTGTTTACAATCACAGCATTCGAATTAAAAATGAGTTTTAAAAGAGATATCTGAAATCAGGATCAGAAGGTAACAATATCCACACACACAGTACCGGTTCGTAATCACGCGTTAATGTTTATGCAGATATGCAAATTTTGTATGCTCAAGAACAGTAAGGGAAGTGCAAAGATTTGCTGGGAGTTTGGACGGCGATGACAAAGCGCACTGTGCCGGCAGTCTGGCGGATGGACGCGCGAAACAGGGGCATGGGAAGGCGTGTGCGGCCAAAAACAAAGAAGAGTTTAAAAGATGGGGTGGATGTTCGTGGATAATGTGGATTACGTCTGCCCTAACTGCTTCTTAAGACCATAATACGATGTTAAACGCTCCTTACGGCTGGGCTTATCCATCTGGCTCCGTTTGTGTGTCAGATTTTATTTAAGAGCATTTCTTCACTGTTATAATTATGGACATCTGGACAAGTCTCGCATTAACACCATGTAAAACAAATGAGACATGTTTCTGCTCATAGAATTCACTTTATTTCAATACAAACAAATAATTTAGAGTCAATTTACTCATGTGCTCAGGATAAAAAAATTAAAATGAACTGGATTTGTTTTAAACAAATACAGTTACTCAAACTACTAGTATAAGGTTTATAACCTTATAAACCACATCTAATCCCTGCTCCTGATTGATATAACATTTCAAAGGCACTCGGTATAGGAATATGAAATCCACAATATATAATTAATCCTTAATACAAAACTACATTATTTTCAAGTAAATTCAAACCTTTTGAAAATCAATGGATATGACATTAAAATATCCTACAAATCTGACAATCTAGCAATCAAAGTAGACGTCAAGTGATTAAAATAAGGATATCCAATGTCACTATGTGTAAATTACAGATAAAATATTTCCTGCTAAAATTTGAATTTATAAAATTATTAATAAGGCTACAAATCATTTACTTTCTCAGGAAAAGTACTACAAAAAAGTATAATTAGGACAGTGTACTGATAGACTAGTACTCCATTTCAAGTCCCTGGATATGGAATGTACCTAATATCATGGAGGGAACCCTGGGCCTTATTCCCAAGAGACAATTTAAACAGAAATTAGTGGGATTTTTCCCTTAGTAAAAATAAACGTTACAATACATTATAATCTGCCTTAAAAAATGCTTTAAAATGCATTTTCTGCAAACTTTGAGGCACAGCTCAGTATTGGCCGTAACATGACACCACCGCTGTATCCAGGCACCGCTCATACCGCTTCACGGAATAAATCTGGTGTGGCCTGAATACTCACACAACTCCAGTAGTCAGGACAAATTACCCAACGAAGACGACATCTCCCCCTGCACACCTCCTATCTTCTGACAGGTTCAGGTGGAACCTTCATTGCACATATTAATAACAACGATAATAATATTCATTAACACTAAGCAATCCCATTGCTGTAATGATGATACTTGCTCGAAACAAATAAAATAAATTAAAAGATGAGCATCTCTACACCCTTGGCAGTGAGTTTTATACATCCAAGCATTAAACCAAATATCAAAGGAAGCCAAGATATGAAAGCGGAGCTGGGAGAGGCATGAGTTGCCGCGTTCCCTCCAGCTCGGCTTCCTCACCCACAACTGGGTGCTTCTCCATAGGGGTCTCAGTAATGGCATCCTCGCAAATGGTAATACTGGAAGGCGCACTTCCCATCTACTAGAGACTCAATGCTCTCTCCTCCCTTTCTGCACTTTGAAGGTATCTGACCGTGATCCCGAATTCCCATAAAATGTGGTCATAATGGCCACCTGGACCCATTATGCCCATTCCCAGGAATGATGGAAAATGTTCATTAGAAAGACGTCAACTACCATTTAGCTGACAGGAATAATTTTAAGTGAAACACATTTCTCTGTTCATCTAGTAATAAAGTATTTAACATTCAGACACATTAACTAAAAACTGCATTATTTCAAACAGAAAATAATTTGAATTGTTAAAATTCAAAAAGTAAGAGACTATTTCATAAGTTCAAAGCTACATCTACCGACCTTCCACAGAGGCATTAAATGATTGAAGAAGACCATGTAAAGAGCAGTCAACAGTTTCTGATTCCTAAGCTAAAAAAAAAAAAAAAATTCCCTATCCTGTACACGCCTGAAGCTCCCCTCGATTGATTTTACACAGTGATTTTAGTTGGGTTTCTTTAGTGTTCTTTTCATTTTCCTTGTATTCCTCCACAGGCTGTTTTATAAATGCCTCATTCCAGAGCTGAGCAGTTGACACTGCAGGCTGCACTTGAAGATGTTACAAGTTAAGATAGAGGACCATTTCCGCTCTTGTTATTGGGTGGTCCAACAGAGGATCTTGACTGCTAGCACCCTCTCTGCTGTGAAACTGCTTTTCCAGACCACAGAGGTTGATAATGCAACCATTTTTTGGTCATTTCCCATAGACCAGCTTTTACTTTGGTCCAAAGATGTCTATTGCTATCCTGTAAAGGTATTGCTGACAAAGGCCCCAAAAACAACAACAACAACAAAAAACACATACAATAATGCAATCAAAATGATATTGTATCATTCAGGTACAATGTTTTGCCAGCTGAGCTCCAGTAATAAAAAACCTAGAAGTAGCATGAAAAGCCAGAGCTTCTTAGGATAACATTAGCATCCACATCCCCAGCCCTCGGAAGCCACATCCTTACTGTTCAGCTTGAAGCTGTCTGTCACATTCTCGTTGAATATGGGACCGCCATGACGCAGGATAAGCTCGGCTGCCATTTTATTGAAGGCTTCTTCCACATTGCTGGAATCTTTTGCTGAGGTCTCTATGGCGTCGACAAATTCCAGCTGATGGGCCACAGTGTAAGCGTCCTCCAAGGGGACTTCACGCATCTCAGACAAATCAGACTTATTACCTGAGGAGATTGGTATGCAGCGTTACTGACTTGGGGGTGAATCTATGGGATGTAAGCGCTGGCCATGTGCACGACTCAGATCCTGCAGAGACTGGGTGCCTCCAGCTTAATTCCAGCCCACTTTCCTGGCTTTGGGGCTATAATTAATAGCTATGTATCAACTGCTATTTACGCAAAAATATTTTGTCCCAAAATTTCAATTTTAGGCAAGTGTCCGATTACAACTTGTAATGGTTTTGTATTATTAGAATATAAACAACAAACAACAAATGATTTGGGCCACATTAGTAGCCTGCTTTGGAATTCCTGCTCTAAATGAAAGATATTACAAACTGCTTTACAAGCATACGTAAAGAGGCTTTGGTGTATGAAGTCTGCTGTACACGACACCATCGAAACAGTCACTGCATTCCTACTGCATTTTTGGTCGTGGGATCTCCTGCTCCAAGGGGCACTTACCGATTAGGAGGGAAACGATGTTGGAGCTCCCATACTTCTGCACATCTTCCATCCACTTAGGCACAGAGAGGAAGGATGACTTCTTGGTGATGTCATAGGCAATGATGGCTCCATTGGTGCTGCGGTAGTAACTCTGTGTGATGGTACGGAAACGCTCCTGCCCTGCTGTGTCCCAGATTTGGAGCTGAGGCGTTAATGAAAAGGGGGGGGGTGGATACATGGTCACTTCTCAAGCAGATCTTTCGGTGAACAGGAGCATGGAAACCGTAATGAGCTCGGCAGGGGGGTGGGAGGGAGGAAGGGAGGAATGCAGATGATGCCTGGGATGTCCCAGTGCACTTGGGGCACCCAGGGACACCGATCTAGCACCAGGCTGCATTCCAAAATCACGGCACAATCTAAAGTGCTGACATCTGCTTACTCAGCACAGAGGCTCAATAAGGGTCCAGCACAGACCTGCCTGCTTTTGGCAAAAATGCTTCCAGTGAGCCATAAAACACTAAGGTTTCATTTTCACAGTGGACTTATGTAGCTCATAATCTTTACATTTTAACCTTATATATACCGTTAGGCTGTTTAAAAATTAAAAAAAAAAAAGACAGACCACAACCAAGAGAAGATACCTCCAGGAACAGGAGTTGGCCACCCATTGTACACAAGGCAGTATCCTTAACACTTGTTACCTCATGTTGTTCATGTGTCTGGAAAAACTAGATAACTGTATGTTTAGCACGAGTACAACATTAACTTGTCTACTGAACTATTTTCATGATTAAACCAATTTAAAACCAACATCTTCAGGTGACAGGAGAAGACGTCTCAGATGTCACAAGGCTACACAAGTACTGCACCAGCCTAAACAAACGCAGCCAACAGGCACGCATAATGTTTATGTGGTGGAAAATGGAGATCGCACTGTTTACCTCAAAACTTTGTATTCAGACTAGAACTATTTCATGTCTGAATTCGTTCTAGCCTCTCATCTAAACGCGTATAAATCTTTAGAACAATACATTACTTATTTTGTTCAAATTAGTCATGCTACTGCCAGCAAACTAAAAACAACAGGAACAGATAACGGACGGGGAAAAAACATGATGACACTCATCTGTAATCACTTTATTGGACTGCCATCCAAAGTGGAAACAAGTTCTGTTTGCACAAGGATATGATATACAAAATTGTCCGAGTATACTCTTGAACGAGTGATTGGATTTACAATCTCTACCTTTACGGCTTGATAGCTTGCTCGCTTGCACAATTTTCCTTGTGCTGGTGGCAGTTTTTGTCTCAAATTCCACATGCACAAAGGGTATTCCAGTTAGTTTCCTGGTAGCCTCTTTGATCCGTATGACTCACCAGCGTTAAAAAGAATACGAGTGTAAAGCAATGGAAAAAATACTGTCTTTAAAACAAAAACGATAAATAGATTTTGAAATACTTGCATCAAACGCACTGTCACGGCTTTTTTATTACTATCATTTCTTCTTTTTTACAATAAGGCAACGCAAACAACATCAGCATCATACTGGAAGGTAAACCCGCCGCTCAAATCCACTCACGCTATAGCAAAATATAGCTAGAATCAAACAAATATAACGCAGAGTAAATGTAAATCCAGATTACCTTGACTCTCTTGCCTTGAATATCTATAGTCTTCATAGTAAAGTCCACTCCGATCGTATTTCCTTGCCTCTCGATAAATATGCCGGTCTTGAATCGCTGGACAACGCAAGTTTTGCCCACGCCTACGTCCCCCACTAAAACTATCTTAAATATGAAATCGTAGTTATCATCGGACTCCAGTGATGCCATGTCTTTATGCGGGAGATGTCAGGTGGTGCCGGGTCAGCCCGCTATGAGCGTACCGTATGAGCTCGCTGCACAGGCACAGGAGACGCGCTGCACGGGCTGCGCATGTGACGTGGATGCATGTGCATCAACACGGAAGCGCTGCGCTCACACACGGTCCTGTTTTTGGTATCCCTGCACATCGCCTGTTGTTTATTCAATTGTCATTTACTCCATACAGGTGTGAGACAGAAGTGAAATAACATTCCCCTATACCAAGGTGTTGGGCAACATCACATACATTACATTTATACACATTAACATACATTGCACTTCACACGTTTTTCTTCTCCTTTTAACCCGAATTAAGCAGCCTCGGCACGTCGGCGTCATGTCTTACAACGTGGAGCAGCTTTCAGTGATGGCTGCTTGCGTTATCTTCTCAGGGAAAGTTACCTGGATCGAAGTGCGTGGGGGGAAATTTTGCTTGTGTGTCTGTGCACGTTATATTATTGACAACTCTCGCAATAAAAAAAAAATCCCCGAGGCCCGTGCTGAGCAAATTTAAATATAGTAGCCTATCAGAGCCGAAACAAGGCCCCTACGAGTTTGTGAATGTGCTTGCTTCACTGTTTTACATTGGATCACGCAGTATTGTATATTGGGGGGGGGGGGGTAGTTCTATCAATGTAATCTGCCTCCCAGGTAACAAAGAAAATCTGATCTCTGTTAAAAATGCAAAACAGAAACAAACAAAGAATGAATAATCAAATGATGGTCCACATTTTCCTGAAGATAAGATGTATATCTGTATGAATGCGTGTTACAGACTTATTATCATAAACACATTACTGGGTGTACAACTCGTTATACTGCTCTTGTTCTATGGTAAACATATGTACATATGTATGCATGCATACATATCGCTGTGCTTGTATATCTAAATACGTGATAAGCGTATATATTTCCATTAAACCTCCATTTTAAAAGAGCTGTCATTTCCGTAATTAAAATGACGCATGCCTCACTGGTGTCAGAAGTGGGATCGGGCGACTTCAGCGGACCAGGACAACAAGACAGCCCTAAAAAGGAGAAGCAGCAGCAGATCAGAGGGGAACCCCAGAAACCAAGCATTGTGCTTTCACTCCACAATGGATCCAGCGTTTGCTGTGCTGCCAGCGCCGAGCAGCAGAGGGAGCCGCAGTTCTGCAGAACAACTTGCTGTCTAAGTTAAAAGTGACAGGCACATGTTCGAAGACCCCACCCCAAACATCCTCTGCTGTGGTGGAAAGGAACCCATGGACCCCTGCCTCATCCAGGAGCTCCTCTTTGCTTGGCACACTGAGTGGGGCGCTACTGAGACAGTGGTCCACTCCACGCTGGCCCTGGAAGGGGAGGCGCTTCAGCAGAGATGGGAGAGCGAAACTCTGTGTGTTCACTGCAGACCTCCACGGCCATGCATGGCGGGGCTGGGCACGTTTCCCCAGCACCGAGCAGCTATTGCGGCACGTCCAGCTGGGAACGCCAGCTACGGTAGTGCTTTGGCAGAACAGAGAGAGCGAAAGCAATCCTGTCTTCGCCTGCAGCACCATACCGACTGTCAGCTGTGCCGCCTGTAACAGGGCTGGTGAGAGGGAGTCGCCGTACTCATCAGCCGCCAATGGGCTCTCATCCAGTTTCATCAGGTGGGATGGCTGGACCATAAGCGCAGTCTCTAGGAGGCCTGTGTAGTGGTGGGCACCCATTGCTGAGCCTTAGTGAACATGGGGTCGACCATCACCCTCACCTGCCCGGGCATCCTCCCAGGCACTAACCAGCCAGGGTGGGAGGCAACTGGGGTCCAGGTTACATCTGTCACTGGCATGGTGACCACTAGCGGTACCAATGGACATGGTGGCAGACCACAGTGAAAACTACCGTCTTGCCCCCCAACTGTTCCGATACCCCACATGAGCACCCGATCCACCTGACACAGCACATGGGTGATGGCATGACGGCTTATCCCTCCTGAGAGATGGTGCAGGCAGTTCACAAGCTGTGGCAGTGAAGCAGTGGTTCCAGCTGAGGATGCGGTTAGATGGACATCTGGACATCTTTACGACCTGAGACAATGAGTGCAAACCAACTACACTCATCCATCCTCAACACCCAGTCCATCTGTCTGCAACCTCACCAACTGGCACCTGCTAAATGTCAGGTGGCTGAACAGAAAATCCAGTAAATGGCGGAAGCAGGAATCATCAAACCTTCTGACAGTCTATGGGCTGTGCCAGAAGTTCTGTTCAAGAAGAAGGATGGATCTTTGCTACTTGATGGGGAAAAATGTATATATTTATGGAAACTCTTGGGCAGGCCTGTGCAACATTTTGGACAAATCACAAAAAGGTCATCCCCACTGTAAAGTAGGGAACTTCAGGTAAACCAGAGAAATGACCACAAACAGGCCATCAATCCATAGCATCAATCCATGCCTAAACAGTAAATCTAAAAATGTGATTTATTGACTTTCTATATATTCTTGTAAGTCAAAGACTTAAATATCAAACTCATTGAAGCATTTATGGTTCCTAAGTCTCATATTCATAAGTCGTCGGTCTTGACATTGCTCTTCACGTTAGTAACTAGCCGTCTGTTTATGTGGGTCAGCGCCAATGACTGTGTTACCTCCTAACCTGTAGGGGGCAGCCGCGCGCTTTGCATGAGAGTGGAAGCTCTTGAAACGCTGAAGAAGACGACGCGCTAGATTCAAAAATACGTTGGTTGTAGAAAAAGAAGGTAAATATATATCATGTTTTATTGACTGAATAAACAGAAAGCAATTAAAAGGGAGAGAAATAGATTATTTTAGAACATACTATATAAGTCTAAATTTAGTTATTTGGCTAATAGACAAATTTTCCAGTTAGCCACCGATTTGCTACATAGTAGCTTTTGTTATATTTGGTAGATTTTTTGGCTTTCAGAGAATTATTGTCATCGTCGTTTAAAATAGCCTTTATTTTGTTTCCACAGGGTCATGTCTGAAAATACTTTCCCAATTTTTAAAATTGATGACATTGTGTCGTATATCCGGAGTGATGTCTTGACCGGCCAGGAGGCAAAACACTTTACCAAAAGTGACATAACTCCGACTCCGAAGGTATTTAATCGGTGTTAAATTATTTGTATACAAAGCGCCCACGTGATCACTTGGCAGTAATACCGTAAATGTCAACCTAGCTGCAGTGAAAACAGAAAGATGAGTGATTAAAAAAAACTGCAAAATTGGTGGGAAGATGGAGTCTCCTTAATCTTGCTGAGCTGCGGGTCTATCGACGATAAATTTAGCGGAGTATGTAAAGGTGTTATTTTAAGAGCTCTTGATAGTCAGTTTTGTGAAATCATGAATGTTTTAGATCTTCATAATACACATGTACATTTTCCCAACGCAGCCAGACGTCATCCGGACGCTCTACATAAGGATTTTACAGCTCTTGTATCGCATGGGGCCTGAATGTTATTATATGGTATGTAAAAATAGTTACCGCCATACAATAACAACCCTTTTAAAATGATAGGAAGTGTAAAAATGAGCTGCATCATCCCACCATCACCACTACCACTTATATTGGTTTATCCAGGTGCCGTTGGATGAAAATACTCCGTTCCCCATGTTACTGGAGTTGGGCACGCCTATAATGAGCCTTTATCTGCGAATGTAAGTGTTACAGTCGCTGTTTCATCCCCACATACTTCACGTGCTGTGTCGTGCCTGTTGGGAGCACTGTGAAGCAAGCAATAAGGGGGAGACGTCCAGTTGCTGTTTTCGCTTCTGGTATCAAAACAAGTTCGGTACCCTGCTCGATTGCTACATTTTATTGTAAATCACATGCAGGAATGATAATGTATTAACAGAGAAAGAAAAGCATACATTTACCTTATTTTATACATCATATATAAAAAATATTGTAATATACAAAATTCCCTTACTTTAAATAAATGCTAGACATCTAAAATGAAGTACAATGTGAATTGCCCAAAATGTTATATTTCATATTTTGTTTCATAAAAATGAGAACAATGTATTTTGCATCCAGAACAGTATAAAATAAATTTTGAAATAACTCATCAATTTACATAATAGTAACTGTTCTTGAATAGAAACAAGCAATATATCAAATAAGCTTCAGCAAAACGTTTGCAGGACTTTGAATACAGTGGCTTTAAGGTGAAATTAGGCCTGATTTCACATAGATCAAATGTACGGTGATCAGCCATAACATTCAAACCACTGATGAAGTGAATAGTATTTATCATCTAGTTACAATGGCACACGTCATGGATGCCATTATATATCAGGCAAGTGAATAGTCAGGCCTTTAAAATGGGCAAGGATCCGAGTGACTTTGACAAGGGCCAAACTGTGATGGCTGGACGACTGAGTCCAAGCATCTCCAAAATGGCAGGTCTTGTGGGGTGTTCCCAATATGCTAGTGGTCAGTACCTACCAAAAGTGGTACAAAGAAGGGCAACTGATGAACAGGTGATGGGGTCATTGGCACCTGAAGGTCATTGATGCAAAGGTCATTGTGGGGAGTGAAAGCTAGCCCATCTGGTCTGATCCCACATGAGAGCTAGTGTAGCACAAACTGGTGAAAAGAACACACACAGTGCCTCACAGGTTAGTGCATATGGGTCTGCGTAGCCACAGACTGGTCAGAGTGTCTATGTTGACCCCTGTCTTCCACCTACAATGGGCACATGGGCATAAGAACTGGATGATGGAGCATGGAGAAGCATGGTCTGGTCTGATGAGTCCTGAGATGATGTGGATGGCTGGGTGTGCGTGTGTTGTTTACCTGGGAAGGAGATGGCACCAGGATGCTATATGGGAAGAAGGGAAGAAATTATTATTTAAATATTAGGGGAAATGTTACTGTTCATTCAGTTATTTTAAAGAAAGTTTGTTAGATGGGCTTCATTTGCATAAGTGGAATATTGTTCACAGGATATTTATTTTATTAAATCCAGCACAAGTTTCTCCAAAAAACTGAAGAAAAACTGAAATCAGTAATACAGAAAGTGATTTGCTTTCTCATTGGCATTGGTTGTAAGATTCAGGTGTTTCTACTTTTACATAGTGAGGAGACATTTCACCTGCTTTCCTTCAACAATCTGCGGAATAGTGGTTTTTTGGGAAAGGTTCTGGAAGACCGTGGCCACGGCTCCGGCTTGTGGCTGAATCCAGTCCTGTACTCTTCCATCACTGTAGACTTTACCAATTAGCACAAAATGAGTTATATTTAACTTAAAATTTAATTTACAATTCCTTGAATCTGTCAAACTCCAAAAATTTAATGGACGATTTATTATTTAAAATTATCATGGTATGTGTAAATTAAATGAATAAGCAAATTTTATAACTGATTTCTGAACACATACAATACCATTTTTACCCTTGATCCACAAACGAGGCTAAAATGAATTCACTTTCGCAATAAGAAATGCAGCAAAATCTAGGTGTATTCTCACAAAGCCGCAAGCCATCTTGATCTCGCAGAGCATCGAAGTTTTAATTTTGAAATATGCTTTTGCTATAACCATGACGACAGAAGTAGTTCCAGTTCATTATTCTTTCTTCCAAGCTTCACGGTACTCCACTTCAGCATGCATGTCTGTCCCATTTTCTAACTGTATGGCAGTAATATACAGCATTTTTGTACGCTGCTGGTCAAGTCCTAATATTGAGTTCTTTTCTTGATTTCCTGTCCAGGTGTCAGTTTCTGCCAGTATGTTTCGTGTATGACTTTCAGACAAATGATCTGCTCAGTCCAAGTAAGTCAATATAATAGAATATTACAGCGTATGTGGCATATATGTGTCATTTTTTAACACGTATGATTATTTTTATTTTCAGAATTAAAACGAACTGTTTACATTCTGAGTGGCATCATAAACTTTCTAAAATTCAGAAAATTGAGGCTTGACATGACGTCGGAGTACCAGCGGACTTTCGTAAGTGCAGAGTCACTTAAATTTCCAGTTGTTAAGGCACCCTGAAACTTAATTACATGTTGTCATATTGTTTATGATGTCGGAGGTCTTTGTAGGTTGGTAGGTATTGCAAAAATAAATGGGCTCTGTTGCTTGTTGTGTTTTCTCATTAATGTGCAAGAATCCTTTTGGGTAGTTTTGACCCATAAACAAAATTAAGATGGTGCTGTTTGAAAATTTGTACCTGAGTAGTCTACGGAGCTCCTGAAGGGCCATGGTTGGGTAATATTTTGAAAGTTTTGCCTCACATTTGTTTTTATGTTCCTTCGCAGAACTTCGGTAATAGCAAATCTGTGGAAATTAAGAATTAATACCATATCTGTGTATTTTAGACTGAGTTCAAAATAAAAATCAATAAGGTGATCCATTACCGCTGGAACTGTTAGGACGTGCACCACAGCAGCCAGTGGGTGCAAATAAAGGTATGAAGGCCACAAGACAGCTGGTGAGGAAAGCATACAACTTACAAAAAATATTTTCCAACCCTCTCTCATTAGGGGCTCCATATTAGTTTATCTTCAGTTAACTTTTTTTTGTATTCTGTCATCATTTTGTCTTGGTAGATGTGATGTGTTTGTAATATAAATATATTCTTGTTATAATAATTTTTTTTCTTGATGTCCCCCTGTAGAGAGCTGACCTGGACAAACAGCAGGCCTACACCAAGGGAATAAGAGATTGTGAGATGATGACCGAGAAGCTAACGTAAGTCCTCGAGGTTTCAATCTTACTAAAGTGTCACCTACAGACATGAGCCCTGCTTTTTTCCAATTCTGGTCGTGTGCTTTGCTCAGGACTATCCCTCCAGAACAGCAGGCCGAGGCCAAGGAACTGGCGGCAGCCCTGTCCGACCTCCAGAATGCCACCACCCATGCCTGCCAGGAAGCGGTCGGTAGCGAGCCCCCCCCCTGCCTGCTTACTCCCCCGACAGCCCCCACCAAAGACACTCGAATGACACTGTTGTTATCATCTCTTTCGTTTCAGAATGCAATCAACCAACAGGTTGCAGAATGGAAAGCGGAGATCGCAGAGAGGTCACAGAAACTGGTTAGTGAAGTCCAGTTCACTTGCTTATCTATTTGTTCTTATGTATTTTCTTTTGAAACTTGGGGGGGGGGGAGTGTGACGCTCTATTCGTGGTGATGATTTATTGGGCTTTTAGTTACACTTTAACATCTTGAGTTACTCATACTGTTTATGTGACTCTCAGACTGTCAGGGTTGGTCTCAGTTACAAAGCATGTGTCTCTCCTGCAGAACCAGAAGAAGGTGGATGTGACCATACTGAAGGAGAACATCGGGAAACTGAAGGCTCAGATCGTGGAGTCGCCAGAGGAGCTCAAGAGTGAAATGGAGAAGATGAAAGAGAAAGTGAAGGCGATCAAAAACTCAAAAGTATGAAGCACCCAGAGTTTTGTAACTTGAAAAGGAAACGTTCCACTACTTTTCTGTGATTTGTTCCAAAGCTCTGCTGTATACATTTGACATTTACACAGCCAGAAAAAAATAAATAAGTAATTGATGCTTTATTGTTCCCCATGGGGAAATTCTTTACGCCTCCCCCAACTTGCTCTCTGCAGGTGAGAGCAAGCTGGCCGCAAAGCAACCATATTACATTTTATCTTGTATTTTATGTTGGCAAAGACTACCTTGAAATCGGGCTGTCAGGTTCTTTAAGCATTACATGTGTGAAGTGCTGTCTTGACAGGAAAATGTGAATGCCAGAGTGGTGGAGTGGCAGATCAAGGTGCAGGCAGTGACCCAGAGCAAGGCTGAGTTCCAGCACTTTAACAAACTGCTGCGGGACCTCGAGGCGGGCATGGATAAGATGAAGAGCCAGCAGGAAGAGGTATAGCTCTCCCACTGCCACACGCGCAGTGTGTACAGCTCTGGGATCCACCCGGACGCTGGTAGGGCAGGCACTGACTCGCCCTTTGGGTGCTGACAGATCCAGGTCCTGGAAGCTCACTGCGAGGCCATGGAGAAGGAGCTGAAGAACCTGGGTAATGAGAAGGGTGAGCTGAAGTGGGCCCTCGAGATGAAGATGGACAAGCTAACCAAGCAGCAGATCCGAAGGCAGAGGAAGAGGGAGATGAAGGACCAGCACGTGCAGAACTTCATGGGGTAATGGGACGGCGCCAGCCTCCTGTCCTTTCTGTCATCCTTCCTTTAAACATAATATTATAATAAATATCTTTAGCCATAGTACTGTCCAATTTTACTTGCTTGAATCAATTTGCTTCCCTTGATGGTACTGGAGTAATTCAAGTAATTCAAGACTCTGAAAGTCTTTAGTTGTTTTAATTTATATTTAAGTTGGTGTAAAACTGTCAGAGTGTGTCAGCTTGGCGATTGAAAATCCAGTCCACAATTTAACCCAGTATTTGCAGTAACCATCCAATATACCCATGTATTTGTTGACTTGACTTCTAGCTTGCCTTGTTTGGCTAATCGGTACTTCATGTGGTGAAATTTTAGCAAATACGTAGAATGGCTGATTTACCCTCAAGGGGAGATTTTGAAACAAAAGCCGTGTTTTAGCCATTGAAATATTAGTAACTTTTTTGGAAAACCAAAAAATTAGTGACTTTACTCCTTCACTGTTTATTTGTAATAAATATAATTATAGTGTTTTTTCTGACCAGATACACACTTATGATAAATAGCTCTAAACATTATGGCCTTTCTCATAGTACTATACAGTGTTTCCCGTTGATCCAGAGGTTTGGCGTGGGGTCAATGTGATGGGGGGAGGGGGGGACTACTGAAAAAATCAGACCATTGTTGTAAATATTATTGTTTACTGATTGCATGTTCCCTCTCTCTTTATGGAGGTAAACAAACATTTAATAATCATATGAAGTAATATAGGCTAGTTTTTTTCAGTGACTGTGATAACTACATTTCTTTTTTAGCTGTTGCTAAAAAAAGTCCTTAAGTTTGCCTGTCTCCAGTGCTTCACTCATCAACGTAACAACAGCTTAACTGTACTACATACTTGCTAACTGTGGGTGTGATTCAATCAAACTTGGTGGCTTTGTTGTGGGAAGTGAGCCTCTCGCGACGTGTGACCCCCTTTCACATATGAAACTCAGCACGGGATAGATAACATATTTTCATTCCCACTCAGTCTTCTATAACGGTAAAGTAACAGGTGTCATCCACTCCAGAATGATATCAATGCTGGGGATAAAGGGGGAGATGCCTCCCCCCCGCCCTTCTCAAACACCGTAATCTGTTATGGTTTCGCATTCAACCGGGAATGTGAGAAAGTTACTGCTAATGTTACGAGGTCACCAGGGGTTAGATTAACGGGTAGACTCTACTGTTTTGCTGCCATTCCCGCACGACATTGTACCGTAAAGGGAATAAGAGAGCGAGGAGAGAGATGCATCGTCACCTCCACCTAACTAAATAACTGCCGTTTTCCTACCTTGTCTGTCTTTCTTTTCCTTGGAAAATACCTAAGCGAGTTAATTTCATTAGAGCTTCATAAGAGCGTCTGCTAACTGACAACGTAATGTTGCCTTTTAGTGCTGCTACCCAGCAGAATTCAGTAATATGTGGGAACTGGGCTTCCTGAGCAATTACATCATTGATCATTAAATGTTTTTTTGCCATGGCGACAAAGATTTTGGAGTAGCAGGCCACCACGGAGAATTGTTACAGGTGCAAACACTGCTATACAATATTCAAAGGCACTACAGGTGGGCCTCTCTTAGAAACTGCATTCTGATGTTCGAAACTGTATCCTGATGTTCATTGACTTGTCTGCCAGTGAATGTCACCAGGTGCATCAGAAACGAGAGGAAATCGTGGATCAGATACAGGACATCACCCGAGAGACACAGCAAGTTAAGACGACCATCCAGGGCCTGAGGGATGTGTGTAGCCTGGATACGGACAAGGCCCAGGTAAGGCTGCTGCCCGCTGTGTTGCCTCCACTTCTCTGGTGGGAAACGTTACATGTGGCCGTTTTCTTTCCACTCGAGCCTTTGAGTCATTTAAGCCTAGAAATGAACTTGAGAACATTTAACGTAGGCATTGTTTCTGAGATCCTTCTCTGCACAAAATGCTTAATGGGGATTACTGCTTTATGAGTAAGTGTGACTGATAAGACTAATCAGTGTATTTCTATTCCGTAAAATTTTTTGTAACGTATTTAGATATAATGATTTGCTTCCAATGTCTTTCTAGGCTATCTACGATCGCCTGCTGGCTGCTCTGGACCAGTTTCACAAGAGGATTGAAAACCATGTTGTCCAGGGGAATGAGGACATCATGAAAATGAAAGCACATTACTAAGCACCTTCTTTATTTCTGCTTCTTGTATTTGTCTCCTATCCTCTGTACTTTGTATCCTCAACGCTATTTGAGTTGTTATTGTATGTATTTTTAGCGTCTTGCATGCTTTATTTGCTGGAAAAGTTACAATGGAAAACAAAGGCAGTGCACTTGTTCCTTTGTATTTTCAAGGCAAGTTACTATTTGGTCAGAGACTTATTCCTGCATTTTGAGGTGATGCATCCATTGTCAGAAGTATCAGCCACAATCCTTAGACTAGCAGCCAGTTCTGTATGTGTAATCGGCACTCACTGCTTTGCCTTCTAATAGGGACACATCGTGGCTTTTCACTCTCTTGAAAAATCTGTAGATAAAATATACAAATATAGTCTTAATATTAATGTAAAAGTTAGCAAGGAAACTGTCACTAATTGTTTAAATTCATTGTTTGTTTTGAATAAATGCTTCACAAAATTAACTAATTGCAATAGTAAGTAGTGCCATTATTATTAAAATTTTTCATTGCAAATTTGTTTAGTAAATATAAATACAGAATAGACAGGAAAACCTATGGGGCACTCTCACCAAATAACATGAACATTTTAGTTGGTCTGGTGTAATGCAGGCCCATTCTAGTAAATGGTGATTATTCTATGATCTACTGCTTTGAAGTATGCAGTAACTACATACATGTATACATATCTACCCCCCACTCCCAACCTTCCCCACCCTTTTTAATGGACTTGCTTAAAATGGGCCTCTAATGTACTTCTTCACAGGCCACATGGTGGCAGCAAAGTAAAAGCTTCAATCATGTAACAGTGTGTCGCTAGGCGCGAGATGTTAACCAATCCCTCCCTCCACTCAGTGAGAAAAGGGTGACAAGCTGACAAACGTTAACTAAAATTAATTATTGTAAAATAAGTCTATGAAACAAGAATGTCGTTTCATATTTCAGCTGGATTTTGGTTCAGCGTCCTGGGCATTGTCGAGTGTGCAAACAGATTTTGTTGACTTCCTTTCCCTGTCTTGTTTCTGTAAGTCCCCACGGCGAACCACAGCAGTGTAGGAACTCATTTGTATAAACGTTCTTGTGATCTCAGGGGCCTGCGACAGATTGGGGTATTGTTTGAGATGAGACCTGGGGTTAAATACCACATTTCCAAGCATATATCAGACTTCATTTTTGTATCAACTATTCCTGGACAGAAAACAGAATTACAGTCCTCTAAATGGACTTTGTCCACGACTGAGTGCTCAAACTAAGATCTCATTATTCTGACTCTTTTGCAGCATCAACATCCTTCTTTTCCTGCTTGTCATGCCACAATGGCAATAGGCGTTTTGTGTATATAAAGGGTATTTAAAAGAAAATAGTACGGTTGCCACACCTTCAGGTTTGGGGATTGGAATCCTTCCTCCATTCTGCTGTTGTGTGTGTGTGTGTGGTTGTTTGTGCAAGTACACTGCTGGCATGTCATCCTTGAGTTATATGGGTTTCTTCCAATGACAGTCTGGCTAACTAGCATCTTGAAATTGCCCATACAGTAATGACATGGTTGACGAAGGAGCTTTCTTAGACATACAATAGATGAAATCGAATAGCGTCAAAACGTCATCATAAGCGGTCATACAATTTACATCAAATTAGAAAGCTCAATTTAAAAATGTATATAAAATTAAAAATGTGAAAAGAAATTGTGCAGTGTAACATATTAGAGTACTGTATTAAATGTATATAAATGGTTTTGAAGGCATCCTCGACTGATGGCATTGAGTTGTCTTAAACAACCCCACTGCCTCACTTCACAGTACAAGAGAAGATGGATAACTTAAGCTCCATAATGCAGTTGGTAAGTACAGTATTATGTTATTGATGTTTTATTGTATTTGAAAATTTGTGTGATCAACGAATGGTGCTCTGGTCAGTACTATATGCCATCATTAAGCGAGACACAACTATAATGTGTACCTTTGTGTGAGAGGGTGTGTTTTCCCTGTGAAGGGCTGGCATGGTATGGAAGGTGTCCTACAATGCCGGGGAGTAGGCCACAGGCACCTCCGCAACCCTGGATTACATAGTTAAACCCACAATTACTTATACCCATACCAAATATTGATCTATAGTGAATTTATTTGACCAACAGGTTTCTTCTGGCTGGAAATGACATAAACATCTGCAGCATAAAGATGGTCAGACATTGTGATAGAGGTATACATGAAAAAAATTTTTTGATATTTTACTTTTTTATGAAAAATGTCCAAAATTATTCAATCCCTTTCTCAATGATCAATGGCAGAGCTTTTATTTGCAACACGGCAATCAAACGGTTCTTATAATTGCTAACAAGCTTTTTGCATGTCTCTACTGGGATTTTGGACCACTTCTCTTTTGCAAAGATCTCCAGGTCTTTGAGGTTGGAAGACTGCCTTGCCATCACTCTGGTCTTCAGTTCCTTCCACAGATTTTCGAAGGGATTCAGGTCTGAACTCTGGCTGGGCCACTCCAAAATGCTGATATTGTTTTCTGTTAAACATTTCTTGGCCACTTTGACTGTATGTTTTGGATCATTGTCATGTTGGAAGATCCAATGCTGCCCAAAGCCAAGCTTTCCTGCATGCTGCCTGATGTTTTCCTCCAGAATCTAAATGTAGTCCTCTTTCTTCATGATGCCATTTATTCTGACAAGGTTGCCTGGCCCATTGGCTGAAAAACACCCCCAAAGCATTACATTCCCATCACTATGCTTGACCGTGGGGGTGGTGTTCTTGGGATTGAATGCGTCTCTGTTTTTTCACCAAATGAAAGCCACGTCCCTGTGTCCAAACAATTCCTTTTTCATCTCATCCAACCACAAAACTGATGACCAAAAGCTTTCTTCTTTGCCCAGGTGAGCTTTTGCAAAGGTTAGGCGAGCTTTGTGTGCCTGTCTTGGAGAAGTGGAGTCCTCCTCGATTGGCATCCATGGAGACCAGTGTCCCAAAGAGTGTCTGCCTTATGTTGTTGGTACCAGAATTGCTCAGAATTTGTCAGGATGGCCTTGGTGGTGATCCTTGGATTCTTCTTGGCCTCTCGCACTACATTCTTGCCAGCGCAGAGGTCACTTTTGACTTTGGTTGGCTTTGGCCTACCACACTCAAGATTTTTCAGAGTCTGAAACTCCTTGTACTTTTTGATTATGCTTTGTACTGTGGCCACTGACACTTGAAAACACTGGATATAGCTTTATAGCCTTTCCCCATCTTGTGATTATCCACAATGCGAAGCTGGAGGTCCTCATTAAGCTCTTTGGTTTTAGCCATGACCTGCAGTTGACTAGTAAATGACTAGAGAACTACTGCATCATGTTCTCATGTTATAGTTGAATTTTCTAGAACATGCTGATAATTACTAGGACCATTTGGAATGGTATAGAATCTTCCATTTTCTCAAAATTTGCTCAATTTCTATGGGTATAAATAATTTTGGACATGGCATTTTTCATAAAAATGTAAAATAAACATCAAAATAGTTATTTTCATTTATCTCTATCACAATGTCTGACTATCTTTTGTCAGATGCTTATGTAATTTCCAGCCAGAAGAAACTTATTGGTCAAATAAAAAATCTCTTTAGATTAATATTTGGCATGGATATGAATAATTTTGGGCTAAACTGTACGTGCATGGATGGATAATTATTCAGTTGTGTTTGTTGCTTGCCTGGACTAAAGCCATAACATTTCTACAACTAGGTGATTTTTATTCTGCTAGATCCTAAAACAGTTTTCTGAACTGGAAACTCAAATTATCACAGAGAGCCAGTATAATGAATATAATCTATTTTATTATTTGTTGGTAACAGCTTATTTAGGTAATCTCTTCATATTACAAAACTAATCATGTTTCACCAAAGGAGTATGGTTGAGCAAAGACAATAACATGAAATGTGCATATATATCTAATGAGTCATATTTAATTTTTTTTGTCGTCACAGGCATTTTGCATAATGAAACTGACCGACTAAATGTACTGCACACACACTTGAACTGAAACATCAGATAACCTTAGATAAGGTTTGTCATGTTGTAAAATGTATGTTCCCAGCAGGCTTATTAACAGACGTTAAACCAGCAATCCACTGCAACACCCGTTTGTTGTAGTCAAAACTCTATACTCAACATTTGTTGCCTGTTAATTAACCAAGTTAATTTCCTGATTTTGACACAGAAATTATTGTAAAATGAAGTCAGCGATACATCCGTAGTACAAAAGTACAACACAACCTTTACCTTCTGGCCAATAAATATGAATCACATCCATGTTCTAGTTATAAATCTGTGACAATTACACAAAGTGTACATTTAAAAAAAATGAATATTGCCTGTATCTGTTTGTCGAAAGCCAGTTTAAACCGCCGTAAGTATAGACAATCAAATCACAGATCCTCTCCTCGCTGTTGCATAACAACAATAAACGGAACCGTGTAGCTACTTTAAACTATGTAACAAACGACGTACACAAAACCACATCTTTAATGGAACCTAATGGCACGGAAATTGCAGAGGTAAGAAAAATTGCTGCATGAGTTCCATCTGAAACTCCTCTGGTTTTCTTCCTTTATCTGAACTTCTGAAAATCCCCTTCAGGAAAGAGTCTGAACACAACGCCGGTCTCAGCTCAAAGTCCAACACTAGATTTGCTGCGATATGTTATCTGCATGATTTCCTGGCAGTTAGGTTGCTCCGGTTTTTGTCCAATGAGGATGCACTTTGCCGATTGTGTGAGACATGGTTCTCAGCACGTGATGAGAAGGGCATTGGTCAGGGACTGATGACTTTGCGTCCGCTCCAGGGGTGCACCGGAGAGAAGCTCACACGCAGCAAGTTCGTGATAAAGAGCGTTCAGCACCTCAAGAATGTGTGCCTTCCCTAAAGAACACACAGGAGACAAGAACATTAAAGATTTTACCGTCAATGTCTTGATTTAACTGCAAGTTGTTAACTTATGATTACAGAACTAAACACCACACTTTCTGGCCGGGGGTGAGTGATCCTCACCATGTTGTGGGTCACTGCAAGACTCCAATGTGCTTAACAAGATCTTACCCAGAGATCTTCTCGATACATTCTGTAAAAAGAGAAAGTGGACAAACAGTCTGTATTAGAAATCAAAGTTGTATGTCTTAGAACAGTTTGCAGAACATGGAAAACCACTGCAGAGGTGGTCTTCTTGGCCAACCTGCCCAAAAAGACTACGTATTCATTGTGCTTAAAGTTAAATCTGGTTGCGTTTTTTGAGGCATGACCTCAGTGGTCATCGCAGGAATTACTGTGCCATTCTGCTCATTGTCCGCAACTGACCAAGTCTCGCAGCTTTTGCAAGAGCTGCAGGACGTCCATGAGCTTCTCCTCCACCAAGGACAGACGCACCCGCTCCGTCTCCAGCATCTGCAGCTCCATGTGCAGCAGCTCCGTCTCCTCAACCTTCTGCTGGAGCTCCAGCAGTAATGAGTCCTTCATCTTTCCAAATACAGAACAAAAGAGACCAGGTGAGAAGATCAACATGACACACCATGTCCTTAGAATGAACTGTTTTCACTTGTTCATTTATTTGATGTTACTTAAAACCAAAGTAACAACCCGAATAGTTTTATCATAAATAGCCAGGGTAAGTAGGGTAGCTCAGTGCGTAGTCTGTCTGCCTCATAGCCCGAGGATTGGAGATTTGAATCTCACCTTCAATAGATATGTGCAGTCTGAAAGTTCATGCAGTGTCATATGGGTTTTCCATGTAAACTGTCTAAAGCAAATTTAAGTGGGTCTCTAAATTACCCTGTACATACTATCCTGTTCAGTGTCTGTCCCTGCTCTGTACTGCTCCAGCCACCCCCCGACCAGGATAAATGCTTGGAAGACAGCTGAACAGATAAACATCTAAGAATATAAATGTGTCGTACATCAACAAGGGTTTTCCTGGAAAACTGACTTTTTTTCTCCTCATGAACAAGTCCTTAAATACATTACCTACTTGAATCTTACTTTTTATTTTATAAATTCACTCTCTTACCCATAAAGATTATTGACTTGGTCAAGCAATGACTCAGTAGTACAACTGCAGTATTTTTTTTTTATTTCATTAATACCACACAGTAAGTAATAGTCGTGGCCCAAAGGACATGTTGACCTACCTGGTCCATGTCCATCTCAGCCTAGTTACTTTTATTACTGAATAATAATTGTTATGTACTGTATTATTTTTCTGAATTACCTACAAATTCAACTTAAAGACAAACTTAGACAGACTTAGATCTCGTTCGTAACCTAGGGACTGCCTGTATGCAACTTAGAGGGGTAAATCTCTCTGGTTGTTACAGTTAGCAACAAAAACAGAGACATCAGCCGGAGACCGCGGAGTGGAGGGCGGAGGCGGGCAAAGCACTGCTGGAAGCTAGGAGGAGCTGCTGGCCACACGTTGTGGTTTAACTTTGAAGCCCTTCATAACAACTCACTAGGAGGCTTCCTGGCTTGACGTCCTTTCCCAGTGTCATTTAAGACGAGACAGGACCCATGATATGTAATGCGAGGGCTGCAAGGCCATAATTTAATGTACCCTTAGTGTGGTATGACCATGCCTTTCAGAATTTGCAGTTGTGGCCCAATGAGTATGTTGGCCTACCTGGTCCATATCCATCTCAGCCTTGCGTGCCTGGTTCTCCTTCATCTCCAGCTGTTTGTTCAGTCGAGTGACCTTCTCCAAGAGCTCCACCATGGCGCTCTGGCTCTCATCGCTCCTGGTGCCCCCGAAATGAGACAGTAGCTTCCTGACAGCCTTGTCATCGCACCTGTGGATTAGAAGCATCAAACACCTAAAATCGAATTTACTGGTGCTGCCAAGAATCACACGACGGAGAAGGTCTGATGGTTACAGTGTCAGGTGGACATGCTACAGTGGTGGTGGCGGCAGCATGGCCATGAAGCACAGTCAGACTATACCTCTCTCTGCAGCAGGACAGCCTGGTTAAGATCCTCTTCACCTCATCCACCTGCGACTGCTGCTTTCCTGTCCACTTCTCCTCCTCTTCGTCAGATGCTGCTTGGCCCTCTACTGAGCGGAAGAGCTGCTCTTCCACTGACGTACACGGACGGACACACACACACACACACACACACAGGGAACTTAGCAAGCCAATTTCACTGACCCTGCATTTAACCTTACAGTCGGGACCATTTTTCCTGCCCCATTATTGCCTGTCATGAGTTGCCAATGCCATTTGTGTCATATCGCCCCCTCAATGCAGCATCCAGGCCAGCTCGGGAGAGTTGATGGGAAGACTTCCTCTGATATGCAGGCTGCCAATTCACCACTCCTTTCCACCCTACTGCCTGCACACTTTATTGAGTGATGCAATGTTTTTGGATGGGAGCAGCTTTTCCACCCTGAAAACCCTGTGGAGGTCCAGCTGACAGCAGGCTGAATGGCAGTAAAAGGCCAGCCGTCTAACTCACCCAAGGGATCCCAAATTAGTCCACATTTTCTGCACTTCCCAAGCATAAACATTTAACATGGTGTCATTGAGACGAAGTGGTAACATACTGTTTTCAGGCGCTGCTTCGGACCGGCCTGTAGGGGATCGTCGGTCCTGTTGTGTGTTCAGGCAGCACCTCCGACCTGTATCGCTGCCACTGCTGAACTCGGGTCCCCCTGCCCTGCTGTTGGGGACCTTTACCTTGAACACCTCGGACCTAGAAAGGACAGACAAGCCCTGAGTAGAGATCACCATCTAATTGCTGTCTGTGTACAAAGGTAGGTATAAAAACTCCCCTACGTTATGAGGAACATATTAATTACTCGATTTACATGTTACAAAAAGCAGTGGTTCACAACCGGGAGGCTACAGCCCAGTGTGGGGCCTCAGTGAGGACCAAGGCGGGCGGGTTGTGCAATTTATTTGAAAAGTGTATAAAAGTGTAGAAAAAATAAGACATTGCTACAGCTAGGGCTGGGTGGTGGCCTGTATCAAATTTTTGTGATATATTTTTTCAAAATAAGATATTGGTTGACACAATACTGTTGTTTATATTGATATACACTATATGGATAGAAGTTTTGGGACACAGTAAGACTCATTCAGGTCCATTGCCACAGGTGTATAAAATCAAGCTCCTAGCCGTGCAGTCGGGTTTACAAACATCTGTGAATGAATGGGTTGTTCTGATAAGCTCAGTGAATTCAAGCGTGATACTGTAGTAGGATGCCACATTTGCAATAAGTCATTTTGTGAAATTTTTTGGAATTGTGGCCAAAAAGTTCAACAAACATCCAAACCCAGATAAATTTTGCAAATAAATACATCAGGTCTCCCAAAAGCATGTGGGAAAATGTGCTATGACTGGAGCTTTTTGGCCACAATTCCAAAAGGTATGTTTGTCACAAAAACGACACTGTGCATCACCCAAAGAACACCATCCCCATGGCGAAGCATGATGGTGGCAGGTCACATTAAAGGTAGAAAAAGTTGAGATATGATTTACCCTGGTCTCATTTTTTACATCGCAAAAACCTAGTATTTCAACAGGGCTTTAGCAAGGCACTGTCATGGTATGGGGTCGTTTTTCACAGGTTGGGCTAGGCCCCTTTGTTGCAGTGTAGGGAACTCCTAATGCTTCAGCATGCCTAGACATTTTGGACAATTCTATGCTTCCAACTTTGTGGGAATAGTTTGGGGAAGACCCTTTTCTGTTCCAGCATGACTGTGCCCCAGTGCATAATGCAAGGTCCTTAAAGACATGATTGGGTGAGTTTCATGTGGAAGAACTTGACTGGGAGAGCCCTGACCTCAACCCCAACAAACACCTTTGGGATGAATTAGAACAGAGACTGCAAGCCAGGCCTTCACGTCCAACATCAGTGCCTGATATCACAAATGTTCTTCTAGATGAACAGGCAAAAATTCCCACAGACACACTCCAAAATCTTGTGAAAAACCTTCCTAGAAGGGTGGCAGCTGATATAGCTGCAAAGGGGGGACCAACTTCATATTGATGCCTATAAATTTAGAATGGGATGTCATAAAAGTTCCTGTAGGTGTAATGGCCACTGTTGGCCATATGGAGTACTTTAACTGTGTTAAAATTAGGGCTTTATTAATGATTTTCAGTAGAAACCAATAGTATTCCTTCTGGTTGTAAACAGAGCAAGAGCTTCAGTTGTGACTTTACACAGAATCCCAGAAATCACAGCTAAAACCAAACCAGTCAGTTAGCTACGTATCAGGTGAAAGCTGATGGAGGGGCAAGGTGAGGAATCATTGTTACCTGGTTCATTGTGTTTTAAAACTTTGTTGAAAATATCACAATTTGCAATATTTGTTTTATTTTGTTGAAGGCTGATACGTTAAGATGAAAGTCTTTTCTGTTATTAAGTGCATGTTTGATGGTTCTCAGGCTTATATCCCAAATAGGTTTTTGATGTATATTTAGTTTTTTGTTCATAAACACTCACGTTTGGTTTTGAGAGTAATATCATTTAAAAAGGGTGTTTGTGGACATAATGGAGTGAAACCTTGTTTGAGTCATATTCAAAAGAGTGACGTTTTTGGCAATGTAGCCAAATTAAAATACATTTATATTAATAAACATAGGCAATTTTCGTCATTATCACAGAATGTGTACAAGAGAAACAAGATCATAACCTGTGTAGGGGGACCAAACATGTTTTTCTGTACTCAAGGGGTCTTTGGATTAAAAAAAAAAAAAAGGTTGAGAACCATTGACATAAATGAAAGGCAGATAGGTAAAGGAGCAGGATTTGGAGATCAAATATACAGGGTAAAGAGTAAAGGGGGACCCATTCTCTGGGGATGTATTTAAGATGAATTACTTCAGAAAATATCCATCCCAGCAAAAGGGGTAAAGGAATAACTTTGTATGGTGCTTAAACTGTTTTGATCAAAGGTTCCTGCTAGAGGTGTCTGCTGAGACACAGAAGATGGATAATTTGTAAATCAGAAATGCGAGCAAAGCACAGTTTTAGAAGCCTTGCAGGTAGTGAAATAAAGGGGGAATTTGAGCCTATGAGAAACAGTATTGCTTGTGAGTACTGAATGATTTCTTGACGTGTTTTGAAGAGAGTCAAGCAGGCCTAATTGGAGCCAGGCTTTCAGAGTAGACTGTCCTAAATATTTTCAGTTTATGAGTGAAGCTTGACGGTATGAAGCCTGGCATGTAGAACAAGAAAAAGCCATCATCCGTTAAGCCAGAGGAAACTGGGGAGGAGGGAAAGACGGGCAGATCCAGGAACACTGTTGGTGCATCCATCTGAGAGGAGGAGAGGGAACTCAAGAGCTGTCAGGCTGAAGGTTTGAAATTTTCCTAGACACCAAAAAACAATGGAAAAACCTAGGCTAAGAAGATGTACTAATGGATCCAACATCGTTGAGTTTGTAATCACCTTAGTTATGGCACTAAGTTACTAAAAATACAATAATTTTTACAGTTACCTCTCTCTCAATTTTGAGTAGGTAATGAAATTAAGCCCCACACACTCGAGAACATGAATTTTGTTTTGCACAGATCAATCATTTTGCACAAATTTTCAAACTTCCCCCGTCACAGTGAGTTCTGGCGTGTGTGTTGGAGGAAATCCGATAGTGGGCCTTAGTGACTCACAGAATAAGTGCTTCCAGATGAAGCCATCTTTCACGGAAAAACAGAGGGGGAGAAAAATATTTTCAGTAAGATGAGTCTGAAAAAAAACCTGATCACTTTAGTTTGCAACATTTTAAGTCATTCCACTATGAAAGTTATTTCAGCTTTGGGCAGCATAAATTATGTCATTATAATTGATGTAATTTGTGCGCTGGATATAAACTGTAAAGAAAACGATGGATGGTTCAATGCATAGTCATTATTTGGGGCCCCATTAAAGGTGAACTGTCGCAGAGGTAAGGCATGTTTGAATTATTGGGTGGAAGCTGGAACTAGGGATTGTATGTGGGTAGGTAGGTGGGGGCTGGTGCCGGGCCCATGATGACCTACAGCTGCCTGGGAAGGTGTTGGAGACCTACGAGCAAGCGCCCCCGTCAGTTGCTAAGGAGACATTGTGCCAGTTCCACATTGTCATGTCTGTGACCCCCTGTGAAAAACCCGAAGAGTGTGAGCTGTGCTGGACCTTCATGGGCTGGAGGCAACCATTCCTGTGACTAATATAGCTGTTATATATACGCCAGTCATTGGAGCTGGGCTGCACAACGTTTACCTTTTCCCAAAGAAGACATACAAGGCTTCAGAAGGAGACATTGTGAGGGAAAATCCACACCCAGAGAAAAGCTTTTAATTCCAGGAGACCGAAATGTTCATAGAAACACTGAACTGTCATTATAGCTTCTGGAAAAAATAAATTGACTTACTGTCAAGTCTGGCCTAACATTATCAGAATCTCATTTGTGAGCAGTAAAGGAGCTCGTTGTTTATTGGAGAAGACCAGAAATCCAGGTTAGGTTCATAAGTCTGTAATGCGAAGGCTTAATCTGAGCTCCAGACAGTGAGACATCCAGAATTGGATGGCGCTCCTGCAAATGGACTGTGAACAAAAGCTCCCGCCAACGTTAAATGGAAAACCTGAACTGACACACTGAAATGCAATGCGCTTCCAAACCTTTTAATGTGAATCTCTTCAACTTTGCGAGACTTCAAAAGACTTACGACCAACCATACGAAGCAATCCGTAATTACGGTAAATTAGTCCTGTGCCACCTTTTAGTCCAGGGTAAGAGTTCCTAAGAGCACCCTCTACATAAGGCTTTACAAATTAACATTGGATAGGGAACTATTAATACATTGTGATACTTCAGCATCATACACCAGTACTGCAATAGGAATAATAAATGAGCTTAAAAGCTTGGTGGAACTTGCTGGTTTTAAGTGAAATGTTATCAAAATTGCAAAAATGTGCCTCACCTTTGTATAAATTTGTATTTCACAAACCCTCTTATAAGCTCAGCCATGGATGTTCATTATTGTCCTGGTCTGAACACCATATATAAAATCATATTCTTGACCTTTTTTTACTTCTAAAAGTCAGATCTAAAACTGTAGACCTTCAGAATCATGGCAACCACAAAGGGAATAATCAACAATATAGCCATCTGGTATGAGTTATTTGTCCTACCTTTATTAATTTTATTTCTTTGTTTTAATCTCACATGCCTTTTCAAGCTGATCCGTATATCACACACGTCCTGCTCTGATTACAGGAAACTGCAGAAATGAGCTTGTGTCACGCTCCCACGAGGGAGGTAGAGTATATGACCTCAAAAATAGAAATTATTCATGTGCTTTACTCTTCATGTACTTTAGATTTATACTCCTGGATTTTATTAAGAGCATCAAAGCAAATGGTACATGCACAACATATGCTAGAAACCTGATCAGGACTTACAAAAATGGGCCTTACAATAAGCTCAAAGTATTTATCTAGGGGGTGCACTGTAAAGAACTGCATAATTAAGAGATTTGGGAGTGTTCAGTAACATTTTGTGTGTTAAGGTGTATAGATGTCATGCAGCTTGGAAACTGAAAAGCTTTTCATGAAGGCACAATGCAAAAAAAAAAAATTGTCAACATAAAAGCTGGGTGCTGTTTTGAAGTGTCAGAACTCAGTTCACAAGCAACTAAACCAAATGAATGAAGTGCAGAAATCTGCGACAGGAAGACAACAGGTAAGTCTTAGTGCCGACAATATTGTGGAATTAATAAAAAAAAAAGCAGACAATGTACAGCAAAGTCAAACGTCAGTCGGAAGTAAACAATGAATGTTGAACGCTAATTATAGCGCATTAGAGACCACGTTGTTCATATGCTCTGTGAGATCTCCCAGAACGTAAATCCTGCATTAACCCAGCTGATTTTAATTCCAAAAACTACAAATTGTGCAGTCACTGTAAAGCAGAAACAGATGCCAAACAAAGCATTTAAAAAAAACAGAAAGCACCTGCATATTTATGCCGGGAATGCAGGACTCCTCAATCTACCCAAAGAGTTGTTTTTCTAAAGTAATGCAGGATATTACTTTGACCTTGAGGTTTCTTTTGTCTTCCTCATAAATCACGTCAGTGGTTTGCACACGTTAGCCGGGTACTGCTCACATCTCCAAATGGTATAAAGCCAAGCCTGCATATTTATAACAGGATTTTCTTATCTCCGACATATTTATACAAGGCAGACTAGCGTTTCTAAACCAGGGTGGCCCTGACTGTTTGTGGTTGAAGTGAGGACACCAGGCTGTTTCCTGTGTTTATTGCAGTAAGGCTTCGACACAAGCCCAACCGAGTGGCTAACGATCACTTAGGAAAGGCTACATCGTGTTCTGGACGTTCCACTAGCTTAGGAAACACTTCTTATTAAAGGGAGAAATGTTTACAACTGTCATTGATAAATACACGTTATTCATTCTTCGGTTAAATAAAAAAGCAAAGCGACGGGAGGCTTAGTGGAGACATGGGTAGTACCTTCATGTGCTGTTTCCTTCTCAGGTTTAATCTTGGCTCAGAACACATGCAGACAGCAATTAATGTGACCAACTGCAGCTTTGCTGGTCTGTTGTTACCAGGAGGTCAGACTCGTAAACATTTTTCAAAGGAAGAATGCGGCTTGCTGGCAGACGTGCCCAGACAAAAAGCAAACATCCAGCAAAGGTGCAAAAAAACAGAGGGCCAAATGCTGGAAATTGACACATATAAGTGGGAAATTTGGTAACTTACAAACATATGGCCACTGGGAGATGAATACATTATCATAGGGCTGATGCATGCACACTCAGAATGTGTGAGAGAGGGTAGGGGGAGGGGTATATTCCCAAAAAGCCCATTCAGCTGAGGGATATAAAAAAAGCCAAGGAATAGAGGAAAAAAGGCAAAGGAGAAGGTCGAGACCTGCCTTTAACATAGCATTCACGCTGGGGTCATTGCTTGGTCTGACCATAGCCCAGGCGCATATACTCCCATGCAATGCTACTCTGCAATGTCCATCAAAGAGTTGCATTTCTGCTGCCCAAGTCAGACTCTCTCTCTTACCCACCAAATTGGACTCAGGAAGGTCTGGAAAAACAGCCGCTCTATGAGGCGACAAGGACAGACACAGCCAGCTGACTGCCAGTCCCCTTTTCCAGGTGGCTGTATTTTTTTTATTTTCACCCATCCCTATATGACTTTTTTTGTCTATGACTTCTATTGTCTGCATTGATCCCAGACATTTCTAAAGGGCTGCGGTAATGGATTTAGATACTTCAGCTTCCCTGAGTCAAGAGAAGCACAGGGGGATTAAAAAAAAAGATGCACTCCTCCGACCTCCCCTTTTCTTCATGATAATGATCCCGAATGTTCGTCTCTGTTCCCACCACCTCCCTCTTTTTGGGAGGCCCCCATGCACTCCTGACCCATTTGCTCTCTTTCAACCCCCGGTGCAAAGTGTGCTGCAAAACTTATGTAAGAACCTTACATGTGACCTTGGAATTTAGGAGGCCTGGAGTTTGCAAGACTGTATCCAATATACATATATATATATATATATATATATATATATATATACACACTTTTTTTTTTACAAAGGAAATCGTACCACGATATGAAAACAACCGGAATGCCTTTGGGACACCGGTATCCAGCAACAACAACAAGTTGCAGGACTTTCTGGGTCGAAGACAAAAGGTTGAACATTTCCATCAGTAGACCTTCATTCCCACTGTTAACCCAAAATCCAAGAGTGCCATTAACAACTGACTTTTCCCACACGGCTGATCTGTCCCAGATGACCCTTGACCATACCTGAGATAATCCCATAACTGGTGCAAGGAGGTCTTTAGCAAATTTAACAGGAGATTAAAGAGACTTAATTTAAATCCCATGGCTTGTTCCCTACACAATGTAGATGAACTGCTAGCTTTTCCCACACTCCACAGACCCTCAACACTAAAAAGCCTTCCCATGTACTCCATCACTGTGTCTTAAAACCTCTTTCAAGTCACAATCAGTGCTCTACATGATTAGAATTATATAATTGTAATAATTAATACTATCACTGTAATAACAGTTCACTTCTTGTGTTGAGGGGAACCATAAGAATCAGTTGATAGTGACTACATGCTGAAATATAGTAGGAGTAGCAAGAAACATTCCAAAAGGGATGGAAAAAGCAGTGGTCCATGAAGACGATAAAAACACATACTCCAAGGAACAGGCAGAATCAAAGCAGCCCTGAGTATTCAGCTCGAGGTTTCCGAGGCACTCGCTTCCTGGCGGCCATACAGCCGGTGTCACTCTAGTCACTGACAGGGGTGTCAGAAGCTCCCCGTCCGCTTCTCTCCCAAACAGCTGAGGGCTGCCTGGATTCAGTCCAGAGCCTTTTCACCAAACCACAGGGGTGCTCTTGCCTCCCCTACAGTTTCCAGCACTGACACAGCATGGATATTACCATCCTAGAGATTCAAGATATGTCGGCTAACATATCAGTACTTGCCCACGTTCGTTAAAAATCAACACGTCAAAGTAGGTCGATATTGCCAGCCAATATTTAGGTTTTAGTTAACATTCAAAGTTAACAGCACACACACACACACACACACACACACACACACACACACACGAGTAATACAACAGCAATATGACAAAATCCAGGACCTTAACTATGAGGTTCTCCCTAACCATGCTGAGAAGCACTCTTGGGAAATAGGGAAAAATGTGGAAACTCTCTTCCTCACCAACACGGCTTGTTCACCTGTAACTGTTACTCTTGTGTCCCTGAGGCATTTCCCTTAAGGAAGGAGGAAGACCAGCAGACATGAGACATTTGGACAGTTAGTCAAGAGGAAGTCTGTGTAAAGGTTTATTTAAAATAAAATGGACATAAAAAGCTGGGAAATGCCAAGCGTTTTGCTATAGTCCAACTATAACTTGATCTAGGGCTGTACCCGACTCAATTTTGTAGGTCGAATCCGAATCAGCGGTCCGATAGGACTATTTGGTTATGTTTTTTTCCACTATATAGACCATATGACAACTAGAACATCCTTTGGCATAAGTTTCAGTGATGATTTTCATCGCCCTGCAGCTCTCAGTTAAGCTCGAGCGCTACAGCTCACCGCTTGGGTTTTCTTCTCTCTTTGGTTGCGTTATGGATTTGTTGGAATGGGACAAGCAACGCACATGTATTTCTGTTTAGGTCAAGGTCTTACAGTCTCTAAAAAAAAAAAAACACCACAACATGTGCACTATATGTACTCTGTCCAGGTACACAGAGTTCGGTTACACAATTAGCTTATTTCACGCTGGTCCCCTTTTCGAAAACGAAAACAAGGCTGAGATGGGACGAATTCTGCAGAATTCCTTGATGCTAGTACGGCAAATTGTTGTGTACCAGGCTGTACATCTTATAAATGATGAGAATACGATCAAGATTTTGCTTTCCATCGATTTCCAAGTAACCCAGACACTTGTAAACTGAGTTCAAAGTTACAGAATCCTGCCTTACACCCGTAGCCTCCGGCATAGGCTCCGGACCCAGGACCCTGAACGGGACTAGTGGTTTCAGAAAATAAATGGATGCATGATCTTTTGTAGAATCTTGGATTTTCAGTACTGAGGATGTACGGTATAACTACAGGTGCACATAGCGTACGCAAGTACGCATTCCCCGGCAATGTCTTGTTGTAGCAGCCTTTATACCGCGCAAGAAGATAGTTAAAATGCTTGCTAATTTCTCATCATAACTGTGCAAATGCACATTCTATAAATACGCATTTGCGCTGCTATGACAAGAAACTGCTGGCGAATGCTTACTTGCGTACCAGTTATGGGCACCTGAGAGTATATATCCAAACAGCCTCCTGCTATAATTCCTCATGGTGGTGCTGAAGATTCTCTTTTTCTATGTGAAACCCAATGATCTATTTGAAGTGAAGTACCCAACTCTGCTGGGGCCTAAAAGATATACTCATACTCCATCAATTAACTGAGTAGACCACCGTGTAATGTATCATAAACGTTTAGTGATATGCATCCAGCTCTTTTAATCTAACTCAGGTTAATAGTGCTTGTGTATGCTGTCCAGCAGGATAAGGCGATAACGTTTTGCCAGCAAATTCGTGCAAACTGAACAGGATGAACTTGACCACTTATTTGTGGAGATTAAATGGTATGAAATTTTAATATTTTGATTATAGTGACCAACATCACGGTTCTCAGTATTATCGTGGTAGTGTTAAAATGTGCTGCAAATGTTCAAAAAGTACTGATGCACAAACTGAAAAAAATTGAAGTGACAATATTAACCACCAGGAATTTTTCTGTTTACTATGAAACCGGTAACCGTTTCATCCCTACTTATTTGTCAACTACCCAAATGCATGTATATTGTAGAGGTTGCCATTTTTTATCAATGAGCTAAATGACTTGGCCCTCAACACAGCCTGCCTTGCATGTCCTGACTGAAAATCATTGTAGCCTGTAAGCTACATGGCCAAACGTTGTCAGAAATATACCAATTAACGTTGCTTAACACAAATTGTAATGTTACTGTTAGAAAATATTGCGCATTTAATTTAGCGACGAGCATTTTGTGCAATGTACCAAGTGAATTCCGAACTTAAAATCAAGCTTACTTATTACTAACGTTGGCCATTAAAGCTGCAAACAGTATTTTGACATTTGCTGATAGCACACTGACACTTAATTTTGACAGGTGTAGGATAACTTACCTTTGATATCAGTAATGTACTCCTCAATCCAGCTGCTGTATCCTTTTAACAAAACTGTTCTTGATATTCGACATCTCTCCTCAGCCCATTTTTCGACATTGTTCATAGTAAAATGTGGTATTAGCTCCAAGGTTTGTGGTCCTAGCCATTGTTTTTTGACTGCATTTCCAGGCTTCTACGTGGGGTAACTCCCACCTCAGCCTCGCTTTCAATTTTGAAATGGCGGCCGCGTAAAATTAGCGAATTACACAGGGTAACGCAGAACCACCAGCTAATTTAATCTTAAAATATTTAATCTCAAATCTTTTTTTCCCATTATAAACCTAAAATTAGCTACATCAAAAGCATTGGGGTAGTTCGCAAGCTCTACAGACTATTTACAAGGTAATAAAATTGTTACATACATGTAAATGTGTGTGCAGACTTGTCTCGAAATGAAAATCTGACTCCAGCCAGCTGACCAAAGTTGGCAGCCTTGTACTCGTTATTTGAACATGTTAATTCTATATATGCCATATACAGCATAATATACACATTTTTAGAAGTCAAGCACACACCTTCATTTAAATGAAACCGCAGTGAGATCCTACCTGACTTTATGGCAGAGGACATCTTGCCAGCCGAATTCACAGAGGGTGAATAAGAGGTAGATGAGATATAATCAGTGTTGGGCACGTTACTTTAAAAAAGTAATTAATTATAGTTACTTCTCCCAGAAAGTAACTGAGTTACAGCATTACAAAAGTAACTAGTTACCAGGGAAAGTAACTATTGGGTAACATTTTTTAAATGTTGAAATATATCAAAGAATTTGGATTTCCACCCCTTTAATGGAATTCAAATTCAACTGCATGTTCAATTAATTATAATAAAACCAAATATTAAAGGTTTAATGAATGAAATGGACACTTAAAATAGAATACATTATGAGAAAACATGGTACACTAATCTACATTATTTTTATGTTGCTGTGGGACAATGTGAGACAAGACACCCTATCAAATTTAATATATTATTGTAGATATTACTATGATTATAATAGTAGAACAATAAAACACAAATGATGTTTTAGAACCTTTGTCATTTAAAGCATTTGACGATGAGAGGTGCTTCGTGAGATTCAAATTACTTACAGCCGACGTGGAGAAACTTTGTTCCTGGGCATAATGCAAGCATATCTAAATATATATCGCGGATTTTTCGCTGCTTCGGGGATTTCTGCAGACGATGGGCCTTTTTATTTCTGGTACATGCTGCCTCAGTTGGTTTGCTCTGTTGATTTCACCGACCGAAATCAGCTGAGAATGTAAACATTATCAGAATGCAAATGTCGCATGACTGCAGTGTTCGTATTTTAGAAATATGATACTAATATTAAAGGAATAATCATAATATGTCTATAATATTTCTATTATAATATATAATAGAACATCTAGCCACAATCACAGCAACCCAGATGATCATAAAGATACTATAGGTAATAGGCATTACAAGTTGAATCGTTTTAAAAATGGACCTTCAGTATGACCCAGACCAACAGGCTCTGTCACGGATGACATTTAAACCAAAAGGGACCTAGTTCATTCCCTCAATCTTAACAGTCCTGTAAATTGTTTAAATTCCATTCAAGCCTGGTATATAAGTGTTACCAGACTTTAGCTTACTTTCTTTTACGGCATAGCTATGGAATCTCTGGGGATAAAAAGTGGTTGGATCCTTTCTTGTAGTCTATAGGCCATGGCAATTTCTTTAGTTAATACCAGAAATAGGGATTTGTAATGAAGCTTCATAAAACAAGGCATAAGTTGTGTAATTACTTTTTGATTACGTTTATTTTTTGATATGGTATGCAAGAGAACACCACAACTGTTGAGTTTCACTCAAACTACAAGAAAACTAACTGTAAACCACACAACCTAAAAATTAGAGCTATATGTTGCAATTGCACATTTTGGACTTGCCTGTAATGTCTTATAATGACCCAAAATCTGAAATTTGCTCTGGAGCAGAAGAACCATACCATGTGTTGGCATTAAGGCTTTGTATTGTCACAGATGTACTACTTTAGGCTGGAGGACTCAGGAAGGTGTGTACTTCCAGGAGATAACACACTTCCAGGAGATAACACATGCAAAAGATGGCTTGACAACTTATTAGGGCAGCTTCTCTATAACATTACTATAAATCAAGGTTAAGGTATTCAACCCCATGTCTAAAGTAAAATCAGAACACATTACAGGCTCTACAAAACCACAGTCTACAACAAAATACATTATTCATCCTGAAATAAAGTCCTATGAATTGCAATTATCAAGATTTCTATAGGGTTCCAATAAATCTGTTGTTTATATTACCGTCATTTCAGTGAGGCTGAGTAGTAGTTTAATTCTTTATTTGAACCACTTAACAACAAAACCATAGATTAAGAGATACGAGAATAACTTTTGAGATCAAATGAAAAGTTACTATTTGTTCATTGAAAAGTGTATGTAGGCCTATAAGGCAAGTCATAAGGAACAATCACTTGGATTGCTGTTGGGAGAATGTGTGAAGGAGTGTTGCTAGGATACACCCAGCGAGTGTTTATCTATTATTCATTGAGAAGAGAGAATCCAGGGAAACTACTTGGAGATTGATGGGAACTTTCAGTCTGTTTCAGTCAGGGTTTCCCTGGGTGAATAGAACACTCTGCCTATGTGGCAGAGCCATTGTGGTGAGAATGAATTATTCAGCTCCCGGCACATCAATGGGGACCAGGGGAAACTTTCTGGCACTGCCTGTAAAGTTGGAAAATGTGGTGGTGGGGTGGGGTGGGGTGGGGGGGATTAGTGCTGTTTACTCTTGACACAGGTTGGAGATTGGGTCTACTGCACATGTTACATGATAATAAAAAGAGTACCACTAACTACAAAAGGTTGACATTAACTGAATATACCAGTGTTAGTAAATGAACAGTGTTAGACCCTGGGATATTTATGCTTGAATACTTGAAACAATGCCAAATCAAAAATATTAGAATAATTGAATTTCATTAAAAAAATGTAATATCCGTCATATAAACAACATTCCATCCATAAAAATGCTGTAAATATTACTTCACGATTCAGAGAGTGCTCGAAGTTTGTAGTTGATTTGCTAAACATTTTAAGCCACTTAATACACCTGCAAAGCATAAACTGATTCTCGAGATTCCTGAGTGGCATTTCAGCATCTTCTTTTTGGATCAGTAACTGCTATGCCTAACCGTGAACAGCTGTGAAAGGTCATGTTAACTCTTTAAACCTCCGCCGGTTCTGCGTGCTGTAAATAAAACACCATACTGCTGTAATCATAAGCATACAGAGGCAGATTTACAAGGACAGATCCAAGCTGGCAAGAAAGATTCTCTGGCTTAACCTGTCCAGTAAGAATTTATGCAAGTCTCAATTTTCAATAATAGGAAACCTAGAAATGTTCTGGGAAGGAAATCTGCAACATTTTTTCTTTTCTAGACCCAGGTATGGAAAAGCAGTTAAAATTAATTGCTGAATATTTCTAAAAATATGGATTTAAAGGAAAAGTATGTATATCAATGAGCAAAACGCTTAAACATCTCCAAACTGGGCAAAGCACAGAACCATTATAAAGGCACAATTCCTCAGAAGGATTGTTCTCACACATGTCGGAAGTGTCTGTGTTCTGCCTTCCTGGCTAATAAACACAAAAAACAATTTTAAGTTCACATATTTGAATCAGCTGATGCACATGCAGAGACATGAGTAGTGCAATGAAACCGTTACATTAAATGCAGGATGCTTCTTGGCTAAATATAGCATAAGACTAGGAACACTTTATATATTGAATTGCAAATGTGTTAGTCTAAATGTGAAATCTGCAAGTAGACTGCCAGACAGAACAAAACAAAAACAAAGGCCTGTCAGATGAAAATAGCTCAGTGTGCATGCTGTTGAGTTGAGTTATGATAAAACAATGTTACAATGATCTTAATTTAGTTAAATTGCTTCAGTCTCATTTTCCTTTATACCAAAAACAAAAAGAACCCCTAGGCAAAATTGCATAAACACAATGTTATGAATTGGAGGTACACTTAGTTACAGAGTTTTCAAAACATTAAAAGAATTTATAAATTCTCTACATTTCCAGTGTAAAATGCACTATAATCATGTAGTATTAACTGGAAACAGCAATAACAATCCTTAAAATGCAGAAAAATTTTAGGAAGTAAAATGTTGCTAACTGAAAAGCAGAGCGTTGGCTTGTTTGAAAACTATGGGACCAATTCAGCTCCACATTCATTTGCTTCACAGCCAACCAAAACTTTTAAAGCATTTCAGTGTGAAAGAATCTCAGCTTCACTGCTGTCAGTGACCATTGAGTAAGTTATACTTTACTTAGCACGGATTAGCGGGCAGCACTGTGGCTTCATACTTCCAGGGTCAGGGGTCTGATTCCCAGTCTAGCTGTGTGCTAATGTGTGTGGCCTTTTTTATGGGTACTTAGTTTCCTCTCATGGCCCTAAGACACTTGGTTCAGGTCAATTTGCGTTTCCAAATTGCCCTTAGATGGATGGATACTCTGCTGAGGACAACAGATTTTCAAGTCTTTCAAAACTTATTTTGCATATTTTTGTTAAGTGCTAGAACTGTGATAACCTAAAATATTTGTTTTTGTTACAAAATCCACATTATGTTTGCACATGCATGAGTAAACTAAAGAGATGAATAAACTATCCCATCTGGCACATACCATCTTCCTTCTGAACAAAATTAACCCTGTTCTAATTTTACTTTACCCATGTTCTTGTGGCTTTTAATTAAAAAAACAGCCCTAGCACAAGGGGGTGATGAATTAATCTTTATACTCTTCAAACTCCCCACCTCAATCCACCTAAAGTTCTAGGCTTCAAAATTACCGTCATGTACATCCATGCCCATACCTACCATTGAAGACACCGAGGTCAAGTACTCAGTATTTTTTTCCTGCAACTCCAATAACCATAAGCCATTATGGGCCACATCTAGTAAGGGCTAACACTTTTGACCTCAGTATTTAAAAAATTCTGGCTACAGCTCTGCATACATCCCTGAGATGTGGAGACCAATAACATCTAACCACTGGCGTGCCGTCATATGCACATATCTTATAGACAGAAAAATATAAATTTTAACTCCTTAGAGAACACACGACTCTTCCCCAAATAAAGTACATAAGGGACATTTATCTCTGATGTATCATCCTATTAGAAATGTCTCAACAGATAAACATGGCCAAACCATACAAAAATGTGTTTCCAGTTTTTAAACATAACCCATACAGTTAGAAGCAAATCTAAACAGGCAAAAAATTGTAAATATCACCCACCAATTCACTTGAAAAGGTCATAAAAACAGTGAAATAGAACTCGTCCCCGCCCAAAACAAATCTGCAAATAGCCGCAACGTCAGGCAGACCACATAAAAATGCGATCAAGGCTTTTTGAACGCGTTCACACTTTATATGCTTTAACTCCTTTTGATAGACCAGAAACCCTGCCTAAATTTACGAGTCTGGTGGCGTCATTTTTTGTTCTATAATTGGGGTTTAAATATTGTGCTCGCGGTTCAACTTAAATCATACACTAAGCGAGGCAAGCAGCAACACTTTGAAATTATGTTCACAGTGTTACCAGCAACCCAAGGGACCTGGCAGCACTGTGATTAGGGCCCGCCCATGCGGTCGATCAGCCGTCTAATTACCTGAAGTACAGCAGCTCTGATTCCAGTTGCTGGATGTGGTGCTGGAGCAAAGGCACGTGATTGGCTTTGGCCTCCAGCTCCTTCACTTTGCCGAGGCCGTTGAGCACAGCCTGCCTGGCCTCCTCCACCTTCTTCCTCATCTCCGCCTGCTCCCGTTTCAGCTTTCTATTGCTGTCTTCCAGGGACAGCAAGGTCTCCTGTGATCTATGTAGCTCTTTCTCTAGTTTCTGGTTGAAGAACATGGCCTCCTTGATCTGCTCGTCCCTCGAGCTACGAATCAGCTCTATCTCCCTAAAGAAGTTCTGAAGACTCAAGCCATTGTCCTTCTGAGCCATCATCACCTTCTGGTGGCTGATAAAGCAGCCTCCCTCTGGGGCATGTTTGGCGTGGCTCTTCCAAAGTCCCACCTATGACAAGAAGTGACACCATCAACATCAGTGACAGAATCACTGCTGGATTTCAATACAGACCTTCACAGTAAATGCCAGGGTGCTTGAAGAAGCAGATGGGATGAAGATGCAAGACAAGAAGAGGAGATGAAAATGAAGATCCTCAAAAGTTAAATAAATGTTAAACTAAGAGCTTTCATTGACCGCCCCATCAACAAAAAGTAAATGTTTTAAGTGCAAGAACACATGCATGAAATTGATTGCTATTGGGACAAAAATCTCTCTCTCTCTCGCACACACACTATTAGAAGAACCGGTAATGCTGATCGGAGCAACACTCACCTGCAGAGCTAAAGCCCGGGCGTCGCTACTCTGCAGAGCCGCTCGCATGTCCTCCACCAGCTCTCTCAGGCTCGCGTTTTCATCCTCCAGTTTTGCGATCCTGTCCTCGGCCTCCTCCAATGCCACGATCTCCTCGTAGCACTCCCGTGTGCACGATCCCAGTTGCTTGCAGTCGGATGAATGCCGATCGCGGGTGGGCGAGGAGCCCCTACTAAGTCTGCCCTTTGCGCCGGCCGACAGCGCCTTCCCCCTGCGCCTCAGCGGGCTCCGCAGACGGATCTGAGTCTCTATGTGCTCACTTTCTCTGCCCACAAGCAACCTCCCGCTTTCGTACTGACACCCGGCTTTGGTGCTGAAATAGCCGCAGAGTTTGGCGTGAAACTGCCTGAAAGTGAATTCATGCGGTATGTTTTCCAAAATCCCAGCGCACTCCTCCAGGTCGCAATCCTTATTCAGCCCCAAAACTTGGCAGAGTATTTTAAAATCATCGGCGGGGATCTTGCCGTCTCCCTGGCTATCCATATGATGAAATATTTCCTGCAAATACTGGTCTAAACCCGTTGCCAGCACTATTATTTCATTTTCAACGCCTCGATCCAATCCATAGTGATAAGCGAGGGTACTGACGATCCACTGTGTCCGGCGCGCAGGTCGACTGTACGGATCATATGCGTCTGTTTTATCCATAGTTCTTATACTTCAGAAAAGCTCCATTAAAACACCTAAAAAGCAGCGATGCAGCCAAGCTAAACGCTTAAGGTGCCGTTCCGCAATCTGCAGCCTGTAGCCGCGCGCATCCTCTCGGTGGGATACGGGAAACTCCCTCGATTTCTTTGAAATGAGCTTATGACCAGGGGCGTTCCTGTGAACTGGGGTTTATATGTCCTAGCCCCCCCCAAAGTATAGTGCCTAATCAAAAATAAACCTCCACATGTGTGTGATGACGTCCGAGAGGCTGGGCTTCGTCCTGGTCTGCTTTCCATTACCATTGATTTGCTCTGCTTATACTGTAAATGTTATCTAAGTGCCTTCTAACTTTAAATAACTAAGATATTGGCCCTTGTTTTATTATGCAGCTTAATAATTTTAAAACAAAGGTTTCTTGTGGGGGTTGAATGAATCCAAATTAAATATGGGGTGGGAGGAGGAACCACGTCCTCCCTTTTCCTATACCACTAGTCATTCCTAAACTTATCTTACTTCTATAATTCATTTTAATTATTATAATGCAACACATTATGATTTTGTATTTTTATCTCTATGGTATCCTGTTTAGAAAAAAAGAAAAAAGTGTTAGGCTTCTTGTTTTTATGTGTAGTACATTGAAGTATGCAAACATCTGCTAGCGAGTACAACTGCATTATTCTCTAATATCGTGCGGGTACTTAAACCGATTACATCGACTTTAAAGAACGGGAGTTAAGACTATTTTAATTACTGTCTCTATACAATTGCAAACACCGTTTATTGTTGCATATTTTGGCAAATTCTACAACCACAGCTTCCATTATCGTGTCTGTAATGGCAATAATTTACTCTTTACTGAAGCAGATTGCTTCTCATTTACATGATAAAGAGCCCTATAAACTTGATAGAATTTTAAAATAGCCATTAAACCTGGCGTAAAAATGTCACCATAAATTAAAACCAGAAAACCTGGGTTCTATACAAACACATTGCTGATTGATTTCCTGCTTTTGTTTTGAAAAGTCGCTTTCACTCTCCATCTGGCATTTATTTCCATACGAAAATCGATTAAATTCGAGGTGGTTTTGAATAGGAGGGTTCGAAAAATTATAACAGATATTTTTTTTTACTTTGACCCTGTTATATGTTTGCTATATTTCTGCAAAATATTGTGATAATTATATTAGTTTATTTAGCATTGAAATAGTTTTAATAAACAAAAATGTACTATATGTCACACAGTTTTAATGATTGCATTGCATTCATTATAGCACACTTTACAAAATAAATGTCGGCATATTGAAAATAGTACATAATTTATTAAGATTGAATGTGCTATCTATTGGCAATTCAAATATCATATTGCCAGCAACACAAACAGCTATAACGTACAGATAACACATCACATATCGTATTACTGAATATAACCCTCATGTAGTCTATTGTCGAACATTGTGGACATGGTCAGCCTGCTGAATCTGGTTACTGAGATCAAAGATACAGACTTTGTCGTTGTGGCAAGGATTAGAATATGAAATAGGAACACAAGACTGAGAATAAAATAATTCAAGGGTAAATGATTACTTTTAGTGACTTTATAGTTTTTAATAATATCGTTGCATAACATAGGATATAGAACATACCAATTTGGTCTTTTTTTTGTTACGGTGTCTAGCCTGTATTCACTCTAGAACGTTAAACAAACACTCTAAAATATAAACCTCGCTTATTATGCAATGCCAAAAAAATCTCTATGAAAATATAAACAAAAAAATAACAAGGAGTTACCGAGGTGACGTTTATATTAGCTCAGTTTTAAATAGTTGAAATTATTCCGCCAACATAAAAATGGTTATCACAAAATATTTGTATGTTATGGCAATTAAACATAAATTAAAGTGATATTTTATTTGTGAGAAAAATAAGTTATCTATATGATGTCCAGTGCATATCATCATGAAAGTTGTGGAACTATTTACTGTGGCGGAGGTTACAGCGTACGTTGCTCGGGTGCTAAGCGGTCATTTGGTTGCCCTTGGAAATTTTGTAACTGAAGTAAAGTGAAGAACTTTTCTACAGCCGACTTAAGCCGAAAGCAGTATGGTAAAGATTTCTTTTTTCCCAATACAGACATGAATTTGTTAAATGCTTTAAAATGCTACATTGTCCGTATGAATGACTCATTCAGTTCTGTATCACTATGCTATCAAAAGTAGCGCTGATGATAAATACTGTATATTGTTGTGAAGTTGTTACTGGAGCTGGTGCTAGACTGTAACCATCCTGACAGGAGATGGTCTCATGAACGGCTCGCATTTATATTAATTATATATTTCATTTGGTGCGGTTTTTATTTGAAGTCATGACATGCATACAAAATTGTGCAACTTATTGCCAAAATAAGAAAAGTTACAAAAACGGTCATAAACAACCCTTTAATTTGAATTTCTTTCGACCTAAATACATATAAAATCTAAATAGTATTATATTACCTGTGTCTACTTTTTACAGATGAGAGCTTATTCTTTTTGGACCTTAAGAACAACGGCATTTTAGTGATTAAAGAAGACCTGTGAATTCTTCATCAAATGGAGTTCAGCGATTCTGCGATGTCCCCAGTCCCTACAAGAAATCTTATTGATTGTGTAATAGGGTGCCCATCTCCCGGGGAGCTTGACTCTTTTCCTGTCACGAATGAAATCTTAAATAAGTTGGTTTCACAAAGGGATAATAAGCAGCACACTCAGAAGTCAGACAAATGCCTGTTTGATACTGTAATTGACCACAACATTGTTTCAACAAGCACAGCTGAGTCTTTTGCATCTAAAAGTCAACCATGCTATGAAATTACATTTACAGTCAGAATTGCATTGGCTATACCCAAAGGTAATTTTATTTCACAATGACAGAAATTGTTATTTCAGTTTATGCAATTAAATATGAGATGGGTGGTTTAGTCAGATACAAACTACAAGTGCTTTAATGTTCCTGTTTTTGAAGACATTCATGTTACAGTAAAATAAAGAGAAACATTAGATTTATGAGATAAAACTTTTAATTAAAATTGATTATGAGAGAATGGCAAGATTTTCTTTATCAGTGAGGAAATAGGTAGCTGGCTCTAAATTATGTTGTATATTTTTTCCCTTTTTAGGAAATGATGAAAGTCTAGTTGTTGACGGAGAAAAGACTAGTAAAAAAATCCTGAAGCAGTATTCCTCCAGCACCATGGTGGAAACCCCAAAAGCTCAGAGATACTATCATATTGAATATAATTTACTCCCTGACGACCCAGAGCCGAGGAAAGTTGACCTGGTAATGTTTGGGTTTGCTGCAAACATCTACTTGGAGAACGAAACTAAGGTAAATAGTGGGCAAATACTGCACAGAGGTGAAAGTACCGGTGTTTATTGTGCATAATTATACATACAGTGTTAACCTCAACTTGACATTCATGTCTGTGAAAGGACAATGTTGACTCTGGTAATTTATTTGTTTATATACACGTTGATCATCATGTTTATGTGGAACATATAGCATCATCACCACTCAGCATTTGTTGTAAATTCCTGTAAATATGTTTGGCAAATAAAAATGATTCTGATTCTTCTTATGGTAATAATGAAACGTGATACTCAAACCGTTCGCCTAGTTAAAAATTTTCAGTTAGGTGCTGTTCCACTAGTTGATCTCTTGACATAGTATTTTTAATTAGCATTAACATTTAGTATTCTGCTCATTGGGCTAAACTCAGCCTAGGAGCACTGGATGTGTAATCTACAAATGATATAGCCACCCTTGGACATTTTGTACTGACAACCATTCGATAAACCTCTCTCAAAAAAAAGGATTTGTGTACCTGAGACCCTTATTTAATTTAACACTGAAGAGAGAGATTTACTAGTTTAAAACATTTATAAATTTAATTTAGAAATATACAATATATTAGAATTTATTCTCTCTCTGGTCCTTATCATCCCATGCATGTATTAGAGCTGAGACTTCCTAGTTTTTCATGAAACAGAGGACAACAGCAAAACAACTAAGTAGCAGAACTTCAGAGTACATTCAGGAATGGGTTTGATTACTGAAAAAAGCACAGGTTTCACACAATGTTCTAATGGAACTGTCACTCAGAAGGTAAAACTATCATCTTGGACTAAAACTCAAAATCAGGAATGATAAACATATTTTCAAGAGAATGCCTTTATATTCATGTTCACTTTATGACCTAACTAATGCTTAACTAACCCTATTAAGTCCAGATAATAATCACGGATATATAATTGTTGGGCCAGGCAGCTCTGGGTGTATATGATCCATGAGACTTGTATGATGCATATCGTAACCAGGCAGATATAGTGAGGTGTGAGTTGTATTCTCTAAGGATGGAATGGAGTACGTTGGAGAACAATATAAATTAAACTGTATTTTTTTTCCTTTAGGTTTTAAAGCCATGGAACGAGGGGGACCGGATGTGGCTGGCCTGGACTCAGTCTGTAAAACTCAGAGTCACGAGGGACCTGGTGATTAAACTGGCCTGTCACAGAGTCACCTTCTGCATATGGGACACCAAGGACATGGTGTCTGCTAAGGCCAAGTGTGACAGACCAAGTGTCTTTAAGCTGCTGCAAGGAGTTTGGAGAGAGGATCCTGAGCACTCTGGTACGTTTTCAGATGACGTATCTTATGCCACCCTTTGTGATTTAATGGATTGAGTATCCTTTGTGAAGACTACATGTAGTTGTATGAACACTGTAATTGAATCAGTGGTGTATACTGTACAGGGGTGGGGCCACATGGGCATTGGCCCCAGGCCCAGCCAAAAGCTGATTGGCCCCCAGAGTGCCCATTCCCTTGTTACTCCCTGATTCAAAACATATCTTTAGCTAATAATAAGGCTGACCCCTCTGTATGAATTACAGCCACTCTTATACCACCCCCCACCTTAAAAATCTCAGAATCACCATTAAAAGTCATCCTTATACAAAAACATGATTAGATTGGGAAAACATAGGCATGTGTTCTGTGTGTTGGGAGTTTGGGAAAGAATCTGGTAATGACTTACTTGTGCGGAATTTCTGATGCCAGGTGCCCTTCTTGAGATGAAGGCAGCCAGATCTGCTAATCGTTCCTTATATCGGGGTACTTAGCTCAGGGGCCTCACACCTCCAGGACTGTGAGCTCGATTCCTGTCTGCGTGTTCAGAGCGCATTTTCTCCATCATCTCTAAGTGTCTGTTATTCAAACAGCGAATCGTGATTATGTGAATCCCAGCAGAATAAAGTAGAAATGTTTTTTCTCTCTCTCTTTCTTTGCTCCTTTTGTCAAACTGTTCAAAGATGCCGTCAAGAACATTGTGAAAAAGCTGAGAAATGTTTACAAAAAGGAGAATCCTATGTCTGCTGAAAAAACAGACAAAAACTCCTCCAACCTTAAGAAGCCTCCAGAGCCAAACTGTCCGTCAGGTGGGAACCTTTAACACCCATTTACACAAAGAGGGTTCATATTTTGGTATGGATGTCACTTAAAAAGGCCTCTACCACGGAAGATGGGGACTGACAGCCATTATGTTAAATCTGGAAGTCTTAAGAAATGAGTACTCTAAGGTACTCTGATGTATTGTCTGTAAGTCTATTTGTCATCTGAACATACATGCCACTAAAGATTTTATTATAATATGATTGATTAGAAAAGTATGAATATGTATCACCATTCAGCTCCATTCAATTTAGTGTGACATCTGTTTCAATTATTTTGCAAGTTGAGGCCAAAATCTCCTTGATAGATGCTATGTTCAGGGAGAAGAGACATTCCAATTCTGACCTAAAAGGAGAATGCGCCACCTGCAACAGGTATGGTGTGGTCTGTAATAACCATATGTTCATTTGGTCAGATTGCAACAGTTTGTTGGACTGTGGTTCATTTATTCCTTATATGGCTTATGTTATGATGTTCTGCAATTGTACAATGTTTGATTACATAGTGTATCTTAGGTTTATGTTGGTCTGAAAATGTATTTTCATTTGGAGCTCCATTTGCTAATGTATTCATCATAGAATATTGATCTTTCTGTCGTTTTCACCACACTTGAAAAATCTCTCTGTATTGTGTCTAGGGCAGAGATGCTGGTGTGGTCAGGTTACTGTTCTAGCAGGCAAATAGACGTATAGACAGGTAGTAAAATCACCCCCACCACCCCCCCCCCCCGCAAAAAAAATAGTTTGCTCCTGACTGAAAAATTCCAAGCCTGTCAACTCATTTTGAATATTCCCCAAACGATTCTCATGGCTCTGACTAGCTGAGGTTTGACTGAAAGCCCCCATTGGCATTAGCACGCACACTTGCACCATGAGCAATATGGGGCCAAACTCAGTAAGAAAGAAAATAAAACAAGAAAAATCATTGACTTCTGTATTCATCAGATTATCAATGTTCAAACAAATTATATCCAGATGGGTCGTTTTAATTAAGATTTATTATTTTATTATTATTTAAAATTAAGTAAAACAAAATAATATGAAGATTGTGACCTAATGGGTGGGATGCCGGACACCCCATGAAATTTTGTTCTTGCCAAGGGCCTGTGTCTCAGGCTTGGGATGTCTCACATGTGGTAGGAGTCAGGAAGTTCCTGTGAGTGACCTAAAGAGCCCAAGGCTGGAGCTGGAGCGGAAAAAGGTTCCTGGCGGGTTGCAGACTACACAACCGACCTCTCAGAAAGCCCTGAAACAGCTGAGCAGGTTCACTATCAGTACGTGAAGAACTATACATGAAGACTGCATTAACATTACACTTTTTTGACTTACACATTTTAAGGTGATTAACAATATTCACAGGACTATAAATAAAAAAACAGTGTTTATCATTATTACGAACTGATAGTGAAAGTGGTGCTTATCCTGAATAGTTATGCAACCGAATCATGTCTGTGCATTATAATTATGATTATTAATACTCAGATGCTTTTCTTGAAAATGACTCAACATAGCTGCTGGTGGTTATATAACTTAATATTAGTTATAAGTATAAACAGTATAGGGGGCGGAACGGTGGTGCAGTGGTTAGCACTGTTGTCTCACACCTCTGGGATCAGGGTTCACGTCTCTGCCCGGGTTCCATGTGTGTGGAGTTTGCATGTTCTCCCCGTGTTGTCGTGGGGTTTCCTCCGGGTACTCTGGTTTCC
>JAAGVU020000123.1:6239873-6251977 GCA_011763525.2 Mormyrus iriodes | reverse complement strand
GCAGCCTCCGGGATAGGCTCTGGACCCCCCCCGTGACCCAAAATGGAATAAGCGGTTCTGGAAAATGGATGGATAAACAGTATAAGGGTTTTTCCAAAAATTCAAGTCAAATACTATTAAATTAATTAAGATTGTGCTCGAACTCCAGCAGCTTGTTGGAGAGTTTTAAGTCTTTTCTCCTGTAAGTCAAATACTTTTGCCTTTTCTCTATGTGCTGTGCTTTCATGGTGAGGGCCTACAAGTCAGGTAGTGAGTGAGTTAACTTGCGTTTGCCCTCGAAGATTCTTTGAAGGCTAGCTGTGCGACAGATGGATCTCTGGTTGGGTATAAGAGGAAACAGCTTTGCAGAGCTGCCCAGAAGAGCGCGGCCACGGCTGATCAGCTGAGGAGGAGCACAACCGCTGCTGTGGAACTTAATCCAGTTTATCTGCTTGCAGGTACTTCAATATTTTATTTAGTTTTTTATCTTATTATATTTTATTTACAAAAGCTTAATAGTATTAGGCACAAAATGGCTGACATTGGTGAACCAACAATGATGTTAAAAAGCATGTTTCCTTCTTCAACTTCAAGAAATGCATCCAGACCCATCTGTTCCAGAAATTCCTGTACTAGCCTGGCACTACTCTGTTCCCTGAATGTTCTTAATGTTGTACTTCCTGGTTGCCGATTAGTAGTCTTATTAGGTTCTTGCTTTGATTGGAAGACGTTCCGCTTAGTTGACTCTATGACACCTATATGTTTGTAATGTGCAATTTGCTTTGCTTTGGACCAGACCATCTGCAGAATTAAAATAAGTATAAATGTAATATGATGTTAAATAGCATGATGATTATTTGCAGGTGTATCTCTGACACACTAAAATCTTTACATGCTCTCTATACTGAATCTCAAGTGTTATATAGTCTCTGTAGCCCTTGCTAAGTTTATGAAAGGGCTTGAGCCCTTCATATAATCAGTATTTCACATTTGCTACAAATGTGAATTATTGATCATTACAGTCATCATCAGATATGCTCTCCTTTTCTGACATACAAGTAAAGGCGTTTTTCAAATATTAAACTGTTGACGTTGTGATTTTCCAAACTTTTTTTAAAGTTGTTCTTTCTATAAGTACTCTCAGTTCCACCCAAAGCAGTACAGAAGTGTAGTCTCTACTGTGGAAACAGTAACAACTTGAGGTGAACTTTCAGACTTTAATAACCCACCCTATAACATGCTTCACTTGAAAAATCTTTTTTTAAAGGGTTTGCTTTAAAGGGTGTAGCAGTTTCAGTCTCGCCACTCCTTGCAGTACTTTGATGCTGCCTGGAGAAAGGCCTCTAATTGGCTACAGGAAGGAACCAGCATAAGCCTAGCGCTATTCATTTGATGTGTCCCATTCATTGCTACAGTGACCTCAAATACAGCTATCACCAGTGAAAAATTCAGGCAGGCCTCTTGTAAACTGGAGCCAGACAAATCACATGCTGTTTGACTGCTGCACACATTTTAAAGGGGTGAAATGTATTAAACAGCTCTGTGTAGTTACCATTGTTGTTGTTGTTTACAGTATTTATGTAACTGTTGTGGTTACTGGTTCATTTAAATTAAATCAGCTTTTAATTTTGTCGCTGGCTTGACTATTAGGGAGTAAGCACGTAATCGGCTGCTTGGCGACCTGCTTGCCTGGAATAGATGAGGGTTTCTGCAACATCTCTGTAGACAAACCACTGCTGTCAAATGAACTCAGGATGGAGCTGAATCCACTGGTCATCACAATCCTATCTGCCAAGTCCCTGCCAGCCTTGCCGCTTGCTTTTAAGGTACTCAGGGAAACACTTGCTAATACAAAATAGTATTAAACTGCAGTATCTTGCACTTTAAGTACTGTGAAAATGCTCCCCCGTCAATGCAATTGCATGTTGCACCATGGTCTTGGGGCAACCTGTCTGTGGATGGTATGACAACTAAATCCTCTTGACTTGACTAGCTTTAGGAATCATTTAGAAAGGAAGAGTTCATTATGAATGAAAAATAACAATTAAGTTTGTCTTTTCTCTGAATTGAGCACTTAGTTGTTTTTTTGTGTCATTTTCCACCACAGGAAAAATGTTTACCAGTGTATTGTAAGTACAAATTCCACAACTTGAGTGAGTACAGGACCAGAGGGCAAGATCATAGCAAAAATGTGCACTTCCTGGATGCAAACATGATTCTAACTGGTCTCCTGAACCCAAGCGAGCTGCGGGAATACCTCCAGGGGCCTCCGCTTGAGATTGAGGTCCATGACAGGGACAGCAAGCCGGTGAAGCCGACTAGCGCCCCAGCCATGTTTGGCACAGAGTCAGATGATGCCAGGCTGAGCAGAGTGGGCCTACGGAGCAGTGGCCACACATCCTCCAGTGTGCCACATGTCCCGTATGGAGTGGTGAGGGTAGACCTGTCCGAACTGCTGTGCGGACAGAAGCGATTCAAGATCACAGTGCCGATCAAGAGCTCGCCTGTGGCACACCTTTCAGAACATAAAGCGAGTAAATATCAAGAGCTGACACCCAGTCATTCGCGCATGGTATATGCAGAGGAAATGCCGACGGCCCGTTACTTAGCTGCCGGATCTCAGCTGAAAGTGAATGTTGAAATAGCTCACCCTCTGACCAAGAAGAAGGACCACCCTTCCCCAGATTGTCCATTTGGCCGCATTATTTATTACTTCAGGTGCCACAGCGGTGGTGCTCCAAAGAGGCTGCGTTCAGAGATACTGAGAATCAACGCTATGGCTGTCCATCTGGACTCATACACTGAAGAAACAATCCAGAGATCCCTGTCCTTCTCTGAAATGAATACAAGCATTAGAAACATGGATATCATCACAGGATTCTACTTTCATGATCAAGAAACCCACTTATTTGTTCTTGAAGGACTGAGGAATAAAGCCATCCAAAAACTCTGGGAAACTATTCCAGTAAAGTAAGACATGTGGACCTTCTATACCCCAATCATCTGAACTCATCATCATACAAAGAACATCTTCTCACTGATATGATCTATTGTAGATTGTCAGGGAGGGAGGAGGAAAAGGTGGACATTCTCTACAACTCAGACCTGAGCTTCTCAAACAGGCTGTATGAGACACTGGATGTAAGCCTACCTCCCATTCACCTCTACGAGCCCCTGGAGTCCATCATGAGACAGCCGCTGCTGTATGTGAGAAAGATGGTTCCTCAGGCCTGCTTCCAGGCACTCTCACGGTGAGAATTCCAGTTTAAGTAGTCAGGGATAGTAGTTACGAGGCCATAATGGATGTGTAATGGGTTCAAATCCCAGGAGTGGTACTGCCATCAATGGTGTCTAAGCCCTTTGGTCACTTGTTTATGTAATGGTCTTTAAAGGACTGTCATGTAAGACATTAATAAAAGTGTAGTTTGTAAAACAAAACATGAATTTGTACTAATATACCCACCCTGGGGTGTAAAATACTAAACCTGTAAACATGGGGGTGTAAAACGATAAGGTATGTAGAATGATTTAGGAGTTTAGGAGAAGAAAAACAAGATGAACTGGGTTTGTCTCGCTGACCTCTCACCTCAAACTGGGGCAGACTAAGCCATCTGCTACATATGAAGAGGATGAAAGACGTGGTCCACAATGAGCTGTTTCCTTCAGCTGAGATGATCCTCAGCATGAGCAGGAGATTTGGAGCAGTTTCTGGGATGGGGAAGGAGCAGGTGAAGGTGAAGCACCAGGCTGAGCCACGAGAATCGTTACGACCAACCGTAGCAAAGATGTGCAAGCCAAGGGATGCCTACAAGCCTGAGTACCTGGAGTGGAAGACAAAAGGCATGGAGACAAAAGATTTCATTCAGGTATACTTCCATGGATAATACTGTAAATGTTCTGTCCATATAATGAAATGACTTTCAGGATCAACAGCTGTGGTATTTATTTGCTTTATTTGTGTAAGGCCAACATTGAAGCGGTGTCTCAAGCCAACCCAAGGTTACAGAAACCAAAGCCGGCTGTGACAGTAGCACATCTGTTGGTGGGAAAGGTGGCCCACAACTACAGCATACAGAAGGAAAATTCCACCATACAGGCCTGGAAATTATTGCGCAAGGAAATGGCAAAGGTGTGGAGAGATTCTGTTATAATTTTAATTCAATTACCAGTTCCTGCAATGAACATTCTGTCTCTTCTACTGTGAGCTGCAAATATAATTTTTCCAGGAACCTACACGGAGGTTTACATACAGCCAGGAGTACCAGTCTGCCACAGTGGTTCCCATGGATGTTGACGAGGCACGGAGATTGTCTGAGCTGAGGTCAAAAGCCACCTGGCGGATTTACGATGGCTTCATCTGCCTTGGATTCAGGAGCAGCATCGAGTGCAACAAGCACCCTCGGCGTCCAGATGAGGCCCGGACAGAGGAACTGAAAAAGGTCACATCAGTGTCCTGGACGTGGCTCTGCAGACCTGTGTGTGTCGAGTTTCACCACAGCCTACCGAGAGACGTAGAGCGGTGTTTATGAGCATTCCTGAGCCCTTAGGCAAAAGAATTGGGTTTTACTGGTGTTTTTCTTCCCAGGGTCCACTTCGTAATGGTTCAGGATCGGAAAGGGTGTTTGGTGTTGTGCCGCATGACAAGGCTAATGCTGAGTGATTGAGCACTCCACGATCACCCTGAAGTGATTTGGTTTCCCATTGCCCCGTGTACTCGAGCGCCCCAGTAATGGAGTGCCCGGAGCCAGGAGTCTGTAAAACGAATCAGCCATGGCTCTTGAGGAGGACCGTAACTTAATACGTGAACAGGAGCCAGGAACACCACCCGTATATGAACATCAAACATTCCTCCCATTTACGTGAATCTCAGTTCTTGAGCAAACTTTAATGACATCATTCATGTGCTCCAGCTCACCATCTTGAAGCAATGCACTATTTTCATTTTGTGATTAGTGCTGTCGAGACTGATAGCTTTTAGAATCGCAGAATGTGAGCTGTGAAAGTTATGGTGCCCGTTATACTATACAAAAAAACCCCAAAAAAATTCCATAATTGCGTTCTTTCTCTTGTGTGTAATCTTCCCCTTCAGTGTGGTGGTACTGTACATGAAAGTTTCTTTTCTTCTTGCAGCCTTGGAGAGAGAACGTACTAAATGATAACATCTTGAGGTCCATGGTGATGAGAACCCAATGGCCCTGGTCAAAGCGTCACCAGGACTTTGAACTATATAGAAAACCCTCGAGCTTCTCTGTTCCAGTGGTTCCCGTGACCAGTCACCTGGCTGGTAGGGGTGCAGTGAGATTACTTCTGATTTTATTGCATTGTTTTACAACACCACCCAAGTCATTAAAAGCCTGGAGTTCTTATTTACAGACCACGTTGATGTTGCAATGTCATTCTGATAAACGTACTTTGTGCACCTGTTTGAGTTGAGAATCTTCTATGCTCTCAAAATGTCAGCTGGAGAGTGATGTCCATAGTATGGAAAAACTAAAGAGCGCTGATGAACTATGTTGTGTCTTCTAGCCACCAAAGGAGAAATCGGGAGACAGGAATTAGTTGACGTTGCAAAAATGCAGTACTATTGGGCGCCACGTAAGGGGCTAAACATGACATCCTCAAAACTAGAGTACATTCCTAAGATCAAGGTGAAGCACATGGTAAGTGAAGGATAAGCCCTTAAAGTACTCGAAAGCCAACTTTGGTCTTCAAAGTAAGGCTTTAGGCCTACATGACGCTCATCAGGAAAACATGCCTTTCCCGTGGACATGTTAAATACGACCGGCTGCTTCTGTCACGCGTTTATGGGTAAAGCGTAATCATGAACATGTGCGGGAGTTACTTCACCACTGAAACATGAGAATCTTGTGTGCACATGGTGGCCATTGTGTAACGAGCAAATAACCACGCTGCTTTCTGAGTACTTTCACCCCGCAAGCAGATCATGCGGGGAACACTTTATGTTACCACCCATGGTACCAGCACAATCAGAACGGGTGGTCTCCATGACCTCATGTCAACGCCATCAAGAGGCTTCTGTCTCTTCAAAAAGACTTCACTGACAAGCCAACTTGTCAACTTCCCAACTGGTTTTAATTAACAAAAAGGAAAACACGTCACGCATCGACAAAACCAATATAATTTTAGCCTTGTTCTAAGTAATAAAAGTGAAAGAATTACTGGAAGGTGTCTGGAGTTCACGCTTACAATATATATGGTCTTTATACATCATTGTATGTATGCAGATTAGCATCAAGCATCAAGGCCAGTTTCAGGCATGCAGTCTGCCTTTCTGATTTCTCACATTTATCCCATGCAAACAAAAAATGTCTGTGAAGCAGTTCTCCTCCTTTCCAGTACACCATTAATCAGATGTGGCTTACCACAAACCAGTTTTTCCCAGCTTTTTCCATTCTCAAACAGATTGAGCAGGGTAAGGATCTAGGTCTACATATTGGCACAAAATATGCGTGGGGGGGCTGTATCTGAAATGTCACCGCTTTGCATGTCTCACAGTTTATCAATCTTATTTGACAGTGCACGCAACAGAATATTCCATGTTACTGTTATCCACAACATTTGCTCTGGTATCAATATCAGATATCTCCATTCAGAGGACTTAAGAGGTAATTTATGGGTTTTTCACAGCAACCAGAGGCACTGGGCCTAGAAGACACAGAGGAAGAGACTTGCACCACTGGGCCTATGGACCAGCATGACCAAAGCTAGGATGGTAACAGTATCCCCCGGAACACGTTGGAGCCAAAGAAATTACACTTCATGTGAACAGCTTTTTCTTCTGGTCAAGTGTAGAACATTACATGGATGAGATTACTTAAAAGAATGATCTCAGATATACTAAATATTTCAAATAAATCATTGATGGCTATTGTTCATCCCTGGGTAACAATTGGAGCTAATGCCCCTGAACATCCCTCCGGTGATGTTTCAGCACCACTGGCTAGACAAGACTAGCAACAACACCAAAGTTCAAAGCTTACAGAACCAAAGTTTACAGTACTTTCCATAAAGTTAATAAACTAATGCAGTGTTTCCCAATCTGGTCCTCGGGAACCCAAAGACTTGGCAGGAAATGGGTAGGAAACATCACGCTTACAGCAGCTGGTGAGCTAGCTCAGAGTGCTCATTTGTTAACTATTGTCAGTCTTGAATGTTTCCGCATTCACACTCTGCTTTGTCCCCTTATCAGATAATAAATTAGTCTGGGTTTCTTTGGTTAGTCCTGCCATGTTGTGCCATTTTTCTGAATTAGTTGTGACAGAAGACTGTCCATTATTGTAGTTCCGGTAGACTATGAACAGTTGTGATTTTGACTATTGAAGATGCCCTTCTGGCCCACCAACAGGAACATATCCAACAGCTCTCTGAATCTATTGCTCTACTTTGTGTGGCACTCCAGGAATTGCAGATTAACAGTCTGGGAGTGCTGAGACATAGTTTCTTGGCACCAAGCTCTCACACCACCTTTCTATCATGCTCTGAACTGGATGTGTGTATGGTGAGCCAAGAGCGCTATGATTGTCACCCAGACAGTTATCAGGGATTTATTTTGCAGTAGGCTTACTCCCTCATTTTCACCAATCAGGGGTGAGAATTCCTCCTCAGATGGTATCCTATATTATCTCCGTCCTTGACTCCGTCCTCCGTCCTCCGTCCTCCGCCCTAGAAATCAACACCCTGGACACATTTCAGACTAATTTTAAAGCAATATTTGATCATCCTAAGGCTGAAAGATATGCTGGAGATCTCCCGGGGTTATATCAAGGCTGGAGTTCAGCAGCAGGCTATGTCCTGAAGTTCTGTACTTTTTATGGGCTGGAACGAGCTAACCCTCATGATGGTCTATTGGTGAGGGCTTTTGGACACATTCAAACAAGAAATTGCATGCCGAAAAGAAGGGGAGTCCAATTTCTTTCCCCATTTGGTTGCTGTTTGGCAGGAATGGTGGAGTCAAAACTTTAGGGATGGTGTCCCTCACGTCAGTCCATGTAACCTGTACCTCTCTGATGTTGGAACCTATGCATCTAGGATAGCTTCAACTTTTCAGCTTAGCTAGCATTCTGACAAAAACAGGGCCTAGGTACTGAATGGTTGCCTGGACATTGCCTACTATCATCTACAATACTGTACAAAAGTCTTAGGCAGTCATAGAAAATGGTGTTTAAATGATCTTCCTGTTGGTATAACGCTACATTATGTCTGTCAAGATATGTCAGCTTAGTCATTTTTTCCTAAAGTCATACCAGTATTTGCACCAACTATTCAATTCACACATGTATTTTTGACTCAACCACCAGGACATCTTGTATGGCTAATCAATACCTCATTGACTTCTCAAACTAATTAAATTAATTAATTAACTGAGCTGTTGGGGAAATTTAATGAATACATGGAATGGCTGAGGTGCCCCTGAGGAGAGGATAGGGAGCTGAAGTGGTATTCATCTAGCTATCCAGCAAGATATCAGTAACTTTTTGGAGAACAGAATAAATGATGGTTTGTTTTTATTGTGTTACTTTTACTTTGCATATGTTCTAATGTTAAAGTCTGTTTTTTTGCCAGTATATATTTACCACCCAGATAAATAGCTATAAACAGTGGTGGCCTAGTGGTTGGGGAGGTATGCTTCTGATTGAAAGGTTGTAGGTTCGAATTCCTGACCAGTAAGGTACCACTGAAGTGCCCTGAGCAAGGTACTGCCCCTGTGTACAGCTCCCTGGGTGCTAAATAAGACAGTGCCTTGCAAAAGCATTCACCCCTGGCTGAAATACTGGGTTTTGTGATGTTAAAAAAATGAGACCAGGGTAAATCATATCAAAACGTTTTCTACCTATAATGTGACCTATAACCTGTACAATTCAATTTAAAAACAAACAGATCTGTTAGGGGGAAAAAATAAAACATAAAAAACATACAATAAGCTGGTTGAAGAAAAACAACAACCACCATCATGCTTCGCTGTGGGTATGGTGTTCTTCGGGGGATGCGCAGTCTTGTTTTTGCGGCAAACAAACTTTTGGAATTGTGGCCAAAAAGGTCAACCGACATCCAAACCCAGCTAAATTTTGCAAAAAAATACATTGTCTCCTCAAAGCATGTGGGAAAATGTGCTATGGCTGAAGCTTTTTGGCCACAAATGAGATGCCCTCATAAGGAGATGCCCACAAAGTACAGTATTAGTTTAAGGGGGTGAATACTTATGTAACCAGCTTATTGTATGTTTTTTATCTTTTTTACCCCTCACAGATTTGTTTGCTTTTCAATTGAATTGTACAGGTTATAGGTCACATATAAGGTGGAAAAAGTTTTGATATGATTTAAGGTGGTCTCACTTTTTTACACCACAAAAACCTGGTATTTCAACAGGGGGTGAATGCTTTTGCAAGGCACTGTAGATGGCATCATGAGGAATGGTTATTATGCGGATATACAGAAGTAACATCTGAAGACATCAGCCAGGAAGTTAAAACTTAGTTGCAAATGGGTCTTCCGAATGGACAATGACCTCAAGCACACTTTGAAAGATGAGGTAAAATGGCTTAAGGACAACAAAGTCAAGGTATTGCAGTGGCCATCACAAAGCCCCGACCTCAATCCAATATCAAATCTGTGGGCAGAACTGAAAAAGCATGTGTGAGCAGGGAGGCCTATAAGCCTGACTCAGTTACATGCATCAGGAGGAATGGGTCACAATTCCAGCAACTTATTATATGAAGCTTGTGGATGTGACCAAAGTGAATGTACACTTCTGATCATCTGGAATTGTGATATAGTGAATTAAAAGTGAAATAATCTGTCTGTAAATAATTGTTGGAAAAATGACTCATGCACAATGTAGAGGTCCTAATGGACTTTCCAGAATTACAGTTAAAACATGAAATCTGCAGAGTGGCTAAAAACTGAGTTTTAATTGCTTTACCTTAAGTGTACGTAAACTTACAACTTCAACCATGCATGTCCTGTAATTAATATTGAATTGGATTAGCTGCACTATTACGTTATTCTGAAAGTATTATATTGCATTATATAGTATAAATTTAACATGCAATTAACTGCATTTTTTAATTCTGATTCTGGTGCCTCTCGGGCTTCTCCTTCACTTGAGCTGTATACATAAAAAAAATACAATTAATAACTGAGATTAAAGCATTGTCACGCGTAAATAAAAATGTACTTCTAATTATTAGCAGGGGTGATGATGATAATAAATAAGTATAATTAGAACAATGGTTTTGAAAATGGAGTTGTTTTTTCAAGTTTTGATCCTGACTAGGTCTTGACCCCCCACCCAAAGACTCAGTCTTGACCACCCCAAAGGTCTTGACTCAGATTATGTCCTTCAAGGTCTTGGCCTTGAATTGGGCACAATATAGGTGGTCTCGTCTTCATCATTAGAATACACTATGAAATGCTCTTTGCATTATGAAAAGGCTTAATACACTTAAAGGCTCTAAACACGAAGAAATGCTTAATCCAATGTGGATCAAAAGGATACACAAACTGGGAGTTTGTAAAATATCCAGTAGAAATAGTGATTAGTGTCCAGGACGGTTCTCATTAGAGCTATGACACATTTAGAGAAAATCTGCTTCAGGGGTGACTTAATTTAGCTATGATCAAAAAACAGTTACCTGAGGGGATGTGCTGGAATAAGTGGATGCAGTTAGCTGTTGAAAGATGTACAAAAACATGATCAATAGGATGGACTGATCGATTGTAGGTTTTTCAGGGACAGGGGCTCAAAGGTCAGAAAGGGAACACTTAGTACTTTTAAAGCTCACTCAAAGGTTCACATTAAAATATTAATTTTAACAGCAAAAGGTCACCCCCCACCCACTTCTGCATGTGCCTGCTTGGGAGCACTGTGGCCAACAGCCTATCGTTCGGTCTTTGGGAGTACATTAAAGAATTGCTCCACCATCACCCACAAGGTCAACCTACCTGTAGGTGTAGTGTGCAAGCTGGGGCCAACATTGGGTGTGCTGGGATCGTCCATTCTTAGAACTGCTAGGCTGCATTGATGGGAGAATGCCCCTTACATACAAAGATATCAGAGTTTGTTATTGTCGTAGATCACCAATCAGGTGAAGGAATGGTAGACACTCTGGGCCTCCCCAGTTCATCAGTTCATGCCCCTTCCATTTTTGGAAAACATTCCCACTCCAATACCCTGTCAAACATGCTGAGACAGGCCCCAATATCATCTTGTTCAATGAACTTGTTTTGGAGCTTGTGCACCATCTGCTGGGGAACTTTGGGGTCATCTCTGCTACCTGAAGGAATCTGCCTTACCCAGTAAGCCACTGGCATCCAGGCTGGTCACGTGTCTGGTCAAGGTGGAAAGTTTTGGTTACTGTTTTGGTTATGTACTGTTTTTGGTTTTGCAGCACTGTTTTACACATCTGAGCTGTTTGCACTATTTACTACTGCCAGACTTGCAATTCACTACTGCAGCTAATTTTATACCATCTGTAATGACATATACTGTTATATACTGTTTACATTGTGCATACTGTGGTTATTCAATTATTTAATTACTATTTCATAAAATTGTATTGGTTCTGGTGCTGCTTTTTTTTCTACTTTTTATTTATAATTTTATCCTATATGTTCTATTTTTATTTAACTTTTTAAAGTATTTTACAGCATCGTGTATGAAAGCTGCCAACTTAATCTTATTGCAATGTGCAGTGTCAACAGCACGTATGCAATGACAATAAAGACATTCATTCATATACCCTGCAAGATGTGACAGAAAACACCAGAGGGCGACAGATAAGATATACTTTATTGATCCCAGGGGCACGCATCAGCAAGGTACATAAAGTGCGCAGATAGGAATACATACTGCAAAAACTCGAGACAAAGTGCAAAGACAGTACACAAAATGCTATCAATATTGTACTGTATGTGCAACCAATACAGTAAAAGTACGATGCTACCCTTTTTAAAAATAAAATGATGTCCTGGCATATTACGTTTGGGGCTGCTCTACCAGGTGAAGGCATTATAGTACCTGATGGCAGCACGCCAAAAACATCCCCAATAGCACTTCCTAACGCGCTGGAGAAAGATGCTCCGAGAGAGTGCCCTGTGGAGGGGAA
>JAAGVU020000123.1:6216192-6237817 GCA_011763525.2 Mormyrus iriodes | reverse complement strand
TACTCTAACTACACGCTGTGTAAAAAAGTGCTTCCTCAAATTTACTTTAAAATGTTCTCCCGCTAATTTCCACTCATTAGTAATTAGTTATTAGAATTACCCTATCATAATAGCAAATGTCTAAAAAGGTTTTTTATCTGATAGCCTCATTTCCATCCAGGAAAGCAAAATGCAATCTTGGTTCATTTTAAGCCCTGGAGGACAAGAAACAGTGCTGGAAAGAACAACATTTGTAAAACAAAACACTTGTAAAACTAGTAAAACACGTAATTATAAAACATGTAGGTAGCATGCAGTAAATATGATTAGATTAGCAAATTAAGCAAGTGCAGTACCCCAGCCTGATGGATGGATGGATTTCTGCTGTGCATTCGGTACTGATATCAGTGACTTATGACTGTGCGGTGTTCACACTGGCAGAAGAATTCACTCAGCAGACCCCCCCAGTGTTGCAGAGACCTGTATATGTTGACCGCTGACTGATGTCTCCCCCCCCCCAGCTGAAGGACAACATCACAGTGAACTCCTTCTTCCAGGGACTCTCCTATAACTCCTTCCAGCAAATTGCCGATCACTACGTTGAGATGGAGACCCCGGAGGTGCTCCCCCATGGCACCGGAGGACCAGAACTGGTCCGCTTTGCAATGACTCTTGACATTACAGCCAAGCTGGCTGGCCTGTCCAACCAGGCGGTGGGACGTATCATGGGACTTGGGGACCAGTACCTCCTTCAACGGTTCACTCAGATGAATATGAACTTGGTAAGAATTCAATTAAGATTCAATTCAATTTATTTTTTTATGCCACCTTTCACAACAGAGGTGCTTGACAGGGGTGCTAAAGTCCATCATTGCATCATATATACAGACCGAAAGAAATAAAGACAGAAGACAATAAAAAAGAGGAATGGAACACTCCCAAAGAGGGAGAAAAAAATCCTCTGGGGGTCCAAGGTTGAGTGGCTGCCTGACCCCCCCGAACATGCTAACATTATACAGAACATAGAAAAAGAGCCTGCTTTAATAAAAGCTGAAGTAGAAATTATATATAATATTAAATATATAACCAAAGAAGGGAGGGGAGGGGCTACTGCAGGGTGGTGGACCTTGTAATAACCTTCCACTGTTGTGTTACCCTATTTGACGTGAGTGTAGTTACAGTGAAAAATTAGTCTAACAGTAGATTTAACACAATTAATCACAGACAACAAGTAGAGTTTTTTAATAAAACAAATACACTGTGCCTGAAGGTGTCAGAGAGGGGTAAAATGGTCACTAAAGACCTGGCTGCCAGTCACCTTGTTTCTGTAAATCTTTTTTATGAATCAAATTTTCCCTTTTATGGTTTGGCTGTCTCGACTTCCCCTCCACAAATCCCACTTGCGGAAGTATTACGTTGAGTGTGTGGTTTCCTTTCATAATTGAAAGGCTGTCAGTTTAGCTAACATGCCTTGATGCTGAATTACCGGTTATAGGTCACCTGTATGCAGAGGTATGGGTGGCTCAAGACTCTGTTGTTTGTTATGTAACTCAGGGTTATTATCGTTTATGAAAACTAAAACTAAAACTATAAGAAGACATTTCCATAAACTGAAACAAAATATGAAAATAAAAAGCTACAACTGGAATTAGCTGAAATTCAATAAAAACGAACTCCAAATACTTTCTGTTACTGTTTTTAATACTTAGCTAAAATAATGATTTATCTTTAGTTGCCATTAATGATAGCGGGAACATGTACGTAGCACAGTATTATGCAACGTGTATTCGTGTCACTAAAGATCGGACACATTCAACTCTCTGTTTACCCTGAAACATAAAATTGAAACTAAAACATCTAAAAACGAAATAGAAATACGTTTTTAAAATACAAACTAATAAAAAGCAATGAAACCTCACTGAAAACTAAATAAAATGAAACTGGATTTCAATTGAAAATAATGTAAAAATAAAAATTAAATTAAAAAAATCAAAAATATAATAACACTGGTGTAACCTGGAGTGAGTTGGAAGGGTATTTCGAAAGTGTTTCTTGAGGGCACAAGAAGTGAGACATGCTTGTGTGTATTTTTGAATTTTTTAATGTATTGATTGGATTATTTCAATACCTCATCTTCAATTACCTTCAATTATTAGTCAGTATACTTGCTTGCAAATAGTGTAATTGGAACATTTAAGCAGCACATTAGTAAAAATATCAGTAATAGCAGAAACTACCTGAGTTGTTCAGGGGGCGATGTAATGGTTTAGTTGTTCATTTTCTTGTGTTTTTGTATGTTTATAGGTATCTCAGGATCACAGCGAGCAAACACATAACGGCCTGGAATCACCGCAGTGAAATGTATTTTACTACCGAGGGACAAACCCTACGTCTCCTTCTTTGTAAGTTACAGTTCAGCACATTGGGAAACTAAAAATACAATGTTTGTACATGTGTACATGGAGACATGTAGTAAACTGGGTACCCAGGCAAAACAATTAGTTATATTTCAATACATTTACAGTCTAACCTTCTTAATATATAGAATTATGAATTCTTAAGATTTGCAAAGCACACCTTTCAGAAGGTTGGACAACTGCATTTTGCCAAATATGATACAGGAACTGAAAAATTTGCAAACCTGTTTAAACAAGTGTTTATAAACTTGAAATGCTCCAGCTGCATTTGACTGCGTAGGCTGGTGTACACACATTGTGAAACTCAGCACTTTATGCAAACAAGCTCAATCTGTAAATAATTTTTGGAAAGGAAATTATGCATTTTATTTATGAAATGTGTGAGGAGGATTTTACTGTGAGCAATACCGTCACATTGTCTGAAGCACCACTTCTGCTGCTAGTAACAGTGTGATAATTGAAATTGTGTGTTAGCTGAAGGTCCTATGAAAGTGTTACAATAAGAGAACTGTTGTTTACAAAATGAATGTTCATGTACAATATTATATTTTTGAAATTAAATCCATTAAATTATGAATGATGATGCAACGACGGAAGAGCGTTTCAGATTAAATAATCAGGATTATATTTCTAAATATAAAGGACGGTTGGTCATGTTCAGGTCTATGGAGCAGACAGATTTATGCTTTATGATTAATTAGTCATATAAGCTAAGAAGACCCAGTGACACTTTTCGTCGTGGTGCTTTTATTGAGAGCTCTTAGAAGTAGTGGGGTCACCATCATTGCACAGGCACTGTGGTCACATGACCTGTCTTTGTGTAATCACATGACCATTGCTCGAGCTGTCCCACAGCCAGTATTGTATCTCAGATGGAGATACTTGAGAAGCATCTGGCTAAAGGGGGAGGCTCACAATTCACATTGCTCATTGGGTGTAGCTGGTTCACCTTCCCTTCTTCATGGTCAGAAACATCTCCTCCAGGCCATCCTGCCCATGTCTACTCGATTGCAACATCATCCAGGTGGGTGTTGCAGTAGGATGGTGCAGCTCTGCTCAATGACTTTTCCCCACAACCATCTGCAATGGCCTCCCTCTCATCATAAGCATTCTCCAGTTCCAAGAAGGAGATGCATGGAAAAGTGCCATTACCCGGCTGTCCCCCGTTCCCCATTTTCTCCTCTTGTACCTCAACATCTGAGCTAGACTCCACCCTCTCGAGAATGGGCCTGGTATTTGGCAGGAAGGGGGGATTTGGTTGACTACCCATCCCCAGAGCCAGGTTGAAGAGAAAGGAGTAGCTTATGGTTTCAGTGGTGAGGTCAACAGGAGTGTTCAAGGGGTCCAGGTAGCCGGCACCGGATGTGGAGAGCTGGATGTGCAGCATGGACCGTTGGCGCACCATATCAGCCTGGTCAGAATGTTCCTGCTCTGCCATGACTATTGGAGCAATGGTATGGAGAAACGGGAACCGTGGCCTGGGGGGAGCAACAGGAAAACTTTTACAAATAGTGGCAGGCAGCTTGAGGAGACGGAACTGAACTTGTACTATTAACGTGCTTTGAGTTTTTTCAGTAAAAATGTTAAGGTGAAATTTTTCCCGTGTGCAAAATTACCATAATAATTCAACACATTAAGCCTCGACTGCAGTATTTTGGCGTATTTGGTTACATAGAGAGTTTCATACCTAAGCAAGCAGGAGGAAGCAACATTGATTACATTCTGGACAGTCTGCCTTAAGCTCCGCCATAGGCAAAGGGCATGTTTCGGAAGCTTACTCAGCTGCCAGAGTATCCTAAAAGGGAAAGACACCCACCTGCAAGCACGTACAAACACACTTTTGACATGAACACAAACACACGCATGAAACACACCGCACAGACAAGCAAAGCCACATGGACACACATGCAACGCAGAAATATAGTGATTTTCAGCACCGAGACCTTTCTACTGAAGAAGAACACATCTAAAGAACGAAGAGTCTCGGTTCAATTTCCAAGCTGAATATGATACAATTAAGGATACAAAGATGATTTACTTGGTACCTGTGGCTGGCAAAGAAGAAGATGGAGGCTGGAAGCATGTAGGGGAGAAGGATGTAGGATATGAGCCTTGCTGGAAAACTGTTGTGGATCCCAGCTAGACCCAAAGGTGCCACAAGGTTGCATAACAATGCTGCAACAACAGATGTTGAATGAATCTTTAAGTATGAGAACTATGAGTTTTTATCTCATGTCACATTAGTTTTCAAAGTGCTCTGCGAATAAAATTAAAACCATTTTTCTGGCTTTTCAAGTCTTATACATATATATAATTTTTTTTTTACCTTTTTTAAGTTTAGCCAAACAAGCCAGACTAGCTTGTGGGAGTTTTACTTACACAAAAATGCTTAGAGGGCAGAAGGAAAAATGATAGATTCAGAAAAGATCAGATTGTACAGGAGGTGGGTCCAAGCGGTTAGATGTCTTGGTCCCACCTCCTCTAGCTGCTTGGACCCACATCCTGTACAATCTGATTGGTTATCTTTCTGTACCAATAATTTTTCCTTCTGCCCTCAGAGCATTTTTGCCTAAGTAAAACTCCCATGAGTCTAAAAATACTAATGTGTCTGAATAGCACCACCTGTTCTCGAAACAGGCCAAAGGTCAAGCTGATAAAAGGAGGGCGTGAAGGCTGGAGGCTTACTGTCTGGCAGTGCTCTGTTATCAGGCTCAGGCACACATGGGCAATGTTAACATACCTCCATGTATCCATGCAGGCAGGCTGAGGTACACGGCCTGTTCCACAGCCCTCAGACTCCAGCACAAGTCCTCTAAGCCCTGGTAGTGCTCTTTCGGCAGCTCCAAGTCCTCCTCCATCCCATTAGCATCCCTCAGTTCCTCCTGTCCTGGACTCATTTCTTCCTCTCTGTCATCTCCCTCTAAGATTGCCGGGGGAGCTGACAGGTTTGCTGATGAGTGTGTGCTTTCCATATCAGGTCACTGGTGCTCCATCAAGTCTGTCACAGGACCCCACAAATTAAGCACTTGTACTCTGCTGTACCGTGATGGATATGAATAAATTCCACATGGGTCTGGCCACCATAACAGTACCTCTAGAACTATTGGGGATAAGAGCCTTGCTCAAGGTCACACCAATGAAATCACTCTGCCAGCCTTGGGATTTAAACCAGCAACCTTCTGACCACCCAAGAGTATCAGTAATGATGTCTTACTAGATCTAGTCTCTGTGTGTCATTGAAAGGTACTCTGAACATTACTCTTGAATATTTTGGCTCACCCTATTCAGATAGATCATAGCTGTCTAGAACTAACACCCACAAATGGTGAATTGAGCGATAAGCCAAACTGAAAAACACACTTGCGTGCCTAGCACCGAGCTGAGAGGGACACTTGCCTGAAATCTTTATGTCCCCAAGCCCATGGCAGAAGGAAGACAAAGGAAGCAGGAGCTGGTGGCTTTGTGGCTCCAGCTTCAAAGCCCCCTCAGATGCAATGTATTTACGGCATGTGCCCTGGATGTGATATCAGTTAGCAGACGGGGAACTCAATCACGGACAAACGCCCTACCTCACTGAACGCTGTAGCTGTTGTGGGTGGATATAAACAAGGGAATACTGCCATCTATGGTTCATTCAGTGGGACTACGTTTTGAATTTGTATTCAATTATTTCAATATATTAATGATATTGCTGATTTTGACAATTGGAAGATTCATCTCACTCATGTCTTTTCCAGCTGATGTTAAATAATTGAAAAAAATATATAAAAAATTAGGGGGGGGTTTTGGTGAGACAGCAAGTGGCTCAGTGGGCTAAGCCTCTGTACTTGTGCTCAGAAGGTTGCTGGTGCAAGCTCAGCCTTGGTATATCTACAGGTTCTTGAGCAAGGCCCTTAACCCCAGCTCCCTGGGCATTGTACTGTAATAGGTGGCTGCCCTTCTGTTCACCTACAGAGAGCAAGATGGCAGCCACAAAAAGAGAATTTCCTCTAGGGAATCAATAAGAAGTGTATTTTATTATTTTATAAATATGCGTCATACAATTTTTAAACATTGTATGACGTGTAAATCACTGTAAGACATACAGTATAGGAAAAGTGCTTTTTTTGCTAACAATCTTTCTCCATAATTTCTTACACCAAAGAGGTGTTTATGAAAAGCTATTGTGAGATTATATGTGAAAGGTTACAAAGCCAGGGTCGGCCATTGTGCCCCCACCGCAAATGCCACCCACCAAGGACATTTGTTGTTAAATTTATTTTTTATATTGTTTCTAAATAATCATGTTCAGCCTAAAACAAATAAGCCTGGCTGTAGGCTTATTTTTGTGCCTATGGATCGTCTGCTTACCCAATGCTCTCTCCTCCAATTGACATCTTTTCCCATCATCAAACATCCCCCCCAAGCCCTCATACCAGATTTGTTCTGGCTCTGGCACTGTACAAAGCAGATGTGAGTTTTTTCACTACCTTCTGATCCAGCACAGGCTGTTCTAGCAACAACGGTGTCAGAGTCAGCCAGTGCATTTTTGTATACAGCCATTTGTATCTTGTGTATGGACAGGATGATTGGCAGTGTGCTCTGGCTCCAGCCCCATGTTTTTTGTCCTTTGGGGACCTGCGTGTCACTTTCACAGTCTGTCGATAAGAGACAGCTTTTCATTTTGACAATGTCTGAATTGAACGCATTTCAGGTTTTGCTGCCCCTTCAAACCTCAATGACACTATGAACTTGCAGTGATGACAGCACAGGGACAAAGCCATGCCCCCTGGTATCCCTAAATAGCACTTAAGTAGGTTTTTATAGCCAGGATAAAAATACATTTGTTTTGGCAAACATGCACTACTGCTGTGGCTTGGGGCATGTACTGGAAGTTTGGTCTAGCTGCACTCGCCTTATTGCCTCCTTGACAGCAGTACACTCATGTTTTGTTTAGACAAAAGCATCTACTAAATGAATATAAATGTCAGTGAATGCCATTCTGGGAGCAGGCAGCTACAGGCTCTCCTGAACACAGTTAAGCAATTGGCTGCGCCAGACAATAATCTCCATTCCTGTTTTAACCTTGAGAGTTAATCATGTACAGCTGATGCTCCATCTGGCGCCAGGTCATCTTAAGCCTATTCCAAGCTCATGGAAACTTCCAGCCCCCCATTGGTTTGATGTAAGCGTTTCCTAACCCAGTGCTTCTTGTTTCTAAGCTTCATCCTGAAGCTTTTTAAGTCTCCCTCTGCTGGCCAAATGTTTTATCAAATCACCATGGTGAATTCTGACGAACATTTTGATCAAAATGATTCTTTTTTCACGGACATGGTGTTCAAAAACGTAACAGTGTTTTTTTTCCCCGTCAAAACATTTCGCCATGGACAGTCCTTCGGTAAAAAGTTGCTGGCTTTTCCTAAACCATAAACTGGAAAATATCTGCTTTCCTTATAACTAAACTGCATTTTGCAATGAATATTGTATAGCAAACTGAAAAGTATGGGCGATACCACTGATTTTCTTTTCGATTCAATACAGGGGTTGGTATTGTCAATGCTGATCCCGAGATTCAGTGACGGTCCAAAACTGGTGGTAAAATTTGCTGAGCAGGGTTTGTGTGTGAGTCGGGGGGGGGGGGCGATATTTCAGTATCGATCTGCACATCTTTACTGAAAAGAAAAGAGAAACGTGGCACTGAGCAAGCAAGGATAAAGCGATAAAAGACACTGGAGTAGCGGTGTTACTAGGATGTCATCTTTGGGTGGACAACAACAAAAAAGTTGCTTTTTCTAAATATGGTGTGTAAACAAGGGCATAGTTTAATTTTGAGAAGGGGGGGCAAGGAATACAATTACGGGGGTTGTTTTTTTAATGAGCCACCTATCCATGCGGAAAAATTGATCTAACTAGCTAAGTAAATCTAATTGTGTTAGCCTTCCGTAAAATTATTTTATACCCAACAAACGCTTTCCAGTGACTACCAACAAATCAGCTAGCAGAGGTGGAAAGATCAGGCTCCGAAAGTACCGATCCAAACCAATTTTGCTTCAACAGACCAGTTGAGTACAAAGAGTCACATTCACAGAGTACTCAAGCGGTCTGTTGAAGAAAAATCTTGGTCTGGATTTTGTACTTTCTGTACCTGAATTTTCCTGGGGCTGGCTCGCTAATAGCTAATCATTAAACCAAGGGCCACCACATGAGCTGATAATTTAAAAGAAACACGCAGCTACCAAAACGTGCAAAATCAACTGTGACAATATACAAGTACTAATATTTTATAGCCAGAGAAAATAACAAGAATTAAGAATAAACAAGAATTAAATGTATTAATTGGATTGTTGAGAGCAGCTACACTATATGGACGAAAGTATTGGGACACCTGGCCATTACACCTACAGGAACTTGTATAACATCCCATTGGACCCACCCCTTTACAGCTATAACAGTTGCCATTGTTCTGGGAAGGCTTTCCACAAGACTTTGTAATGTGTCTGTGGGGACTTTTGCCCATTCATCCAGAAGAGCATATGTGAGGTTAGACACTGATATTGGGTGTGAAGGCCTGGCTCACAATCTCTGTTCTAGTTCTTTCCAAAGGTGTTCGATGGGGTTGAGGTCAGGGCTCTGTGCGGGCCAGTAAAGTTCTTCCACCTAACCTTGTCTTTATGGAACTTGCTTTGTGCACTGGGGCACAGTCATGCTGGAACAGAAAATGGCCTTCCCCATTGTGGGGATGGGGGGATGGTAAAATTCCTGAATGTCGCTCTTTCCCTGCCTGAAATATCAAGGATGCATCAGTTGTATCCTTGCCAAACAAGACCAATCTATGCTTGATATACGGGGCAGGGCAAGAACGACGTCCGGGGACTTTTACCATCTTCTGTACTTCTGTTCTCGTGTATTGGAACTGGTCTTCGGCAATAGAAGATGACATAAAATGGGTACATGAGAACACAAATACAGTCAAGTATGCATATTGAGAAACACCCATAGTCTTACTATATTGCAGTTTACGCGATCCCTGTGGGGTAGGGTATACGTGCCTCGTTTTTGAGTCATGCGTGATGTGTTGGTGAGAAATGAAGTTTCCAAAGATTACCTGACATTTTAGTTTCAAGTGAGACTGGAACATTGCTCAAAACAGTGTTAAGATTAGGTATCCAGCAACCCATCCCTGCTTTTAAGTATTGTACAGTTAGTAATCATGGCAGTTAAAATACTGAACTATTAATCAAATATTTTGGATGATTTAATTTTATGTGCATTTTGGTGGCTTTTGAACAGTTTCTGGGCTGGAAACCATCAGCTGTAACTGGCAACACTGAAAAGCGATAAGTGATTTTTTTGAATGGCCAGATCATTTCTCTCATCTGTAGACACGCCCCCATGCTGGAGGAGGATGCAGCGAAATGCATTTTCAGCTTTATTTAGAACAGGTTAGAAAAGTTGTAGTTGTTAACTTTACAACACTTGCCTAAGTGAGAGTAAAATAATCAGCTAACTAGCACATGTGATTGGCCCTAAGGTATGTCATATAGCCTAAAACACACTGGGCTGCCAGCGTTATTGACATGCTGTTCCGAACTGAAAAAATAAAAAGAGTGGGATTGGCGCTGCGGATGCACCTCATTCCAGAGCTGGCACTGATGTGCGGTATTTCACCTGACAACTAAACAGCTGCCAGCTTACCAAATGTGCTTACAGTGCCCCTACTGATTATCATTTTAGTAAGTAGAGAAAATTTTTCAGTTTATTTAGAAATTGGGTAATTGCACATAGCTGGATACTGTTCCTGAACCTGTCCATTAACAGTTTACTACTAATGGGTATCATTGGTCCGATTTAGTATTTTGTCTGTCTGAAACTAGAATAGACTTTCAGGTAGTTTTGGGTGTCTTTTCTGGTGTTAGCGCTATGGAGCTGGGCTGGTCTGCAGCATGTCACTCCAGGGCTGAAATACAGTCCTGCTTCGCCCCTGGACACAGGCATGTCCGTGTATGAACAGGTTAATGATCCCTGATAATACCACGAGTGCATGATAAAGAACAAAAGTTTAAGTGCTGGTTCATTTATTTTATATGATGAGTTTAAAGCATCGAACGCTACTTTCAGTGCTCAAAGTCACACAATAGATAAAGTTCACAAAAGCTTACCAGGATGTTTAAAGTATGTGGCCCCAAATTGCTCAATAAACAAGTCAGTGTTGTTTAGTATGATCCTGTAGCAGCACTAGCAGGAGGCAGTTCTGTCCAAAATAATGCATGATCTATTTTCATTATTTCATATCTCCAGTCTGCTCCTCCATTTCTGGAAATTTTATTTGGAAAATGCATTCAAACATCCAACAGATTTAAATTAGCACTCCATCATTTGAATGCTGCAACGAATCATTTTATATGTTCCAATTTTTGGCGATAATTTTTATTGATGCCACCAATGCAGTAAGAGAAGAGATGGGCGTAAATGCCACGTAAGGCCGAATGTCACACCCAAGGCTGTCAAACCCCAGTTTACAGCTCCATCAGCTCCTCCTCTTCCTCTGCCCTGACGAGGTAGGAGACCGTGTCCAGCATAAACTTGTACACTTTCTGCCAGTTCGTCACATACCACATCTTGTAGACTGCCTCCCCAGCAACTACCAGCAAGAAGAGCGCAAGGAAGAAGAGGAAGATGCGATCTGTGTGATGGCTGAGCTTCTCCTTGAAGGTGCGTTGGGACCAGGGGAGGGCCGCCCGGGTCTCGCTGTAGCGACTGAATCGCAACAACACATCCTCCTCCTCAGTCAGCTCCTCCTGAGCCTCCAGCTCCCTCTCCTCCTGCCCTTCATCCCGATCTGGCATTCTCAGTCCCACCTTTACCTCCCTTTTTTGTCTCCTGTCACCGTCTCTCTTTTTGCTCCGTCGGTTTTCGAACTCTAACAGAGGCCTCCAGCAGAAGTTGTACTTAACAATGAAAACTTAGAACAGAAGGTGGAGCGGTGAGTTTAAGCGCTTTTCGGTTTCTTGAGCTTCTGCTCAAATCATCTTCTTTGAACCCAAAGCCTTAGCAGATGTACTTTAAGACACCGAAGCCGTGACTGTTTTGAGTCAGTGCCAAAGAGCAGGCCTGATTTTCAGATCGATCGCGTGTGATTAGTGGCGCTCAAGCCACAATTTGTAGATGGGGTCGTGTTATGTTCTTGTGTCTTGGACTCTGACTACTGGGCATCTGGACAGGAATGAGCTCCTGAGACTGACCCCAATTCGGTGGCTTGCTAATGAGATGAGGGCCCAAGCTGCACATTCAGCAGATTTGAATCCACTGAGGGATGCAGGAGATTGAAGGTGGAGCTGCCAGATGGTGCATGGAGGGAGAGACACTAAGGGATGATCAGGAGGCATGTGCGGGACAGTCATGATGAATAAAGACAACTAACATGTCCTTTAAAGGGATAAACCGCTACAGGAGAAATTAAGATCAGAACCCGTGTTTATTGATCTGGAAATATATTTCTTGTTTTTCATATATTGTTCCCTTAAACAATGTAACTGCCACTGAATTTCAGGATTCAAGACAATATTTTCATACTTGTATTGAATGGTTGTATATTATGTGTATTTAAGTGATGAGCAAGTAAGGTCGACGGACAAGAACGCAGAAAAAAATTAAACCTGAAATGGTGTTCTTTAAATAACAAAAGTTACAGGAGCTAACAATGCAGAAACTAGAGGTAATTGCTTGAGAGAAGAATGTCTAGACAGGAAGACAGCAGACAAATTATGACTTTGGATAATTTAGTTTGGATTGGTGAACTGGAAGATAACATAAAAACAGAATGATGGGAACAGATTTTTTACACTATATTGCCAAAAGTATTGGGATGGCTGCCTTTACACACATATGAAGTTTAATGACATCCCATTCTTATACATAGGCTTTAATATGGAGTTGGCCCACCCTTTGCAGCTATAACAGCTTCAGCTCTTCTGGGAAGGCTTTCCACAAGGTTTATGAGTGTGTTTATGGGAATTTTTTACCATTCTTCCAGGAGAGCATTTGTGAGGTCAGGCGCCGATGTTGGACGTGAAGTTTCTGCTCTAATTCATCCCAAAGGTGTTCTCTCCAGCTTAGGTACAGAAGAATTATGCAGAATCAGGTCTTTTCTTTGTTGTGTGCGTTGATACTTGTAGTGATAATCAAGGAAAGCTAGCAGAATGCACATGAATGACTTTTTTAAATCCAGTTTTGAGTTTGAGCAGTACGGCGTGCCATGTTTTGCTTTTGGAGGCATAGCTGATGTGCAAACTCAGGAAAAATGTCAATGATCGAGGTATTCCTTTCCGACTAGCACTCCTTTCAGATTTCTATGCTGGAAATATACCTACATAGATTTTTTTTCATTGAGAAAATGTCGCGGGAAGTGCATTCGACTGCTGCTTCAGAATTTAAGTAAAAACATGGTGATAGTAAACATCACTCATTTTTGGGGATTCTTATTAATATTTTATTTTAAAAGCAGGATAATAGATAATAGCAGGATAATAGATATCCTAACTTAAAGGTGCTATGTGTATATCAGAAACTCGTTTTCAAAGGTTGTTCAATGTTGGCCAGCTACAGAGGAATCAAACTAATTTGGTTTATTATTTGGATTAGTTCTCTAATCTCTAGGCTTCAAATAATGTATTATTTTAAGATATTGTTACTCAGTCAAAGGTCCTTTTACCCATTGCAAATTGGGTTTAGCTGTTACAGTTGGGTGTATTTGGAGACAACAAACTAATTAAAGTCACAGCCTTCATGTCAGAGTTTGGGTCCAAAAGGTCAGAGGTGATTGGCTGGGTAGAATCAGAATAACTTTTATTCACCAAGGACATTAGACAGTAACGAAGTAACATGGTGTTACACATAGCATCCCGGCAGGAATTTCCTTCACAATTCCCCAGCACAAAGTGAGTTGCTTTGAAAGGAGCACAGGTTTTGGGATGGCTATAGCTAACCCCCCTCTCCCAACACTTCCCTCCCACCCCATACTTACCTCAGGCTGAGTAGCATTGTGCCCAGTGTCAAGTACACTCTGGCCAGTGATTGGCCCTAGAGCTGCCTCCTCTTACTCCCAGCTTCTCAATGAGTCATAAATGATGATCGTGGGTTCAGGGGGGTCTCGATCTGTGTAAAAGTAACAGTATGATCGTGAAACTAACTTATAGCTGCCAAAAATGCACCCTCATTGAATCCTCTGGGAAGTCTCTTTGAGGTTTACTTGGGATAAATCCAGTCAGTAAAGGTGTTTTATTCTTTTAGGCTCCAGGTGTCAGGATCTGTCCCTACTGGTCCTGTAATATTTCTGTTTAGCCAGCAGATGTCGCTGGCTATCCTGCCTGTTCCTAATGTTTCCTAACCTATCTTGATCTCTCACACCTGTTTCTCATTTGTAGCTCATCTCATGTTGTCAATGATTCACACCTGTCCCTTGTCTAGTCCTGGTATGTGCCTGCCGTTGTCCTGTTCCTTGTCGGTCATTGCTGATGTAGAACTTAGTGTGGATGTCAGGGGTTTTGTGTGTGTGTGTGTGTGTGTGTGTGTGTGTGTGTGGTTTGTCATTCCATCCCTGCATGCAGTCGTGACACCAAGCTAACAAAGTCCTTCTTTGCGCTCGCTAATCTACCTCAAGAAGTCCGTAATTCATCTGTCACCATTGCCACCTATGTGTGAATTCAATTCAGTTTATTTTTACATAGTGCTTTCCCCTAATATTTCAATGATGCTTTGAAAGATCACCTTCAAAGGCTCATCGAGGATGTCCTCTTAATCTCTGAGACAGCACAGGGAAGGACTGCTCATCCAAACAGCCAGACAGGCCGTCTGTGACTTGAGTACAGAACATAGTCAAAGCCTCAACGAACAGTACCGAGAAATATCAGTTCTAAGAGGACCATGCACTGTATATTATTATAAAAACCACAATTACATTCAACTAAATTTGCCAAGTATTTTAATAGAGCAGAATTTGTCTTGGTGTATTCCGTGCTGCTGAACATCAAACTTGATGTAAATGGCAAAGTGTCACTCACTGCATACTAATCGAAACCAGTACAATAACAAGAAATGTCAGATTATTAAGTAGTGGCAGTCAGACTTTAATCTTCAATCTTAAATCTTTTTTCTTTTTAACTGAGGCCTCATTTCCTACCTACTAAATTGAATCTTAAGCTCCCAGAATGAATCCTTAGTGACTTGGCTCAAAATTTCCATGTAACTTTTCAGTTGAAGGTGTTTGCTGCACCTCATCATGGTTCTGCCACCTAGTGGCCATTATAAGCACTACAGTTCATGGCAATTCGAAGAGAGCAATGCATCGCCTGTCATCTGACAGGTCGCTGACAGGACCATCTAAATACCCAGTGCAATTTAACCTCGAAGAGAGAGAGATAGATAAGCAGCCTGTACTCTGGATGACAGCCTTAACCGGTGTTTTTGAAATGTAATATATGATTTGCATTCTGGCACATTCAGGAACAGCTAGTTAATCCATAAAAAAACTGTTTCTTAATGTGGGGGGAAATTATGTGCTGTATGACTAGTTCTTTAGACACACACTCCATAGCTTATCCATTTTATTTATTATGCAAAATGTTTAAATCTGGCCCAAAATAAATCTATTGCGTCACATTTTTTTCATAATGGGCCACCTGTTTTACGGCTATTTCTTGTTATTCAACCCCTTATTTTATACACTGGTGATTTTATAACTCCTGTATTGTTTTGACAGTATAAAATGTCCAGATATTCTAAATTATCATTTACCTCAGCTGACTGATACAGGGACCATTTATGATGTGTACAACAGAGTACTGCGCAATTTTATTTTACATAAACAGGACATTTTTAATAGGTTATCTAATAAGCAGAGCATTAGGGAAACTATTTGAAATACCACAGTTTTTGAAGAGTTGTGTTTATATGAGTGCGTAAAGGTTTAACCAAGATAACCTAACAAGAAAGAAATGTGCCAAAATGTACTCTCAGATATCCACTCCACTTTGATATAACTACTTTTAGGATTTTATGGATTTTTTAGAATTAAGTTTTTTTTGGTAATTTAGCCATCTCCCCCCCCCCCCAAAAAATAAACAATCTCTTATTATGAACTATGATATGTACTATGGGATTTTGGGATCAAGGAAAATATACAATGATTATCAAGAATTTGCCTATGGAAGTGTCTGTGAGATACCTCACAGTGGTGGTATGTTGTTGTCAATCATTAACTGATCATCTGTTATCAAAAGAGGCACTTTGCAGGGCGGGGCGGGGGGTGGGGGAGGGCTTGGTAAATTATGTAGTGAGCTCCCTTACTGTGATGGGCCTCGTCAGGTACTGCGTTCCATTCCAACTTGTAACTACAAAATTACCAGTTTATAACCAGAAATTGTAACTGGAACGCCCCCTGAAGTCAGAACTCCAACTCGTGAAATCAGAGGAATCAACACGATGCCGACCTCAGAATTCAAGAAGGCCGCGTCCTTTAGCAACAGAAGTTACAGCTGTAGTTTTATATTGTTTATTAGTACTTATGTCTTATTTGTGGCTTATTAAATCATCATACAAATAGTACTGTTTTACTGCTCTCTACAGATGTGTTGCTATGGTGTTTTTATGTGTTAAGTACCGCATAATTAGTTGTTATCAACTGATATTGCTAACAGTGGCTAACAATTCACCGGGACAGAACTGGGGGCTGTTTCAGGATTTCTTGTTTAGCCGGATAATTTGTAGGATTTAAGGTAGTATGGGCTAAATGTAAGTGAAAGAAGATAAAGGCCATTTAAACAGGGGTCAATTAAATCTGACAAGTTATCCGGCTAAGCAAGAAATCCTGCATTTTGAAACAGGTCCCTGGTATTGCTAAATGGCTTTCCGACTTGCTGTACTAGAACGTGGTTAACTGGTGACATCATTCGGACATCTGGCCTCCAAGGTAAATGGAACGCAGCATGAGTATACACCTTGGTATATAGCAGGGTTTTTCATGTAGGGCATCTCATTGCCTACCATGGTGGTGTGGTGGGTCGCCCTTTCTTCTGAGCTCTGCCCCTGCTCTGAGTGTGTAGCAATTACATGTTCTCTGCATGTTGCATGGGTGTCCTCCAAGTACTCCTGTTTCCTTCTGGCCCCCAAGGATGCATCCCTAACTTACCCATTGCGTGTGGTGGTGTATGCCCAGCGATGGACTGGCATCTCGTCCAGGGTGTACCCCAGCCTTGTGTACACTGCTGCCTGGGATAGGTTCTCAGTCCCTTATAATCTTGTAGTGAATGAATGCTTGAATAGATGGATGGATTGATGTTTTTACTATTTTCATACTTGACAACAAACAAAAAAAACAACAATCATGCTACAGCCAAGAGACTAAAAATAGCATCACTCTATAGCTTTGATTATGACTATTGATAAAGCAACAAGCTTGAGGTTAAATTATTTCACTGATATGTCACTTCTACCTTAGGCCAAGTTTTCTATTTTAATCTCAGTCAGGGGTCAGGTTTCTGGAAACCCCATTTCAGTAGTCTCTTGCATGGTATTTAGTGTATGCCATATTCATTGCTGGAATAATGCTGCTATCCTATGCAGAATGTCCCCAGCCTTCTGCCCTCTGCGTCAGGTGCACTGTGAGGCTCTGAGGGTTGTCGATCTGACCCAGTGAGTCATATTACTTTTGGCCTCTTGAGCCCAGTTGCTCCAGAAACACTATCTGACATAGCTGTCTGATCCTAATTTTATGTTGCTTTCAACAAAATTGTCTGCTGAATAAAAAATGGACAGAATGCAGACTCATAGTGACCCTGTGCTAGATAGTTATAGAAGAAGGATGATAGGATAATCTATGTCATCACATTGTTTATTTAGCAGAAGTTTTTGTCCACAGTGATGCGGACAGTACAGCCGCTCCCCGGGTTATGATGGAGTTACGTTCTGGCAAACCTATCATAAGGCAAAAATATCCTAAGGGGAAAATGGATTTTAATACAGTACACTTAACCTAACAAACATCATAGCCCAGCCTAGCCTGCCTTAAACATGCTTGCAAAACTTACATTAGCCTATAGTTGGGTAAAAATCATTAAGACAAAGCCAAACTAATAAAAAAGTGCTGAATATCTTGTGTAATGTATTGTTATCACAACATAGTCATGTAAAATGCCTTGGGGAGACTCTGTAGTGAACGGCGCTATATAAAAATTAATTGAATTGAATTCAATAACATACTGAAAGTGAAAACAATTTACCTGTTGTAAAGTGAAAATATTGTAACATGGACCATCATAAGCCAGGGAGTGTCTCTACATTATTAGCAAAATGTTTTTTAACGACGATAAAATCTTTGCACATTATCATCAAATCGCCAGGTCTTCCCTTTTTTCAAGATGAAGTTTGCATTATGATAACTTTAAATATACAAAGTAATACTTTTATAATGCCTTATTTAATAATGTTGTTATTACTTTTAATAATAGTGTCTTATCTATTTATACTATTCAATATCTATCAATAATTGTATGTTTTGGTGTGTGTGTGTATGCATTTATCTAATCCAACTTGCTTTACTGAACATAAGCTCTAGCAATGAATACATAGACAATGGGGTTTTTGTTTTGTTTTTTTTGTGTAAATGTTTAAAAATGTTTACGATTTTTGGCGCCTTAGTCTTAATCTTTGGTGCCTTAGTCTTATGTTTACCAAATTAGGTTTTATTCCATGCATTTTAAAGTCCAGTTCTATAGCTGACATAAAACTGTAAGATGCTTTTATCATTAAAAGAACTGCTGGTTATGAATTCGCCTGTAAACATGTCATTGACAGTAATGAGCCACAAAGAGTTTGAAAGGCACATTTAAACAAGCTTAGAATAACAAAGATTAATGTGGTTCATGTTCTCTGGCTGCACAAGGATAAAGTTTTTTTCTATGATAAATGACAAGAAAAAACAAGAAAACAGGCTCAGCTAGCTATTTATGCAAGTGGAGGGGAGGACGCACAGTTTTTGACCCATGGCAGATGACTCTTAAGCTGAACTTTGGTTCGCTTTGCAGAAGGTCCATCCTGCCACACGCCTCAGCAACTGTGGCTCATACAGCCATGTTGGGTCATGTGTGTAGCTTGCATGAATTCACTTTTAATGCCCTTCAGCCTTTCCTATGTACACGTCATCTGCATGGTCATCCCAACACTGCCCCCTGCAGGTTGGCGGCAGACTTCTCAGCTAGCGGCGGGGGGCTAGCCCGAATCCCGAAGGGTGCGCACCGGTGACAGATCTGCACGAGGGTGGTGCGGAAGCGCTCGATGCGGAACGCGTAGACGAGAGGGTTGACGGCAGAGTTGACGTGTGACAGGAAGATTCCCACATACATGACACCCTTGGGCACGTGGCACTTGGGGCAGAAGTAGAGTATGCAGTTCATGATGTGCAGCGGCAGCCAGCAGAGGGCGAACAGGAGCACCACCAGGGCCAGCGACTTGGCCAGCTTCAGCTCCTTGTTGAAGTATTTCCCGGTGTCGCTCGTCGCCTCCGCTCGCTTGCTCAGCTGCCGGCGGATGATCCGGAAGATCTCGGCATACAGGGCGACCATGATGACCAGCGGCGCCACCACCCAGCCAAAGAAGTTGAAGTAGACCATGTAGTCCATGCTCATGACAGCGGTGAAGGTGCAGGCGATGGCGGCGCTGCTGAGGTTCCGGGGCGGCGGCTGGTTGTGCCAGCCAAGCAGCGGCACGGCGCCTGTTAGCACTGACAGCAGCCAGCACACACAGACGGCGAGCCAGGCGCGTGGGTGCGTCACCACCAGGTTGTACCTGTGAGACATCACGTTTACGTTGTCAGTGATGTGCCGACGCTACGCAAAGCACTGCACGTTCTACAGTTCAAGTTTAATACACTGATGAATGGTACGGTGGCTCAGTGGACTCAAATCCCCACCACCGCTTTTGTGTGTGAAGTTTCTTCTCATGTGGTGGGGATTTCCTCTCACAGACCAAAGGCATGTTCTTAGGTGAACTGGTGTCTCTGAACTGCCCATTGTGCATGTGCTTTGGGATGGACTGATGGACTGGCAACCCATCCAGCATGCTGTCCACCTTGGGCCAGATACTGCCTGGAATCAGCACCAGATGTCCCTCCCCCAAACCTGGACCAGATAAGTGGTTGGAAGATGGATGGATAAAACCAGACATGTAACGTAGTAAAATAATGGGTTTGAACTACCCCTGTCAGCAAAATCTACCGAGAGGCACCATTCCACCCCCCCCCTCTGAAGTTTATTTCTGGCTACAGGCGTGGGTGTAATGTACAGATTGTGAGCTCCTTCTTAGTTTAAGATATACATTTCTGCATCTGGAGGTGGAGATAAATACCTGTGCATGGAATTGGTGTACGTGCATTTATGTTCAAGCTGGGGATGAGAAATAAACACCATGTTAAATTCTTTGCATGCACGCACCCTTGGCTAATGAAACTGATTCAGAATCAGACTCGGATTAACCTTCATTCTCTCCAAATGGATTTTGTAATTATGTTTCTGATAAAGAAAGCCACCATGAGCTGTGTTACAGAAATGTGCAGACATTGTTCATCCCTGTCTCTGAGTGAAGAGATCAGTCCATTCGCTGTCTGTTCATTCTGCATAAGCAGTCCTGACACCCATGATGAATTAGGATGCTAAGGAGCCTCAGCCAAAAAATGCTTTGCAGTCCACTTCCCACAGACAGGAGATTTTTAATTTGCTTAAAAGGTCCAGCCGTCCACTTCATTGATTTGCATTAAAGTAATACATGCTTGACCAGCAGGCTTCTGAGCGAAATTCCTAAGAATATTCATTTCTGGAATTCTAGATGGTAAAACTACTTTATGTTTCTGAATCTTTGTTCACCAATGATAAATATGTTAACCATCAATCCATACATCCATCTTTCAACTGCTTATCCTGGTCAGGCCCACCTGCAAACCTGGATCCGTCTGCAAGCAGCACTAGTCAGGTGTCCACCCTGGACAGGATGCCAGTGTAATGCTATAATCATACCGTTCTAGATATTTCCATCCCAAGATCCACTGACAATAAGTTTTTCACATTTTTAATATTTGTAATGGATTGCTGAGGCGTCAAATCCCTTCATTTGCCAATAAAACCACTTTGGAATTAAATTGCATTGTGGGAAATTCTGTCCAAGCAGAATGCGCTAAATTAAATTAGAAGTCTCTCTCTCAGTGAGAGGAACGGGTCACGTCACTGGAACTCCTTGTGCGTGTGCACAATGATCATCAATGTTTGACAGCATATATACCAATCTTACAGGGGCACTTTCTGCAGGATATTAACGTAGATACTTTAGAATTTACTGCATGAAAAGATCTTTTCTGCCATGGACTTTTTGGTTGGTTGACAGTTTTGAATTGTTTGATTTTAAATTAAGCCCCATATTTTTTGCATTCACCTGCTCAATTATTTCGACAGCTTTCCAGAGCTTTCTGGAAATCTGAACCTGTGGCCGCAGCCCCTTAACCGCCATGCCACCTACAGACTGGTGCGCTCACCTGGTGGGGATCCTGACGCGCAGATAGCGGTCGACGGCGATGGCCAGCAGGGAGAGGATAGAGCTCTGGGTGATGGCCAATAGGAGGCAGGAGAGAGTGAGGCAGGTGTAGAAGTGCGTCTGGAGCCCCAAGCTGACCACCACGGCCAGCGGGATGACCAGGGCGCCCACGGCGATGTCAGCCAGTGCCAGCGACGCGATGAAGCAGAAGGTGGTGTCACGCAGTGCTCGGCTGTAGCTCACCACCAGCACCACTAGCACGTTGCCCAGCACGGACGCCAGGGCCACCGCCGTCTCCGTGGAGATGTACAGCACGTCCAGGTGCTCACGAGGCATCGAGGAGCCCCGCAGCGGTGACATGAGGGCCTCTACCTTCCTGGCCCCCGGCCCACCTCCCTCCACCCCCACCTGGTCTGCGGAGGGCAGGAACACCTGCGTCGCTTTGTCCTGTAAGATCCCGTCCGTGCTCCCAGACATCCTACTCCACGGACAGGGCCAGCTTCATCTTGCCCCCCCGCTTCGGACAGACTGGTTTGCCCGGAGCATGGTGCAAGTTGTCAGCCACCCGCCCCCCCCCCCCCCCCACCCCCCCCCCCCCCCCCCCCTGGGCGCCCTTCCCCCCCCCCCACCCCTCTCTCCCCCCTTTTCCCCCCCCCCTCCCCCCCCCCCTTCCCCCC
>JAAGVU020000123.1:6192573-6204079 GCA_011763525.2 Mormyrus iriodes | reverse complement strand
TGAGGATTCCGCTGAATGACCATGATGACTGACCAGCAGGTGAGGATTCCGCTGAATGACCATGATGACTGACCAGCGGGTAAGGATTCTGCTGAATGACCATGATGACTGACCAGTGGGTAAGGATTCCGCTGAATGACCATGATGACTGACCAGCAGATGAGAATTCCGCTGAATGACCATGATGACTGACCAGCGGGTAAGGATTCTGCTGAATGACCATGATGACTGACCAGTGGGTAAGGATTCCGCTGAATGACCATGATGACTGACCAGCAGATGAGAATTCCGCTGAATGACCATAATGACTGACCAGCGGGTAAGGATTCCGCTGAATGACCATGATGACTGACCAGCAGGGGAGGATTCCTCTGAATCCTGTGAGCAGCACTAAAAACACTTTCAGTTCATGCACAGTGAAAAGCCTGTCCGTCTGGGGTGTGGGGAAGGACGGTGAGCTGCATTGACAGCGGAAAGCAGAGGAAGTGGGAAAATTTGTGATCTAGCCAGACATCTGCAATCAGGGTTAAGCCCAAGTTGGCATTACAGTAGCATAGAAAGAACTTGCCTATCTGAATAATGTCTTGGCATGTTTAGCTTGCAGTCTGTATCAGGTAACTTTGGAGTGTCATGCCATGTAGCAAGCAGACTTTTATAGGCAAACAACTGTGTGTGATTATCTGCAGCTTGTCCTGAAGGTTTATGGTTCCTGATTATATTTAGTTTGCTAGGGATTCCCATAAATTTTCCCATCTTCTTGTGGGTAAAAAAAACAGTTTAAAGGCTGAACTGACGGCCTCCTCTGAGGCTGTAGGGATCCTATATTCTGAAGTTACTATGAGCTATAATATGGTCTGAGTTGGGCCTTTGTTCATAACGCTCCCTTTTATTCATTGTAAACTATGTACTGCATTGAGAGGGGGATCCTTTACATGCAATTATTTAACTCTGAAAAGGATTAGAAACACAGATTACTGGCTGAAGGAGGGAAGCAAAGATATATAGCACACATATTCCCGATTATTGCCTGGCGAGTGAATGTGTAGCTTCTGTTTGGCTACCGAACAATGCAAATCATGACACAGACAGATAATCCAAGTATGCTGGCCTGGGTCCAGCTCAGTTGTGTTTTGTTGGATGCTGACAATGAGGAAAGTACAAGTACGTCAAAACCTGAAGGGGAACCAAACATGTTTAGTTGCATAGCTACTGAAAGAAGACCATGCAGGGACACGAAAAGCACATGTGCTGACAATGCTAAATAGGTTAGGTGACTGAATTGTGTGCTGAGAAAATATATTTTTTGATAAAAACAACTGGTAATCATTAGCTCATGCTAAAATGCATGAAAACTAGTGGATAGTTCATAGCATCCCTAGATTCATTGTGACTTAGAATTACAACAAAGGCATTCGATTCTATTCTACTCTATTCTAGAACCTCCACTGCACCCATAGATGTAAGTGTAATCTGTGGAAGTCTCTAACTGTCATATAGACTTGAGGTTCAGGGATTCTGCTGGAATATGCCTTTATCCCGGATAGAACAGCTGACTGCCACCTGGCATTCCTCACAGAAACCCTAATGGGGACATTCAGTGGACAATAATGATAACAATAATGATGATGCTTTATTTGCTATTTGCATAAATATGTCGACGTGCTTCTTAAGACCAACTTTATTGATTTCAGTAGGAAATTCTGGTCCATACAGCAGCAAGAAGGACAGGTAGAAGGACAGTACACATAGTGCTAACATTTTTCACATATCAAATCATGCTCTCCATCTTGCACACAGATATAGGTGAGAGTAAGGCTTGGGGTTGGAGCATGGAGTTAGCCATTTATCTGACAGCCCTGGAGTAATGAGGGTTAAGGGCTTTGCTCAGGGGCCCAATCGTAGCATCAGTCTACTGGCCCTCAGATTTGAAATGGTGACCTTCCAATCATGGGCACAAAGACCTAACTGACTGAACCATACACCGCTCACCCCCCACTGGGCTTGATATACATCTAGTCTCAATTTTAATATAAGGATTCTACTTTCCCCTTAATGGACCTGCTTTTGTTTTTAGTTTGTTTCTTTCAGAAACTATTAAAACTATATAATTCAGTTTGAAAGTCTATCATATTTGAAATGGATTTGCCTTTTTGTAATGGAATGGACATACTTTATTATTATTGGGAAGCCGAGCAGTTTTCACATATCCCATTTCACACCCCATGAAACACACAGACAGGTGAGAGCAAATTTTGGGCTTAGAAAGCAGGGTTAGCCAGCACCCGGTATCTCTAGAGCAAATGGTATTAAGGGCCTTGCTCAAAAGCCCAACAGTAGCCTCACTCTGCCAGCCATGGGATTTGACCCAGCGACCTTCTGACCACAGGCACAGAATTGTAACCCATAGAGCTGCATACCACCCTTTATAGCAGCTCTATTAAATATACTTACTACCTTGCAATAGACTGCCATCCCATCCCCAGCATCTCCTGCCCAATGTATTGGTTCCATCCCACCCAGTACAAAGTTCACTGATTGGAAGATGAATAGATGAAGATATTACAAGTAATTTTCTAGTATTCGGTAAAACCACAAAAAGGGAACTTAACATGAAGCATGAAAATACTTCAAGACCAAATAGGGACACATTAAATTATGTGTCCTTCACTGTTCTCCAGGCCGCAGAGGGGGGATGTGAAACAGTACTCTGCGGGCAGATGGAGCAGCTCTTTTCCTACTCACAATGTACCCGCTGTGCTAAGCCAGGCTGTCAGTGGGACAATCGGCCACTCTTAGCCAATAGGTGTGCTAGATCCAGATCGATTCGCAATTCACTCATTATCAGGAAGTGTGTATTTTTTCAAGGCTGGGGTGGAAGCCAGAATTGAACCAAGGAGGCAGATTAACACCTGGACAAGACACCTCTCTGTTCAATTAGCGATAAAAGAATTATTGCAGTCAGTCAACAACAACAACAACAACAACATCATCCCCAACAACAACAATAAAAAAGCATAATTATCTGTTGCTGCCTTCAACTGAGACATGTTTCCACACCTGATTGAATGCCAAGTGATTTACATACAGGTGGAAACCCACAGCAAAACAATCCTTCTTTGACTGTCAGGCCCTGTTTATGTGGAACTCCATTTTTACAGGACTGATATAAAGATTAAAAAAAAAATTAAGGAACTATATAAAAGCTAGTTCATCTGTTACTATGCGGCTTTAGATTTAACATTAATACATAAATACAGTATATAGGCTTACATACATATACACAAGAAAAATCGTGTTACATATTTATACGTAGCTAGTGTAATGGAAGCCGTTGCGCTCTCTATGTGGTTTCAGGACAACTAATTTGTGTTACAATTTTACAGTACGTTAACAGTATAGATTATTATTCTTGTCAATCAATATCCACATGTATAGAGTACTTTAAAAAGCCCTGCGGACCAAAACCTTCAGCAGGGATCTCCTACTTAATAGACTCGTTTACCATTAAGTAAAATGTATTTTTTTGCGAGCGGGACGATTCAGGCAGGGCTGTGCACCTGCGCTCCGCACAAAAGTCATACGGTTACTCCAGCTAATGACGCCGACATGCTCATTCGGGAAAGCAGAACAATATTGGCGTGTGTAATCGCAGTTCATGTTTTCATGACTGATAAGCCAGTCGCTTCTGACAGTTTGGCACGGTGACAATGAAAGCTTTGCGTGATAAGGTGCTGGCGCGGCTCCGGGGGCAATCCAGGGAGTGGCCAAAAGGTGTGCGAAACATTATATAAGTGGCAGCTGTTGATTTAGGTAACAGATGCCCCTCGATTTACTTCGTTCATTTGTTTCAGCGCACTATCGTAGCTCACTTGCGCTGGTGTGCCCGGTGGGTGTATGCCTGTCGCCTCCAAAGTAGCCATATCCGTGTCTGGTTTCCCTTACTCCAGGTAGGTATTTATGGGGAGATGCGATGCTTGCCTCGGGTGTGAGGTGCAGCAGTGGCGTGTGTTCGCCTTCCTGATCATTAAATTTTTAAGTGTCGAAATGGGCTGGCGAGATAATCCGTCTGCGCTGGCAGGGGTATATTGCATCGGGGCTTTTAAATACCACGCATTACTTCAGGGCTGAAAGCGCGTACGGTTGAGCAGTATTAAGTTGACGGTTAGTATTCACTCAGCGTTTTTAATCTTTCTTCCAGATCTTGTGTTCAATTATGGCAGTGACGGTATGTATTTTTAAGTTGAAAAATTATTTCATTTTCCATTAATGTAGTAATGTGAAATGTTAAGACTGGCATTAATATGACATTTTGTTAGATGACACAACCGGCTCAGTACTGTTGTATACTTAAATTACTGAGATGTTTGGTGTGAACTAGCTAGAGCTGGAGAAGAATGTTGGCTGCGCATGCTTCTTATGCTGGACAATGTGTGTGTGCATGAGAGAAATGTCACGCTAGGCACATGACACAAGCACGACAAGCCACACCAATGGAAATGAATATCATGGTCCATGAAGAGTATATGAGGATATAACATATCTCGGTAGCAGTCCAGCCAAATGAAGCTTCATGAACCATTTTCTGTATTTTTTGACCCACACTAGATGGCGCTCTTGTTTTGCATTGGAGTGTGAATTGAGCCCATTTTTGGATAAAGAGCACCATCTAGTGGTGTCAGAAAATGCAGCAAATGGTTCATGAAGCTTCATTTGGCCATCGCTATCTTCAGCCACAGAACCTTCTAAAACTGCAAAAAGACAACAAGTCTGCGTGATTTTTTCCAGGTGGAAATGAATTATGGGATCTGTCATAATGAGCCTTCCAGAGGCCTGTGCTGTCTTTCTGTCTTTGTCATCGACTAACCAGAAGGCCTTCTGATGTGTTATCAGGATCAGTACCATCATGACTTTGACCCTCAGGACTGGACCTCTCCCACCCTTACGCAGTTCGACCTGGACCTGATTGAAGAGTACCTCCAGGAGAATCATGGGGAGGTCCAGAAGGCTGAGGAAATGCCACCATCCACATCTTGTGGGACAGAGGACCAGCTTAATCTCAGAGGTATGACATTTTGGAATCTTGACCATTCATAAACAGTTAAACACTGACATGAAATATACTAAGAAACATGTTTGTTCCATATACAGAAACCACTTGGCTGGGACAGGTTGACTTTGAGTGGGCCTTCAGCCCTTTTACCCAGTGGACAAAGGAACAGCAGCTTGCCTGGACCAGTGGTGTCAGTAATAAGGGAATGAGTCCAGTAGATACATGGAACCAGTACCAGCGACCCGACCTGCACGACTGTGTAAATACCTTAATTATTACATGCTCCACAGTCTTCTTCATGATTAACCACAGGAATGTTTTTTTTTTGGCCATTTGGAATTCTCTTATGGGCAGAATTGAGGTGGATTGGCCTTTGTTTTCTCATTGTTATTTTATTGGACTAATAGGTTACTGTAGTTTTCTGATTATGTTTATGACTGGCTATGCCAATCATATGTATTGTATTTTAGCAAAAGTGACATCATAGTTTTATGCAATCAAGATGTGCTCACACTGCATGCGTGTTCCCCTTACAGTGGGGCTTAATTTCACTCCATTTGACTTCATCAACAGGTGCAACTGACTAGATCCATGTCCTCGGGGAGTCTGTGCATGTCCTGCAGCAGCAGCTCCAACAGTCTGGGCTGGGACGGTCCTTCCCCCTCACCATGTGTGGATCCCGTGTGTGGCAGCCCGCCCCCCGCACCCATGGCAGGTAACAAAGATGGCCAGGGGCACCAGTCACATGATCTGAGCTTTATGGAATCAAAAATCCCTCGTAGACAATCTCAGGGCCGTTGGTCCCCAGACACTGTTTGCTGGTGGTATATATCCAGTAGAAATCTAGGGTCCTGGTTTCTTACCCTGCACTTTGAGCATTACTACTGGTAACAAGTAGTTCATTGACTTATTTAGCAGATGCTTTTGTCCAAAGGACCAGCAAACAATTGTGGCTGAGGGCCTTTCCTAACTGTGAAATTACTTCGAATTTGGGATTTGGATGGAATTTGAATTTGGTGATCTTCTTGTCACGTGCACAGAGTCCTAACCCACTTATCCACACACTGCCCTCTACCAAACCACACACGTACCTCATGCTAGCCTTACTGTTGCTAACACTCTGTTGCCAGTTGCTGTGACTTGTCACTGAACGAGGCTAGCATTACCATTCACAAATCCCCAGTTATCCTCAGTGCCTTGTTAGCACACTCATACCGCCATGCCAATAGCATTACCATTCCCAAACATGCCCCAATCTCCTCACAGGTCGGAAGAAGGAGCGACTCTTCCAGTTCTTATATGAGATGCTACAAGACCCAGGGATGCGCAGTTGCATCTGGTGGGTGCACTCTGACGATGGCACCTTCCAGTTCTCCTCCCAGAACAAAGAACTGCTGGCCTGCCTGTGGGGCCAGCGCAAGGGCAACCGCAAGACCATGACCTACCAGAAGATGGCGCGTGCCTTGCGCAACTACGCACGCACTGGCGAGATTTGCAAGGTGAAGAGGAAGCTAATGTATCGGTTCGACAGAGACACCCTCAGTAGCCTAGGCCACAGTGTTCCCTCCTTGTCTGTGTGAGGTCACATGACAGCTGCAACGTCATCGTTCAGAACCTGAATACTACGTATTTTCAGAACGAGTCACGAGAAACCTTTTTTTCTTTGCAGATTTTCTACTAAATTAAATTTGAGAATGATCTGGTTTAGGGTCAGTTTGTTCATAATCTAACTATTAATTTATAATAAGTGTGTAAAGTCATTGTGTATTTGTTAACTGATTTTGAAACAAACATAAATCTGAGGATTGTCGTATGTAATACTTTATAAGTAGCACTTCCTCTCCCCATGGGACTTGTTTTCGGTGAGGAAAATAAACTTTGTGTCATTATATTTTGCCCCCTATTGCATTTGATTGTTACCATCTTTATATATGCAATTTGGAATATGCCTTAAATAAAACCGAACAGTGGCAACAGCGTGAAATTCTCAGTGGAAACTAATGCTTCTTCGTGAACCTACGATTGTCCTAAGTGCTGGAAACCAAATCACTATTAGAACCACCATCCATCCATTTCGCTACGCTTTTCTCGGTCAGGGCCATGGGGGGAGAGGGCAATTAGCCTAATAGCCTGTCTTTGGTGTTTGAGAGGAAACTGGAGTGTCCAGAGGAAACCCAACCAACTTAGGGAGAACAAGCTCTTCACACACAGAGTGAGGTGTAGAGTCATAGGTAACATTAAAGCCAAAGAGTCACACAGACATAACTATGCAACTATCTTTTCTTCTTGGAGGGATTCAGTAAAGACTGTGCTCAGTCCTGAACTAGGGACTGGACTAGTGAATCCAATGGATTTCCCAGCTCAGGGTAAGTCACTCTTCTCACCTTTCTCCTTTGTCTTGCAGAGCTTTGGTGTCACCTTCACTTTCATTTGTTGCGTCATTGTACCGACTATAACATTTGCATATTTTTCCCTGGTGTCAACAGTAGGATTCCTAATATTTTCCTCATGGTCCAAAGGTAAGTATGTAACAACTTTCCCAGATAGGTTGTTATGTCCTGGAGCTTTGTTTTCAGGTATCAGGTTGGTCAGCTGTTGTAACATCTGCAACCTGTGAGACAAATTCACTCTGCAGCTTCTCATTTTCAGTATGGGTTGGATTATGTCAGGAGGCTCGATCCTCAATGAACCAGTGTAGATAATTATCCAGTAATTAACCAGTGGATAATTATCTTTGGAGTCTGAATATAGTTCCATCACTTTCAGGTCTTTGCTGTGCTCTAAGCTGTCTGATCTCAACACTAGAGACCTTTGCAATTTTCTGTTCATTCCTGCTTCAAGAAATTCTTATAGGTGCCAATGAACTCGGTTTTAATGGTGTATGGGTCAAGCTTTAAGGTTTCATCCCTCAATGTGATGATTCATCTTATAGACTGGCCAAAATCAAGGTCATGGTGAGCAGAACTTTCTGGCATGGGGCTGATCAGAAGTTTGTGCCACTCAGCAGAAACTGGAGACTCAGAAGCAACTAATGAATTTGAACCAGATGCTTTCTATGATGGGGTGGAAGCTGAATCCAGCGCAGAGTTATTTTTGGGCAAAATCTATTTGTAGAGCATGTAATTCTGTAAAGGCATGTTTTGATGTATTCATAATGTCATGGTCAGTTTGGTTTTTCAGAGCAACTGATAACCTGTGAAAAAGCTTTTCATATAGAGTAATCAGACTTGGTATATATTGAGCATCCAGGCAATAAGGAAACTGAAGTTGGCTCTAAGATGACTCATCTCTACGCCCATTGGCTACTGAGACTGACTGATCTTTTCAAACCATATTGTTAGCCTGAAGAAATCTAAGGTTTTCTTGTGCCTGTTACGAGTGAACTAGGCTGCAACATGGACATCAGGAATGACTAAAGCTAGAGTGGAAACCTCAAAAGAATATTTGGGGAGAGTGATGTTGGACTGCAACACTTTTTTTGCCAGGGAATTGGGAGAGAGCAAAAATGTGGACCGTCGGGGGTCTGTGAGGACTTGTTTGAGAAACCCTGGTCTAAGTGTTAATTCCTCCCATTCATACTATGTTAGGCTTTGAAAACGACTCCTTATGGCAAGATCATTGTATGTCCTTCAGATCCATCACAATCATTGGGAATTCGCATTGTGCATTATTAATATACCCATTATGTTGCCAGAACAATAGGCTGGAATGTGCTCCATTCTAAGCCACATCTTTTTGATTCATCCTCCATCCCAACTTATTTATAGCTCCCTAATGCAAATTCAGTTGATGATGGTAGCCCATTCACTCACACCTATTAATCCCATTACGCCTGTAGAGGACCAACACTGTTATCTTCACACATACAGCATGTATGAGGCAGGTTACATTGTAACTGCCAACCTCATGTTGGAAGTATGTTGCTCCATTGCTGTAAATGATGCATCTGCCCCCTAGATCATTTCTTCTTCTTTGTGGAATGATTTCCAGTCCAAGCTTGGAGTACATAATCGGAAGAGCACCAGGTGAAGTATTTATTCTTTTTTCAAATGACTATCTCAGATATTTGTATTGGTTAGCATGGAACCATTTAAATCCTGCTTATTTCCTCTCTTTGATTCTGAGCTTGAGAGCTTCCCCTCCCCACACATATCTACAGTTTCAGGTGGCCCAGTCCTTTTGTCTCCGGTGGCAATTTTTGATGGGTGCTTTTTTTTGACAAATTGTTGATGTTTTACTTCAGGGAATGTAAAGAGGCATCAGGCTAGTAGAGTAATTCATCGAACAGATAGGTCTTGAGCTACTTCTTGAAGGTGGAGAAGAAATCTGATGACCGGATGTGGTTTGGGAGCTCATTCCACCATTGGTGACCCACACAGGAGAACCATTTGGAGTGACACTTTTCACGTGGTGGAGGGAGCTCCAAGAGGTATTAGTTTGCTGACTGAAGGGGACGAGATGGGTCATGAGGCCTTGAGGAGCCTTTTGATTGAGATGGGGGTCTGTCCATTGATCCAAGGACTTGATCTTGATGCAAGTGCCAATAGGGAGCCAGTGAAGTGACAAACCAATTGTCACAGTGGCCTGTAACTGTAACTTCAGCACCAAGTTTGCCAAACTAATCTGGTTCCACATCAACCAATTTCTTAACGGCCCAGATTCACCTATGGCTTCAAATATGCACTTGACATATTCATCAGTCTGAATAGCAGCTTGTTGTTCCACCATTTTCCTGACTTCATGTAACAATCTATTCATGTCATCAAATGTCATGTTTGATGTCGATTCCCTGCAGGTGAATCTCGTAGCAAAATTGATCTATATTGCTGCATAACCTGTGGCAGGAATGATGGATCATTCCACTGTGGATTCAGAATTCCAGAATACCTAGTAGTAGATTTTTTGGAAAAAAGGCTGCACAGTCGGTTTTAATTATATATTAAACCTGAATGTAGATCAAGCAAAGTTAGCTGGTTGTTTCAGTTTTGCAGTGGTGAGCTGCTGACTCTGCATGAGAAATTGTCACGTGCCAAGTATGCTGCACAAAAAATTTTATGGAATAATGGGTTGATTTACTGCTGGAAATATACAATAGTCGTTGTGGTGGGTTAGAAATTTGTTTAAGAACCACATTTCCCTTGACTGCCATGAAATGTTTTCCATGGTCTACCACAAGGGGGCGCTGGATATTAAACAGAACAATACTAAATAGTTTGAAGGTTTTCATTTGCACTCAGGTGCATTTAATGGTTCCCTGAAAAGCATACTGTTATGAATAATTTTGGTAGGTACTCCAAGATTTAAAATATCTATCTTTTAACTTATATAATGACACAGACAAGTCAAAGACATTATAAATAATATAGCACCCCTTTGGGCCTTCCAGTGGCATCTGCTAACATAAACACTGCAATGTTACTGCGGGTATTTATTGTAGATGTTCCATTCTACAAAAAGTTCAGCTTAAATTCAAAGGTAATTTGTCATGGGAAACTCAATTTGCAATTTGGTACCCCAGCTTGATATGGGTACAAGAAAGCGCTGTCTGTTGTCAAATAATGTGAAATTATGAAGAGATGGGCGTGTGATGCTGAGCTCCTCCCCTGTGCTATAATTGTCACAGCAACAGAAAAAACCTCAAAGGACAAAAACAAAACCAAGAAGACACCCAGGCGATTGCAAGCTTCTTATTGATCCCCAGACTTCTGTAGGTTATTAGCTGTTGCATCTCCTTGGGGCTCAGGCATCCTACTGGGAAACCCAAGCCAGAAGCAGCTATCTGAATCTGACCACTGGATGCAGCTCTCCTAAAAATGGCCAACCCATCCGAAGTGCTGTACATGGTGTTTGAGGTGCTGATTGCCGTATCCTGTTGCCTGGGCAATGCCCTAGTCATCTGGGCAGTGTGGATGAACATGCCTCGACGGGAGCCCACCTCCTGCTTCGTGTTGTCACTGGCAGTGGCCGACTTTCTGGTGGGCGCGATCAGCGTGCCGATGTCTTTGTTCGTGGACGGACGTGTCCGTACCTCCTTCCAAGGCTGCCTAGCAGCCAGCTGCATGGTGATGGCACTGCCTTACAGCTCTGTACTGGCGCTTCTGGCCATCGCCTCTGACCGCTTCCTGCGAGTCTGCATTCCCTTCAGGTGAGTCCGCTGATTACCCCACTTCTCATTCTCCTCCTCACCTTGCTCCTCATCCTACTCTTAATCTTACTTCTTATCCTACCCCTCAAATATTCCTCATCATACCCCTCACCTTACTCTTCATCCTACTCTTAACCTTACTCTTCATCCTACGCCTCGCCTTACTCCTCATCCTACTCCTTACCTTACTCCTCATCCTATACTCCTCACCTTACTCCTCATCCTATACTCCTCACCTTACTCCTCATCCTATACTCCTCACCTTACTCTTCATCCTACTCTTAACCTTACTCTTCATCCTACGCCTCGCC
>JAAGVU020000123.1:6104557-6174131 GCA_011763525.2 Mormyrus iriodes | reverse complement strand
GGGGGGGGGGGGGGGGGGGGGGGGGGGGGGGGGGGGGGGGGGGGGGGGGGGGGGGGGGGGGGGGGGGGGGGGGGGAGCATTGAGGAGGGGTACAATTGGCTGTGGGACAGTGAAAGCCTGTTTTTTTCCCATTTAGACCAGAAACAATGCCTTTGTGTCTCGATATTTCAGGGTATGCCCCCTTAAACGCTTCAACGAACTGATAGTTGGCTAAATTAAGGATGGATTTTAGTTGCATATATCAGTTCTTTGAAGCTAAGACATGCAATTCTGCATGTTTGCTGCAGAGGTTTTGCACTGTGGGTTTTTCCATGCTGTTACAGACAAGAGAGGTCCTCAGTGCCTTATTGACGACATGATATTAGCCAGGAACAAACTCATCACCATGCCGATCTTCGAACCACTTCCCCTCATGCTCACTCCTCCAGTTTTGCAAAGAAAACATCATGTTCACCAACAAACACCCAGTCCTGACTTGCCACAAGGAGTATATTGAACTGATTTGTGACTGCATGCATGACCATATGCATCTGCCTTCTTTCGAGGGAGTGTTGCTCCGTGATTGGTTGCTCCTCTGTGGAGCCTGTGGCACACTCTTTCACATGACACTGGAGACGAACGTACAATGGCGCTATTCTTATGGATAACATAATACTATTTCTTAGGGTAACCTGTGTAGACTTTGCCACAAATACCGATTTGTATGCAAAAAATATGCAGGAGGTGTATCCTATCATTTCTAATGAATAAAGCTAGACAATATTTTTATTGTGACCAACATCAATGACATCTGGGAATAGCAAAAGTTATATATATATATATTTTTTTACAATTTCCATGAATCAATTGGTTTAAAATCTATTTTTAGAGTTCAAATACTTTGGATTTTTTTTAGCATTACGCTTTAATATCCATCCATCCAATTTCCAGAACCACCCAGTCCATTTCGGGTCACGGGGGGTCCAGAGCCTATCGGCACAAGGCAGGGAACAACCCAGGACGGGGCACCAACCCATCGCTGGGCACACTCACTTTGGTAACTCCAATCAACCTCAGCATGTTTTGGGACTGTGGGGGGAAACCGGAGGAAACCCCACGACGACAACATGCAAACTCCACACACATGGAACCTGGGCACAGACGTGAACCCCGACCCCAGAGGTGTGAGGCAACAGTACTAACCACTGCACCACCGTACCGCCCGACGCTTTAATACTGAATGTGAAAATAGATTAGCTTAAAGCTGCATCAACAAAACAAAGTTAAATGATTTTCTTTTTAAGAAACATGAACACAAGTTTATCCCTCAAGCCAATGCAGCGGGAAGCTTCCACTAGTCAGAACACAACCTTCTGTTGCTTTATGGCTGTACCACATAAGATCTGCACAGCTAGCTGGCTAAATGTAACTCTGGCGATTCATTCGAAATAAACATTTGAACAATATGACAGTTGCGTCATAATATTTTAGGTAATAAAAGAAAAAAAAAATCATTGCTTCAGGTCCTAAGCCAAATATTGCCATTTTGATCATATCAGGTTGCAATATTAAGTAAAAAAAACAGTACTATACATTCTTAAACATAAGCAAAAAAAAAATTATCACTATTCCTTGATATTCTTTTCCTGCAGTTACGGCACATTATGAATATAAACATGTCTGTATCAACAATTACATTGAAACATTTAAGCTGACCATAGGGGTGATGTTATCCTGCAGTTTTATGTGGCGCCAAAAAGATCCAGACTGACCCGATGCATTTCTGCTGCATGTTCTGATGCACCACATATGAGCTTGTGAGTTTGGGCCATCTGATTTTCAGAAGTGGATACCGTGCCCCTGTATCGCCATGCCAGCTCCTTCTCACAAAGTTTTCTGGATGCTGATGACCGAAGCACATTTTCTGCTATTAAACTCTGCAGCTCTTTGGAAATCGCTGGCTTCTTCACTGGTTTCCACCTTGATCAGTTTGGTCTAATCTGAGCCAGATGGAACAGTCTTTCTGAGTCTCTGATACCCTTCTCCTGATCGCTTTTCTTTCGGTCAAATTACTCCTGACTTTCTGAAACACAGTCTTCATAAGGCCGTTTAGTGCACCTAAATAAATTTAGGCATGCCTCAGAGGAGCATTTTAAACATTCAGCTTAACACTTTACTTGAAGGGGCACAAATACTTAGTAGTAACTCAATTACTACTGAAGTACAAATCATGAACAAGTATAGTAGCTACTTGAGATATTAGATGCGACGATTCGTTAATTACGAACAAACATGAGATCAGTATTTAACTTGTGTTATTCGTTACTTGTTCCTTCAGTAGTTCCTTCAGTAGGTCACAAAGGTTTACAGAATTAACAGATATAGTAGCTGCTTGAGATAAAAGATGTCACAGTTCATTAATGATGAATGAACATGAGATCAGTATGTAACTAAGACTTAGTTTGTAGTTAATTAATACATAAGTCATAGCATAGTACTACCTTATTTGCCCCCTCAAGTAAAGTGTTACTAAGTTCAGTATTAATTCTTAACGAATGCTGGTTATTTTGTGTTTTTTCTAATCTTGATGAAGTTTCTTAATATAGCCAAAAATCATTTAGTGCGAAGGCAACAAATTTTAAAAAGAACTGAATATTTTGTGCTGGAAAGTAAAAGCATGATGTGTGTACTTTGCATATTGTAGGTATAGTTACAAAAAATGTTTGTTTACAAGCAAGCAAGACCTTATTTGCAAAAAAAATGTTGGAAAAGGAAGTTAGATGTGCTTTAACCTTGTTTGATATCCTGTAGCTCCTAGCAGGGTCAGTCCCACCTCCCTGACGGTCCAGCCCAGTTATGAGCAAAGAGAAACGGAAGAGCTATTTCACACATACAACCTTTTCTGGATTATCTTTCTGTTTTCTCTGAAAAACCATCAACCGTGTTCCATGCATGATGATAATAGTCACACATTTCGCAATGGATTGCATGTATTTCTAATAGGGAGATTTAAAAAATTTTATTCTCCATAGCATTTGTTAACATGAAATGTTAACATGACAAGAAATTAGTAAATTTTACTGTGGTGTGTCTGATTGTGGAAACGAGGCTCCATAAACACACTGTGCTGAATTTTTTGGAGAGAAGTGAATAAAAAATGAAGCGCAATTCATGTAGAAACATGACGCTATAGAATGCAATGGGTAAATTTCTAAGTACTAACTACCCTTCACAGAACCAGATTGGATGGTACAAAATCTAAAAGATAAATCCAGTAATGATTAACAAAAATTTTTGGTTTATTGGGCAACTTTATCAGGCACTATCTGGCAGGTACCCAGTTTGAAAATGAACAGCAGTAATCTGTAGTTTCGTTTTATCTGATGGATCCTGTAAACTGCAGACTCGGCCCCTGCCATCTCGCCGAAGCGGGTTGCACTTCCCCTTTTTTTGGTGGACAAATAAAAAAAGGCCGCACTGCGCTCTGTACGGACGGCCTGCTGTGCGGGGGGAGCGTGGAGCAGGCGTAAAGTCTGCCTCAGCTCGGTAAACAGCCTGAAACACGGCGGCCCAGTGGCGCGAAGCAAAGGCACAGCTTGATAGCGGGAAGCAATCGAGGCCGACTATCGAGAGAGAAGAAAAAAAAAACCTTGGGCAGCATGGCGAGTTCATCTGAGGAGAACTCGGGGGGAGGAGGAAGTACGTATTCCCTCTCCCCTCCCCCACCTCCGCCCCCTGCCTCCCCACCTCCCTCCCTCCCTCCTGCCAAACACATATACTGTACAGTGAAATGTGCCCCGTTGTTGATGTCCCAAAGCAATGCAGGGGCTGCTAAACTGGATTCGAAACAGTCAATAATTAATGAGCTGTGCTGATGTGTACAAATTATATTAAAAAAAAACAGTTAATGCTCCCCGTAATTTATTAAAGTAATTTTCAGTAAAAAACTTTCTACAGAATGTCTACAGAATATCTACAGAAATTGTTTTTTTTTTATGGAATGATGCGCACTTAGAATAATGGGCAAAAAAGCAAGCAAATGAGTATAATGACAGGCTACTGTAGTCATCCGGCTGTCTTGTTTGGAACAGGACAATGCTAACACCCACCGAACCTCTGTGCCCCCCGGAATAAAACGCAAATGTCCGCAGTCGGACTTTTGGGATAGCTCACGCCTCGTCACTGCGGCCCTAAACATGGTTTCGGTCATAGCCAGGTGAACACCGTGAGAGCGGTAGCCTGTGGGCTCAGGGACTGGCGATCCTGCACATGGACTGTGTCACCAGCAAAGGGCATTGATGGAGGCCCACCCTAAATTAAATAAAAGCTTGTTTTTTGGAAATTACCATTTAAAAAACCATTTAACATATAACTCTGAGAACAATCAAAGTCGTTTGCACTGGAAATAATATTGTAATATACCAAATAACACAAGAATAGTAAAATTTGGTATACATTTAACAAATCGGCGCTGGGGTGTAATAAAAAATATTAAATTAATGGAATCCTACTTTAAAACCTTAAACCTTTTTTTTGAGAAATCTTACTGTTTTATATCTGACTGACAACACGATATATTGTAACCATTGGACAAAAATTGAAATTATACAAGGGTGTTTATATTCTTGTACAGTTATGGTCATAACTGCCCCATCCATTGGCTAGATATAAATTTCGACATCTAAATCGCTTTTTACAAACACGTTAAGTATGACATTTGTTTAGTAAGCAGCCACTAGGCTTGTTTGATATATATTCACATTTTACCTTCATACATGACATATCTAAACTGTTAATAACTGAAAGCGCATGCTGGTGCAATATTAAACACACACACACACACGTATATATATATAAACAAAAAGACGACTATTGTTTAATAGGTGGTCGATAGCAAAAATATATTAATTAATATATTATTAATTAAATTCGCAGCAAAGCAGTATCCTGTTTACAGATGTCCTCCAAATACGCCTTTTAAGGTACTGCTTTGTCCTCGCAATAACATTTTGAGGGCAAGTGAAACAACCATGGGTTAAGAAACAGGAAGGTATCATTTACAAAACGTGGAGCCGTTAAGGTTCGAATCGGAGCCATAGATGTTATTTGGTTAAGGTCTGGGCCTGTGGTGCCCGTCGTCAGGGATGTGGGGAAAGCTAACGGGCAGGAGCTGCACTCAGGGCAGGGTTTTTATTTATCTTTTACTTTTACTATTTTTTTTCATTATAAAAAAAGTTGTGCGACCCCTAAGGAATTCGATTCGGAATTCACCCCCCCCCCCCCCCCCCCCCCCAGCCACACCCCACTCGTGTCGGTCACTTTTTCAAACATCCCTTTGTATTAAAAAACGAAAAGGGAATTTTGCGGGAACCTCGCTAAACAAGCAGTTCGGCAAAACGGGTCGGGATTCGATTCCTTTCCACGTTTTGGAAAAGCGCATTGCTCTCCCTGGATAGTAATGGCGGTGTGGCGGGCGGCGATGTGGCGGGCGGCGGTGAGGCGGCGTGGTGGGGGAAGGCGCCGGAGAGGACCCCAGACAAAGGAGAAAGATGACTGGGGGGGAGGTCACACGGGCGCCACGGAGAGTCAGGAGTACCTGAGAGTGTCGGCGGGCCACGGCGACGGGCGGGATGGCAGGCGCGGAGCCGGAGCGCGGACACGCTGGCGGGGGCCCCAGGCAGAGGCGAGAGAGGCAGCCTGTGCAGACGCCCTGTGCTTTACCTTGTGAGAGCTACTCTGCCTCCTTTTCCCTCCCTGCCCACTTTGGCTTGCCTGCCAAGTGGGAGAGAGCGTAGGGACGGACGGAGAGGAAGAGGAGGAGGGGAAGACAGGGAGCGGGCCGGGGCTGAGACCTACAGGGCGCACAGCGGCACCCACCACCCGGGTTTGGTAGGCGGGTGCAACAGCACGACCTGTGTGTGTGTGTGTGTGTGTGTGTGTGTGTATGTGGGGGGGGGGGTTTGTGCTATATTAATTAGGAGAGGGACTAGAAAAAAAAAGGCCACAAACTACCCCTACGCTTAATTAGACTGCCCTAGGATGAAAAGCAACTCCCCCCCGGCCAGAAAAATTAAATGTTTAGACACTAATAGATCATCAGGCAACCACTGGCCACCATAAACAAGGCGGTAAAGTGAACGAAAATGTGAGATACTTACATGACTTCAGTGAGCACTGCCAGACAGGGGGTCCTGCCGCCAGTTTGGTCATCCTGAGGCCGTTTGCAGTTCCTGATGCCTCTCGGGGAGGTTCTGGGCGCCAAGGGGAGTGTCTCTCGAAAAGTGTGTGGTTACGGCTTTTGTCAGGGGCTGGCTCTCGTCCCGGGTCCTCTGTCCCCGATTGTGGCTCCGCTCTCCCCCCATTTGTGTTTTTGTTTGGGTCCGTTGTGTTGCAATGTGCTTCTCGCCATGGTGCCCAGCCAAAGCTGCCCTCTGGCAGACAGACCCCCCCCCCGGGGCAAACGGAGCCAAAAACAGAAAAAGAAGGAAAAAAAAGTCCACCACAATAACTATCGAAAAATACGGAGGTATTCCCATCATCAGCATCACCGCCCCGCCACGCACGCTCCGAAATCCCACCAAACACCAAATCACATGATCGTGAACTCACGACCACATCAATCATTCATCAAGAATAAAGAAAAATTAAAAAGCCAATTCTTGTCTGCACTGCATTTCAATGTGTGAAATAAAGAGGTTCAACTTCCAAAATAGTCACCATCCGATTTATAAAAAGGAGAAATGGAGAGACAGAGAGGCAGAGGTCCTCCTCGTCAAGAAAAGAAAAATGCCCAAAGTAATCCAGCATCCATGCCAAATCGCCACCCCCCCCCTCCCCGAAACTTCCCGCTGCTCTGCGACACACCCCCAGACCGGCTGCGGCTCCAGGACACCCCCGTCTCAAACCAAGGTCTGTGCTTCACTGTTTCAGTCATCGCATCTCCTCACAGGCATCATCCAGGGCAGCCCTCCTCCAACGTCACTCCTCTTTTGTTACTTATTAATTTATTTATCTCCACCGAAGCACCCCCCTCGCCGTCTTTGCTCCTTACCATCGTCTCCCCTTCCCTCTGTCCAGAAAAAAAAATCAAGCGACAAACATAACGACGGCAATAACAACAACAACAACAACAATGACGACGACGACGACGACTCTGGGGTGGCTTTTACACTGCCTGACTGGGAGATTTTAACTAAATGAGAGCACGGAGAGGAGGAGAGAGGGGGAGAGAGGGTTTGCCTCAGCGTGAGAGGGTGTGTGTGTGTGTGTGGGGGGTGGGGGGGTCAGGCAAAAAAAAAATAGCTGCGAGTTCTTTACAGATCGCGCTCGCTGCATCTCTTCCTGCTCGCGAGCGGAGGTCTGCCACCAACAGGACCAGCCTCTCCTGGCTGTGGTTCAAGAGAACGCCTGCCCCTTTCGTAAGCAACCCGTGCCCGCCGGGAGAGGTGCCCCGCCTCCACGTGCGAGTCCAAGGGGAACGGGGGGGCTGGGGAGGAGGGTTTGACGCCCACCTCCAGGTCCCTGTCCATGGCGTCTCTGGGCCACCACGGCACTGCCACTCACACAGCGCTCCAAAAGGGGGGTGGGGCAGAAATGTAGGTCAGGCCGTGTCCGCCACATGCAAGGCCAAATAAGTGCACATTCCCAAGAGTGAAGCGGGCTGGGGGGGGGGGAGAAATGCAATCCATTCTCTCATGACACAGATTCCTGGACGCCTAGGCCTGCCCCCCTCCCTGCTCAGTCAGTAAGCCCACTCGCTGATCACGCCCGAGTTCATCTGAGGTCTCTGCTAACTCCCTGTCAGGACTTTTACCTCAGGGACACTGGGGATTTCCCAGCCCATCCCTGTCTCTTTGTTGCTCACCTCATTAATGACAGAGCTCTACTGCATAAAAAAAATTACCTGCACACTTGTATACCTCTCCCTTTAGTTTGATTTCTACTTTTTCCCCACTGAATACCTATTCATGACCTGACTGACACTCAGCAACCTGTCAAAATCAGGACTAAAGCATGATCCTTCTTCATTTTCCATGTTAAGCCCTCTTCTTCCATACTAAGCCCAAGTCATCACTTTAGGGCTTTAGAAGTATCTGCCTTGATTAGTCTAGCTGTTTCCTGTACGACCATAAAGCATGAAATCAAACGTAATTAATTCAATGACTAAATACGTGAATGAGCAACAGTTACCTTCACTGGGGGCTCAAATGCTACCAGTCTTAGTGAACTGAAGCTTGGCCTGCTAACATAATATATACCTTTAACCAAATGCATATCAGCTTATAATAGCCACTGTGGTTTAAGTTATACAGTTGTGCCGTGCATTTGCAAAGCTGTCTGTTTCACTTTACCACCTTTCCTAACCACCTAATGCGTAACTAGGCTTCAGGCATTTGGTAAAAAGGTCATGCTGGCTTCTTCAAATACTCCTCAGAACCCTGGCCTTCCACAGGGCAGCGCACAAGACAGAATCTGTGGCGGGCAAACTGGAGAGGTCTTCGCCAATGCACCAAGGGGTATTAAAATCAAAGAATTCCTTTTTTAAAGCCATTAAGCCTTTAAGCAGAATTAGAGTAGCTTGGCAAACATCATGTGGGCTGCAAACAATCAACCACAAGTAAATGAAAATGTACCACAGCTCTAGAGCTCTCCGTTACTGGTACTTAGGGCTGAATTTAGGGGGTGGGGCTGGGATAAAGTCATGGTTGGGGGCCCTACCTACTGTACAAAACACTGCTGTAAAACCAGAAAAAAATATTTGGGGCCCCCTACAACTCAGTACCCTGGGCTACAGCCCAGTATAGGCCATGCATAACTCTGACCTTGTAGTTAACAATGTATTGCACATACTATGCAGCACACTACAGACAATGTGCATTTAACTACAGACAGTGAACCAATGCACAGTAATAATGATTTGTAATAATAGCAGTTTTCTCTGTGTGGTCTTTTCATCAGAAAACGTGACCAGGGTCTGCATGCTGCCCATATGGCAATTTGTCAGCTGGACCTCAAGTGGCTGACTTGAGTCTTCTGACGAATGATGCTGAGAGTCATGTGACCTCGCAATGTTTTAATCAGCCAACATGATTGGTCAGTTGCCCTCCTGCAGGTGGGGGGGGGGTAAATGGGCTGCTCTAAGTGCTTGTGTGCTTCAGTGGGTCTGGCACTGCGGGGAATTTGTGGCTGTAAATGTTTGCCGTGGCGCCTCTGTGCAGACCTTCCATTAGACAGTGGCCACAGAGATACTACGGCTGAAAATGTCATCAAAGCCATAATTACAGCTTGTGGGCATGTCAGTCTCTCTTCTTGAGGATGCTGAACTGTTGACTGCAGTCCTCCCTCCATCTCATGCTCTACAGGGGACAGATTCTCAGTGTCAGTGATTGAGAGTCATGTTTGTTTCTTTTTCCATTTAGCTGATTGCCATTGATTTAATTTTTAAATACTTCTCCCAGGCCTTCCATTTCTGTATTCCTTTTCATGCTTTTGTCCATTTATTTGCAAGACGTCAAAAGATATCCGTTAATTTTCTTGATGCATAAAGTAATACGCTTCTGACTGATTAATTATTTATCTATGTAGATTGTGTCTTAAATCCCCTTAACAATTATGTTACCAAATCATTGATTTAATTCTTAATTAAGATGAACATAAATTAATTGATATTACTCTCTGAGGCACACAAATTAACCAGATCTATTCAGCATTGTACTACCAAGAAGACTATTTATTTTGGAAGCATTATTAAGAAACTCAAATTAACTCAAGCACTGGCTGTTGGCCAAATGAGGACACAAACACTCTGAAGTTAAATGAACAGGAAAGCCCCCCCCCCTCCAGACAGGGGAGTCACTCTGGGATTTCAGGGGAGGAGCTCTAGTGTCTAAAATTTTTTGGCAATGTTTTTAAAAATAAATATAAGACATATTAAGAGAGTAGGGTTAGGAACCAGGAACAATCAGGAGTTCAAGGCCTTGCTCAATGATCCGATGCTGAAATCAACACTGGGATTTGAACCAGCAACCTTCCAATCACAGGCACAGCATCCTAATCTGCAGAACAGGATGCTGGAGTGCGTTGGTCATTCTCGGCACTGAAAAGTGCTGCTTCTCACAGATGAGTGGCAAAGCCGACGTCATTCTCTCCTAGGGTGAATATCCTCACCAACGTGAGAGTGCTCTGGCACATGCTCATTTAGATATGTTACTGCTCCTGGATTCCTGGCATATATGACAGCAGGGCAAACTTATGAAGTGAGTGAAGGGGCTTTTACCCAGAATAAACCCCCAGTATATTAATCATTGTGATGTCACCGGTGATGTCACTGTGGAAACTTGCCACAGTTAGAGCGCTCATCAAAGTCTGTCATGCACAGTGTTATTATAATTTTGTCATACACTGTGTAAATCTGCAAAACTTGGAAGACAAACTCTACTCTGCTTCCTTCAGGTTGACGCATGCATGCATAATTGAAAACTCTAAGTGCCCTCTTGGGCAAAACCCAATTAGTAATGTTATACTATGTCAATCCTCATACTTGTTCTCGTTAAGTGCATCTGTCAAGTGAATCAATAAGGAATAATGAGCAGATGTGAATCTCTCAATTGCCAGTTAATCACTGGCCCTCCTGAATGCCAAGCGGAGCCTCTGTGGGGAAGCCTGCTCCTTCACAAGCCAAACTCTCAGTCGCTCCTATAGAACTTCTTTGCTTTAAATGAAGGAACACTGTAAAAACAACATTGGAAGGGCAGCAGTTTATACATTTGTGTCCCATGTGGAAGCTGCCACATTGTCTGGGTGGGAAAACTGTACCTGTAAGTGATGAGGGAAGCAGGAAAGAGGAAGGATGAGGCTTCATCATCCGTGATGTGCAAGAGTACGCTGAAGAGTCCTTCCTCAAAGAGAGCCGATGAATGTTGTGCAGCACAGTCGGTTAGGTTTGGGTACCTATGTCTGCAAGGTCAAGGGCTTGAGTCCTGTAGCCAGCAGAGTAATTGCATCACTGTTGAACCCTCGAGTAAGGCCCTTGACCCCAGCTGCAATAAGGGTGTTTCTTTGGGCAAAAGTGCCCGCTAAATAAATGTACTTGTCTATAAACTAACCAAATGGACCGCTTCAATTAACTCTGCTAATGGCTTCCTGTTCATTTTATTGCAGGCGGAAGCTGCCTGCCTTTTGCTCAGAAAAGCATAGAGAAGAGAAAGTCTAGTAGGCCTATTTAATTTTTTTTTAAAACTGCATTTAACAATGGAATTAATTAATTTACTGCATTTTTTTGTCTTACTTTTCACACAGTCAAGTAAAATAAACAAAATAACCTTAAGAAATACATGGAAATGCCAATTTATTTATCATCATACAGCTGCTCAGTGTCTCTCATGTTCTTTTTATGTTTCGAGTTTGTTTAGTAAAAGAGAATTGGAGCATTTTGAACTAATTTCTGCTCACCCCCAAAAACTTTTATGATAAAAACTATTTACTGCCTTCCTGACAGAATGGCCTGACTCAGCAGTCTATCTACTCTCAGACTAGTTAGTAGTTTTGTTTGTGCATTTAGTTGACCATAAACTTACTAACATGTAATTATTCTTTCAAAAGATAACCTGTTAAAATGTTTTCCTAAGATTCTTAAATATATGCTTAACAAGTGCATGCATTCACTTTGGTAATAATAAATTATAATAATACTTTTATAGTATATATAAAGAATCAGCTTAAAATAGTTTGATTTATTTGGAATAAAAAAAAATCTTTTTTTTATGTGAGAGGAGATTTGGTCAGAGGCATCAGGAATTGAGGTACAGTATTAGGGTTAAGCGGATATGTATAAAGTTGCCATCTTCTCTGTTAAGATTTGCAACTCCCATGATGCTTTGCACGTCGCGCGTGGCATATGTCTGTATCGCTGTGCTTAGTTGTCTGGCGTAGCTTTCGCGATTTTTTTTTTTTTGCTTATGTTTGTTCTCATTCCTAAAACCATTTCACATGTTTTATACGGGTGTCTGCACTTTCAGGCTGCAACCTTTAAATCCGGCAAATGTGCCGGGAACCCATCACTGTTGCCCTAATAATAAAAATAAAAATCTTGCCGCTTTCCCAGAATGACTCATTTGCGTATTGTGAAAAACACAACAAACAGAGTTCGAGCTGTTCGGCCTTCTGGGATAAATTTACTTTGCATCTATTGTTTTCACTCTTGCAAAGGTCTTTGCTTTAATCTCCAGAATTAGTGTTCATGGGAAATTGCCTGTTTTGTCGATATCACACATACGGTATTGACATAATTATAACTGTGTTCACGAAGGCTGCAAAGTCACATGAGATAGAAGTTCTGTGCTGCTATATAAGCGCCTACACGTATGCGTTCATGAAAAAGTTCTGGCTTTGTAAGTTGGTGGATTTGTAAAAATATAGTGATTTTATGGTTCCTTGCTTCGGTAAGCGTGGTTTGGAGCTCCACCTTGTGGTCATTGGAGAGATGGGTGCTGCTGCCGTACAAATAATTCTTTTTATATTTGGACCATTCATCGGCTGCAAAAGCACTGCGAAGGAAAAAAAAGTTGCACGTGTTTGTAGCGTAAAGTAAGTCTAATTTTTCGGTTTTCTTATTGGACCAAAGAGTCAACGAGTAGACTGCACACAGTCAGGCTCAGTGATTGACATCATGTTATACATTTAGGCAAGCCGTCAGACAAATTATTGTGATAGATATAAGATTAAATAAACCCTGTCCGATTCATAGCGATTTTGCTCCTCAGAGCCTTGTCAGGTCCTGCTGGAGTCTTATGCAAGACTCTTCAGGTGGCCAGACAGGGGGTGTCTCTGTGTGGGGGAAGAGTAGGGGCCCTGGGGTGTAACTCCACTGGAAATCCTATTAAGGAAGAGGGCTTTACGCTCGCTAGGTTGCACAGGCATTACAGGGAGTTAGAAGCGGACCAGGACAGGGAGCGTGCGTTCGTCTCTGTGGGGATACAGACCCAGGTCAGTGTCTCTGCGCACCTGCTGCAGGTGAGCATGTGCGCTTGAGAGCGTGTCCGCGTGCGTGTGTGCGGGGCTGGTAGTCCGTGCACGGCGTGGCCTCGCTTACTCTGGCTTGTAGCGGCGTTTATACGCTGTACGTCTGCTGACACAGCAGGTGCCTGTTACTGCAGTAGAAGCGCTTAAAAGTGCAAAAAAAAAAAAATGCCTCATACATTTTGTTCAGGTTAAGATGTTTTCACCCAGATTTCAAGATCCCTTCCTCATTATTATTGTTGTCGTTGTTAGTCTTATTTGTCAGTAGTTAAATATATTGCTATATCCTAGGTTAGTATTTGCTCATTTATGCTGCAGCGTCAATTTCTTGTAGCACCTAAACTACCTTCCTCAAGGGTACAGCAGAATAAGCCTTCATGAGGTTTTAACTCCTGAACCAGCACATCACTCATTTGTGATTTTAGTGATTGATTAGTATTCAGTATAAATATTTCATACTCATGTATATATAGGTTTCTGTAGAAATGAGTGTGATGGATGCAGGTACGAGATGTTTCGGCTAGGAAATGTTCTTCTGTTTGGCTTCTCATGTTAGGCCATAACATCCGGCATTGAGGATCATGAAATAGAGGCTGTTTCAGGGACTCTGCCTCCCTGGCACACTGGGGGTAACTCAGGGGGGCTCCCTTATCTATGCATTCATAGCAACTCCTTTATTTTATTTTGACCCAGCCCAGGTAGGGCTCATCTTGGGGGTAGCTGTGTGACACTGGGCCATACTATCTTTTCTTTTGACACCAGTTGTTTCTAGTGAGCCTCACGTGTGATTTGGGCTGCCCCAGTTCCCAATGCCACTTCAGAAGGACACCCTGAAAGAGGTCTGGACCTCAGACAGGTATGTCTACATATTAGTATGTTATTTGATCACACACATGACAACACAAAAGAGGCATTGTTCCAGCAGGGCAGCATCAAAACTCAAAACTGATTTTTTTATCTTTTTGCCCACTATACCAGTGTTTTCTGAAACTGGTCTTTGCAAGCTAGTACTTATTCTGGTTTTCAGTGAATTACGCTTGACTGTTGAGTCAGTGACTCACTCTATTAAGATTAAAATCACACTAAGCTGAAGGTTGATTTTCTAATTGTGTTAAAGATATTTTTATTAACAAAGCCAGATGCTTCAAAATGTCTGTTTTTGCTCATTGAATTGCTATATTGTACAATTAGTTACTGATTACTGTTGTCCATGAAAACTTAGCTAAATAACTAATAAATGCCTATCCGTCCTGGAACCTATTCCAGGCAGGGATACACCCTGGACACAGTGCCAGTCCATTACAGGGTACACATGCACACACACAGACACTATGGGTAATTTAAAGACACCCACTAACCAAACTGTGTCTTTGGACAGTCAGGCAGAAACCACACAACATGGGGAAAATCCTGCAAATTCACACAGAAAGCAGAGGTGGGATTCAAACCCACAACCACAGAGGTGTGTGGAAACAGACTACCCACTGAGCCACTGTGCCGTGACTGAGATATATGAATACAATCCATAGCAAAATGGCCCTTGAACTAGTGAATATGAATCTAGATCATTAAAAATTTACAAATGACCTAATAATGTATTAAATTAGCACCTACAGAAAAACACGTTTACAGTATGGTTCCATTATTGCTTTTAAAATCTCTGCGTTTCCTGTTTTAGTTCTGCTGTTTGCCTCCACAATCCTGTACTAGGTAAATGGTTGAGAGATAAATGGATGCATAGACGAATGAGATGCCAGTCTCTCAGAGGGCACATACACACTCACACACTATTTAGAGGCAGCACCTCACCTAACTACATTTCTGTGGACTGCCAATGGAGAGCAGAGAGTCAGCAAGAGACCTTCACAGCTTAGGGGCTCCTGACACAGGATCGGGGGTACGAATGCTCCTCAGCTCTACAGCAATGTACCGCATGGGTACAGTGGGAGGAGGGCAGCTCCCAAAAGCTACACTGTTATTTATCTGCCTTTGTGATCATCTGTGTGCAGACAAGCCCCCCGGCACCAAAGATCACAGTTCACGTCTTTTTATTTTTGTCCATCATACATTTCAATTCTCTTTTCATCACGTATGTCAAAAACAGTTTTTTTTCTATTAAAACTGACTGAAAACTGCAAGTAGTTCCCATGTACTATATCCCATATTGTAGCTTCATAACTTGAGCTTAGCTAATTAATTAAGAACTGGAAACCAGCAAGTTGGGTGTATCAGGATCACAAAGCAGAAATTCTACCAGGAACACAACCGCAAGTTGTACGTTAAGGTTTAGCGCCGGGCGGTTCGCTGAAAGCGGATACAGCAGGGGGCATCAGGCACCGCCGTGAAACACACAATCTACCAGGCTGCTCCCAAATGAATGCACAGTTGTTTATTAAAACTATCTTTTAATCCAGCTTCCACGATGAAAGGATGAATACCGAGAGGGCACTAAAGGTAAGTACTGGGAATGTGTGTGTGATGATGACACAGTGCACCTCTTCCTGTGGGCTTGTCTGTCCTGGGGGAAGGACAGATGCAGTGTCATCATCTTCAATTGAGTCGCCACCCGTTTGCAGCAGTGATGAGTCAGGTGACCCCTCCCCATCCTGGATGACACCGGCTGACGCTCCTCTAGGGCCGATCTGCTCTGAGTGCTAATCTTCTTATTGTCCACTCCTTTCTGCTCACGAAGCCTCACTAAATAGAGCTTTCCACGCAATTTCCCAGCTCACCTCTTTCTGGTCACTCACAGACTTCGCTTCATTTGACATTCACTGTTTGCATTCTCGGACCAGAGCTGGTCCATCCACTGAGAAAACGACACGAGACTGACCATGTCAACAGAGAAGGTAAAACGGTTGATCCTCAAGCCCTTGAGTGTAGGGGGTATTTATCCTGTGCTTCCAGCTAAAGCCAGAATAAGGTGATTTATAGGTAGGCTCGTTTTACCTGCTTGGTGGCATATTTAGGTGGTGAGACGTCTACGGTTTGCACGCAAATTTTGCAAGGAGGAATTATTGACCTATGAGTGTCATCTGCAAGTTATTTGCGAAATAAAACCTAGACCCATGGTTAAGCCTGAAATTGAAGCAGTACCCATGTGTAATAATACTAGCACTTATCAAACAGCTAAACATTTGTTTGATGGTTCCCATGGTCTCAGTTTATTCCAGAATCCAATTTTCTTGAACCATTTACCGCTGATTTAGTCCCAAAGCTTCTGTTGAATCTGAAGCTGTGTTTAATTATTAAACAAGATGCAGCAACAAATTTGACATGTATAAACATTTATACTATGCAGTAATTATAATAATTCTACTGAGTGTCATTTAGGTGATTTTGCCAATATACTTTGTCCTAAAAAATACTTGTTACATCTGAATTATTGCCAGACAATTTGCTTATAAATCATGTATTAATTAGTACAATTTATAGGTTTTTTTTAGGATAAACTGAATTTGAATCTCGACTACAAATATACTCCTATATCTACTTCCTGTCCTAAACTAGACATCCATAAGTCTTTGCATAAAGTCAAGGATGTTGATTGGCCATTGAATTACTTTTTACAGTTACGTAGCCAAAGACCATTGTATTTGTAAAATGAAAAGGGACCACATTTTTAAATAATCGTAGGTGTGGGTTTGGCAAGAGGGCAGAACTGATGAACTGGAAGTGTTGCTTCCTAGTTCAGGGGACTGTGACTGGACTACAGACAGAGGTGAAGGATGGGTATTCCTCTTCCTCTAGTAGCCTGCATTGCCGCAAGAGAGCACAGGATTCTTACAGCAAACCACCGTGAACCTGCCCTGAAGGCGTCCATTGATACTAACAAACGACACATTATCACATGGGAAGCATCGTGAGAGCTTTCTGCATTCCTTGCAAAAGCTCATACAAGTTCTACTGTAAGAGAACCACAGTAATGCATCTTATCACAGCAGTTCAGGAGTTGTACGCTGAAGGCATTCTGTTGCAGATATTATTTCACTGATTTACTACTGCTGTTTTACGTGGCCAGTATTTCAGCACGGAAACAGTGAGGAAGTCATGCAAGGAAGTAGTGGGAAATTGCATCCCTTTCTTGATGGTGCTTTTCTAGAGTTGATATATAAATATCTTGCTGCTCTGTTAATAGGATTACACAGGCCATGCCTGTAATCAACCCACCTACCAATCGGTGTGACCTCGTTTTCGTGTTCCCCTCCCTGCTGTTAGGTGAATTTCCATGGCTTTTGTTGCCAGAAAATCAAGCAGTTGCGGAATTTAAACAACATGGCTATTCGATATCTCGTTGCTGTTGTATTTCTGGCTTTAGTCACATAACTTAGCAAGTAACCAAATAATCAAGGAGGGATTTAACCCTTGATTTGCTACCTATAACCCAATAAGCAGCATATTACAGGGGACCCTAACATTCACAGAATTGTATGGCTGCTCCCATTCTCTCATGGATAATAACTGCAAATTCCTATGACAGCACTAAGTGCTTTTTTCTTAATAATCATGCTTTATAAAGTTACAAAATTACGTGTTATTGATTCCAATTGGAAATTCAGCAAAACTTTGACTCTGGTGGGACTCGAACCCACAACCTTTGAATCACTCCCCCATAGTGGCCTGGCTAGAAGTCCAATGCGCTATCCATTGCGCCACAGAGCCACATACTGCTGGCCTTGAATGTTGTTTACTGACACTAGTCAGTTTAACATGGGTCACAAGCTAGGAGAGTGAAATGTTTGGATTGCGGTTTACTGGGTGATTTATTGGGCGGGCGTTTTATAATAATAATGCATTAGTGTGTATTTTGAGTTGCATATGTTTGGGGTTTGTCTCATGGTTGCTTTCTGTTCTGTACTTTCTCGCTTTGCCATTTGGCTGTATTTTACTGGGTAAGTAATGGAAACCCTAAAAGATCATGTGTTATTTGAACACTGTAGTGATCTGTTGAAAGTTGTTTACAACATTCAAGAAAAACCAATCTGTGTTTGAAGTTTAAAACGATGTTTTGAGGCAAATCCTGAGGCTTTCATTTTCGTTTTTTTTCCTTTAAATTCTTCCTTATCATTCTGGATCTCCCATAGCATTCTGGTTAATGGCAAAATTTTGAAAGTAACTGATCCTGGATCAAGCTGGTCATTAGTCTCACAATCGCCAAAGGATATTTTTGAGGTTGAGTGAGCTGATCTTTAAGCAGTTATTCTGGTATTTTGGCAGCGTTCTCACCCTGAAACACAAATCAGAAACCCAAGAAGAAAAAACAGGATACAGATCTGGTCCAGACAAACAGCACCAATGCTAAGTCCAAGAAGAACAAGGACAAGAAAAGCGAGGACATCTCAGAAGAGGAGAAACCTGTCATGAAAGGTAGCACTTGTGTTATGGCACTCACACATTACGCTGCACCCACTCAGAGTGTAGTCCTTTCTGATGCTGCCTTACTCATACTTCTCCATCAGGGGTGGGCAATTCTTATCCTTATAATGTCATTGTGTATGCAGGCTATTGGGATAATCTTTAGGTCAGCTTTGCAAATCCAGGTGTGAGGACTCTCCAGTCAATCAGTCCTCTAATTAGTAACCTAATTAGGAAGTTGCAGTGAAAACCCGCATATCCAACAGCCCTTTTGGGAAAAGATTGCCCACCCTTGTTCTATTTAGTATTTGCCAGCACATTTGTCCTTTTTGAAGCTGCTACACACTCATTCTCCTATACAATACTTACTTATACTTTAGTTCTTCCTGAATCAATCTTACACAGTCATTCTCATATACAATACTTACCTACTTATTTAGTCCTTTCTAAAGTCGTCATATTTATATACAGAACTTACCTTACTATAGGTGGACTTTTATGCAAAGGGACCTTTCCAAGTAGTCTAAAGACATACGTCATTTAACTTGGTGATTTCTCATTTTGTCTGTCTGTCTGTCTGTCTGTCTGTCTGGTTGGTTGGTGTCATAACCGTTCAAAAAAAAAGATGCAAAAAAAGTAAAAAAAAAGAAAGCAGAGAAGGAAGCGCAAGAGGAAAAAGCTGAACCAAAAAAGAAGACAAGAAATGCAACCAAGAAAAACAAAAGTAAGGAATTGAGTGCTTTAGTGGCGCTGCAGAGAAAATAATTACGCTCCTCGAAAGGAGATTCGTGGGACGGGATGTGGGATGATTATAGTTGGTAAATGAATCTAGATGGACTTAGGCTGGTTCAGATTGTACAGCTTTCCAAAAGCCAGCACATCAGACACCTATAGCACCCCACTCTCCTTCCCGGGACAGGCTTAGACAGTGAGGATGATGATGATGATGAGAAAGATGAGGATGACACCACCCAGAAGGCAAAGAAGAAAGAAGAGAGGACAGAGGAGAGCACCCCAGCCAACGGCAAGGAGAAGAAGGAGAAGAAGCCAGTTAAAGGTACTGGTCTGAAGGCACCTTGTGTTTCAGAAGCAGAAAGCAAGAACACCTGGGTTCCATCTAGTATCAGTCCATATTCCAACCACTTATCCAGGTCAGGGTCGAGGGGAGTTATGTAGTCTGAACCAGGAAGCACAGGGCACCAGGCTGGGGTCTGCCCTGGATGGGATGCCAGGCCCACATAGTATCCATGGAGACTGAATAAAAACAGAATTATGCATAAATGAATTTTGTTTGTTTCCTAAGTGGAGTCACTATTGCACTGAAGTCACTACAATTTTCTAATCACACTAAAGACATCTAGCCTTTGAATAACTGTGTATGACTTACGTACTTTGCAATTACGTATTCCTGCCCATTTATATGGCTAGATATTATACACAGGTTATTCTGTTTGTACCACAGCCTTGTAATGTAATACATTGGAATATATTTGGATAATAATGGAAGATGGATGGATGGATGGACGGATGGACGGATCTGTTCTAGGTAGAAATAATGGGCAAAAATGCTAAAGAATTCCTTGAGTTTTTACGTCGTGAACATTTGAGCCACATCTGGAAAACATTCCAGTGTATGTGTACAGTACCACATCTTAAATTGTAAACAACTGGCAGTATAATCTAAGCATACCATGTGTTTAAGTAATATGCTGATCTTAAAACATTAAAAGGAAGCTCCGTCTGCAGAATTCCCTAACACCCCCCGCGCTACTGCACATTTCATCTCCTGTTTTTTTTTTTCAGAGAACAAAAGCCAGTCTGACTCCAAAGCGAAATCAGTGAAAACCAAAAATAAGGAGCCCGCCACCCTGTTTCGGATAAGCGGCGAAAAGCCAGAGGTCAAAGGCAAAAAGAAAGGTGAAGCCTCACTTCTCAGGAGCACAACAAACACGTAGCCACTGCTAGACACATTTCATTAGTTACCTAAACAAAAAACATACTGCCACTGAAAGTTTTCTCTATTATTTAGCTCCAGTTACCCGACAAGACTTGGGTAAATTTAAATAGCCACACCTCAGACTTTGTACAAAGATCTCGATATCTGATGATGGTGATGCTCTTCTGATGGTATTTACTTCACGTATCATCGGTGCAGATATCACCTTTTTTGCTCAGTTAATTTAATGAAATATACATATTAAAATGGGGAACCTGGGATTTTAAGTATCTGTTCATGTATCTGATTCCTGAGCTACTAATCCAACCACCTGTAAGCATCAAGCTGAAACAGATATACTTCAGCCTGACTTAGTGCAGTAAACCTTATCTACATTTTTGCCAAAAACTCTGACTTAATGTAAGCTTGTTGTTTCCTGTTCAAACTCAGTACCCCAGTCTGACAGTGAGCAGAGCGAGCCGGATGATAAATCCAGCAAGGCGAAGAAGAAGACCGACGTCTCGCTGTTCCAGGTAGGAGGGGACAAGGAGAAGGGCAAGGACAAGGACAAAGTCAAGGACAAGGACAAGAAGAAGAAGAAGAAAGGTCAGCCAGTAGTTAGGACAGTCTGTTCTTCTGATCAAACCTTAAAAGGTGACCCCATGTGGATGAGTTTGCCCCAACATACAGACACACATAAGCTTTCTCTCCCAACAGGACCTTCGAAAAGTGAGGACAGTGAGGTGGAGGAGGAAGAGGAGGAGGTCACAAAGAAGAAGAAGGGGAAGGGAAAGAAGGGGAAAAAGGTAGATGTGGAGAGGCATCACCAGATCATTCTCTCAGGCTTTTTGTATGTGCAGCTCACTGATCTAGATCAATGGCAGCCATGAGCATTGCTCACCACCTATAATCGTTTAATGCCAGGTTCATCCCTCCTGTTACCTTCCAGCTTGTTTGACATGTGTTCTTTTGAACCTAAACTGTTAATTACAGGGTGTCTATTTAAAATATATATGCGAGGTGTGGACAACACTACAGACACATCTGTCCATATATTAATATCAAGGACCTAAATATGAGCAGGGCCAGAACTGATTCAGTCCTTCTAGGAATGCTGTAAAACAAGTCTGAAACTGTGTTTGGTAAGATATTAGAGCATTATTCATGAATAAAGGCCTCGAGTTCCTCCAAGGATGAAGGAGGTGGAGATCTACTTTGAACTCAGTGCTCCGGAACTTCCCATAGCTTCTCATTTATGCCTGAATCTAGTGATTAAGGAGGCCTGGGAAGGTGTTAGACGTCACTCAGGTGTTCATGAAACCACAATGGAGTTTGTTTAGTAGTGTGTTTATGGGCATTATCATCCTGCAATGGGAACATCAGGAGGACCTATTGGTTCATACAAGATGGCTGTCCATACCAACAGGCATGGAGAGTTTGAAGCAATCCTTTGGCTTGGATACACACTATTTCCCAGTGCCAGATCTGCCATAAATTCTAGCCTTTTGACAGCGCATAGTACAAAGTTTTTGTTGAGACGGATTTAGTCCTGCGGTCATTTTTGAGGCCAGACCATGCTGTTAAGTGTCCATGTGGCCTGGCCTCGACTTGCGGCCACTGTTTCCCTTTACTGATCATATTTGCCATATCTTGACAATTAAATACTTTAAGCAGTTTTTGGGACCTGAAGCTTGGGAATTGACTTTTTGACCTTTCATTCGTCCATTCTCCATTAATCCATCTTCCGTACTGAGTATCTAGTACAATGCCACAGTCAAAAATGAATTTGGTCAAGCCTCATTTCTATGATTATTATGGTTTGTTTTCCCACAGATTTGTTAACTCATTTTTTGCCTATTTCCAGGCATCTCAGGAACCAGATTTGACTGTAATTGTGTATATATAAAGAACTGACACTTTATAAATATAAGGCATTTATACAATACCTCATTAGGTGGTGTAATCTACGTGTGAAATACATCAGCATGTGGTAACACTCTAAGTATGCCAACAATGTCAGCTATGGCATTTGAAACAGAATATGTAGAATAAAGGCATTTAAAAATTACTGCCAGGATCCAGGACACTGACAATATTTCTGTTTGTTTACACTAAACTATCCTTAAAAAGAACCAGAAAAAAAATCCTGCCCAAGCATCCATATTGACGTAAAGGCTTTAAACACAAAACACTCTACTCTCACTGTCCAGGAGGATGTCGCAGATCTTTTTTCAAAGCCTGAAGTGATGGGGCTGAAAAACTAGCCTGTTAAGCCTTTCCTTAAGTAATGTAATTAGCTACCGTAAACATGGCAGATGTCGCTTCTCAGTAGGACAATGTCATTATGTCGGCGACAGCAGCAGGCAAACACTGATCCCACCCTCCCGCCATCTTCCACATCCAGGAAGAACGGGTACCTTCCCCTGTCGTCGAGGTCGACAACCTGGAGGAGTTTGTGCTTCGGCCAGCCCAGCAAGGCGTGACCGTGAAGTGCAGGGTGACTCGGGACAAGAGGGGCATGGACCGCGGCCTCTACCCCACCTACTACCTGCACTTGGACAATGAGAAGAAGGTTAGGCATTAGGCAGAGGCTTTAAGGGTGGCCCGTGTTGGAGTCCAAGCTGCTCTTTTGATGTTTATCTGTAGATATTCACTATTATTTTTTCAGTATTTTTTGATTTTATTTATATTCCCACCTACTGTGCCTTTTTGGTAATTATCTTAGCCACGCAGAGTGTTTTCACCCTGATCACTGCTTTTCTGTATAAAAGCTATGACACGAAATTTCATTGTATGTTTTTACAATGAAAATGAAGGTGTCTTATAGTTATAAGTACTGTTGAGGCCTCAGTTATGACTTATAATTATTTGCCACATGCAAGTATTGTTTGAAAATGCTGCTAGAATCTAATCTGCTAAACATTTCTTTTGATAATGTTGACTTTTGACAATGGTCACTTCATAGCTTTTTCACCCTGTTGAGTGTTTGTCCAATCAAAGCATACTTTATGTTACAGGACTAACTTAACTTATCTGGTCTATCATGTGACCTGTGCCTCTGGTGGCCAACTTAGAAATAGTATGGTATTTTGTATTCTAATTCTAGCGATTAAAAATTCAAGATTCGGTTCTTTATTGTCATGGTACATAACAGTACAACGAGACTGGGCTAGCAGCTCCCAGAGCAGTGGTAACAAAACACAAGACAAGACGCGTGATATTTAAAAATGTGCATAAAATATGAAATACTCAATAAATATGTGCAAATGTCTGCAAACAAGGGGGGAAAGCTAAGGATACTCGCACAACAACAACTTTCCAGAAAGCTCTTAACTGAAGAGTGAGTACCACTTGCAGTGGTTTGTCATTCAGGTACATGAACCTGCAATCTCATTGGGCGAGGTCTAGAGGGGCCTCAGATGGTAGAATAATTGAGCGTAGATGGCGTTCTGGTTTTCTCAGGTCCTCCTAGTCTCTTGCTGACAGCTTCACCTGACATTTACAGGTGTTTTTATTAGCTGGCAGGAAACGCAAAAAGAGCACCACCTCCAACTACCTGATTTCCATAGATCCGACAGACCTGTCACGCGGAGGGGAGAACTACGTGGGAAAGCTCAGGTAAAACTAGATGTCAGCTGATCAGTAGGTGGCCTCTCCATGCACACTGTGAATGATTATGTCCTTGGAAGGAAAAACAATTGCAGAACCCGGAATGTTCTCAGCTATTTGGAGAGGATCTCCTGAAGGATATCGTGTGGGTGTCGCATAATGTATTAAACAGGACCTTGTATAAACTTGTAGAGAACTTTTCCCAAAGACAAAATGTGTCAGATAGCTCATGTTTCAAGGAAAGCGTCTCTGGAATGTTCTGGTAAGAACTCAAGGCAATAATATTGCTGCAGAGGATTTTAAACAACCTACAAGAAACATTGCCCTGAGGTTTCTATGAAGTTTATGTCTCTTTGCTTATCTCTGAAAGGTTCTAAGTATATTTCTGAAACACACATAAAAATGAAAACATTTACAGTATGGGGACTCATTCCATGAATACTCTCATGAACAGTGTCGGGAATGTTTTTAAATTACTGTATGAAATCTGATTTGCACATAGTGAATAGCAACCATCTTTAAACTTCTTAACTAGTTTAAATTTAAACTATTGAAATGGGAGAATATTGTCCAACTACTTTGCTAATTTTCTTTCTTTTTATGTTATTGACTGCGTTCATTTATTACTTGTACTATATGAACACTTTCTTGTTATTTCTTCAGGGGGGTGCAACCTTCTTCATACCTTTCTTCATTTATTTAGTGTCCTCTTGAATTCATATGCAGTCTGACTATTGTAGAGGGCTGTTGAGTTGAGTAGCCAACTTCAGAATGCCTTCAAACTGGATGAGCTCCACTTCATTGAAAATGTTTGTGTCATGTTGGGTCCACAGGTCCAACCTCATGGGGACAAAGTTCACAGTGTTTGACAATGCGGTCCACCCAGACCGGGCCCTTCCAGACATGTCCAATGCCCGCCAGGAGCTGGCTGCCATCATTTATGTATGTGGCCACACCAGGGGGCGCTGTTGAGACATATCACAGGCATCGATCTAAACTTAAATATTCATTAAACATTTCATTTGTGAATATGCATTACATCGACTTTGCAAAAATGGTTTAATCAAATAATAGATTATGGTGTTTCTCTTTCTGAAAGTGTTTTAGCGCTACTTTAAACGCTAGCTATGTTTCTGAAACTTTTGACATACAGCTAGTTTTGAAAGACTCACTGAACATTATGTATTCATGTTCATTTGGTGATTTTGACTAATCAGAAAACCAGCTTTAAAACCACTGTGTTTGTCTTAATCCTGTCCAGGAAACCAATGTCCTTGGAATGAAAGGACCACGGAGGATGACCGTGATCATCCCAGGCATGAACAAAGACAATGAACGTGTCCCTATTCGACCACGGAGTGTACGTGAGACATTTATGATTACGGCTCATTCAAGTGCCCTTGTTTACGATGGATCACAATAACAATTCATCTAATGGCAGCTGGCATTGAGTTTGCTTTGGTGATGCTGTTTTACCAAATTCCAAATCAGCAGCAAATAAATATGAAGACATAGATACGGAGTTTTCTGGAATGCATATGGAATGAAGTGAATCTGTCCTTAACATATCCTTAGGTGTTGGAAAGATCTCTCCAAAGAAGAGTGATGTAATATGTTCTAATCTGAAACAGCTACAAAAAAATTAACTGAAATCACAACGACTTCTAACACTATCGCTAATGTCAGTAATTATTGCCATGTTTTACATATAGTTATGCTACAGTGGCAAAACCCAATCAGCCCAGGTGATCAATCCTTTGTCTGTACTTATTATCTGTTGCTCTCTTTCTCTATATTGATATTGCAGGAGAACGACGGGCTATTGACCCGCTACCAAAACAGGAACATGGAGAACTTGATTGAACTTCACAATAAGACGCCGGTTTGGAACGAAGAGACGGCATCGCACGTGCTAAACTTTGCTGGTCGGGTGACGCAGGCCTCCATCAAGAACTTCCAGATTGTCCACACAAAGGACGGTGAGCGCAGCGCCGCAACGTGGCAGTCTTGAAAAGCTGTACTCTCACTTAACCAATTGCGATACATGTTCAAGTTTGGATTCGACTGACAGCCTTGATATAACAGTGGTTTTGCTCCTTCTTGACCCCCCCCTCCCCCCCAGTGGACTACATTTTGATGCAGTTTGGCCGGGTAGCAGATGATGCATTCACACTGGACTACAGCTACCCGCTGTGTGCAGTGCAAGCCTTCGCCATAGCCTTGTCCAGCTTCGACGGCAAGATAGCCTGCGAGTAGCGGGGGAACGGCCTGCTGTCAGCACCCAATGAAAACACTAAACCGCAGAACCCCCTTGGCCCTCTTTTGACAGCCAACACCCGACTGTAAAGAGCAGACCAAGCGCCCAATCTGACTCCTCTTCAGGTGGCTTGTCTCAAGTTAACTTTTCCAGATATAATTTTACCATTTCTGAGGTAACTAATGTACTGGCCTCTGATAACAATGGACAAACAGTCCTTCACAGAAAATTATGGGAAATTCTCTGCCGATTGCTGAAACTGAGTCCATGAACAAAGGCTCTGTACATTTAGCAATAAAAATTGGCTAGGCCTTCCATGTACATAACCCCACACATGTATTTTAATTTTGCAGAAAAACGCATTATAGAATATTTTTCTGGTAGAATGTGGTAAAATCCCACGGTGAATAATTAAACATTACCACTGAATTTTTAACTGTATTTAGAAAGCTACCTTACACAATCTGTATACGTTCTGCGTGTGTTGCACTGCATGTCCGAAAAAAAATGTCCCATTCTAACTTTTATGCTTTTGCTCTTCAGCTTGTCCTCATTGAATTTGATTAATGGTTTATCAGCCAGTGCAGTGAAATGCCTGTATTGAAATCTAGAAATTGTAATATTAGTAGAGTAGCAGCCCATTGGGAATATTTAAACATATTTGCGTCGGTATTTGTACCTCACGCCTTTTCTGTGTCTCCTTCTAGCCTTCCTTTGATCATGACCTGCATACCTTCTGGTCAGGGTGTTTATCTCCCATAATTATCTAAACATGTAAGATGTTCTTGAATGTAAGCACTCTCTCAGATGGTGAGACCGCAAGTATCAGTGATGCAACGTTTCAGTAACATTAACTAAATCGGAGCTCAGTTCATGTTCAAAGCTAGATGCGGCTCTGAAGCGAAAATAAACCCAGCCTTGAAAACACAAGTGTGACGGAGGTCGTTTTTCATTTAATTAGGCTACAACCCGAAAATTAAAGAAAGCGAGAGCGCCGCACAAATGCTGTGTATCCCAAGCAATGACAACTTAGTTGTCATTTCATGAAGGATAGTGTAAGTATTTTTCAGTGTGGTTAAAATAGTATCAGTGTGTTGTTCGAGACCTGACATGCAGATGTTTTTTTTTTGCCTAGATACAGCTGGCAGGCAGGTTAACTAGACAGATGTCTGGCATATAGCTTGATTTGTCGAAGACTTATGAAAAAAAGTTTGGTGGATTACTAACATATGCCTGCCAAGATGTTTGCTGTTTAAAAAGAGGCCAAACGTAATTCCCAGCTGCAGAAAAGATGTGCTGGCCATTAATTGGGTTTATCTGAATGAGTTATAGCATTTTGCTTAATATATTTGAAGTATCTTTTTTGTTTAGGTCAATGATATTGAGGGGGTTGGTGAGGCTGATAATGCAGAGAGTTTCTGGTCTTTCGTTAATTGCCCAGAGGTGGTTTGTCAGAGCTTGTGAAAAGGTGAAAGTCGATACAGACAGCCACAGAAACTCGCAAGCGGTCGCTTTACGGCTCTGTTGCTGCAGATAATGAGGGGAGGGAGAGGAGTCAGAGGAAGCAGAAAAACCTGTCCTGTGTTTCAGCTGAAGGCGACTTGGGTGAAGGGCGTGTGAGAGCCGCGGGCGTTAATCACCGCTGGATGAACCTGCTCGGGCAGCAGTTCACACACTCAGACACGCCGCTCCGGTCCCTTTGCGCGCGGGTGTGTGCGCGCGTGCAAATTAAATGACCCTGTGTGTGCGTGAGTGAATTTTTGCTTGTACCCACGTGTCTGCCTCTTATTTGGAAATACATTCTTGTTCTTAAGGAGTCTGTGAGCATTAAAAGCATTTTGGACAAGTACTTGATACTTTTATTATTCGACTTCTTTTACTTTTTTGAATTTGAATTAAAAGTGGAATGCCTATAGGCTATAGATGCATGGATTTATATTTTAGTTAATTACAAAAAAATTACCAAGTTAAGCAGCGTACTCAATAAACGTTGATTTTGAGGCGTTCAGTAGTTAAAGGAATATGCGAAGTGTAAAGTGTGATTTTTAAATCACTACATTAGATTAAACATGTGTTCCATAAAGTGTAGCGGTACTTTCAGTGTTCTGGAATGTTCACTGACACACTCTGAACTTGGTGTCTCAAAAGAAAAACAAAAATGTGTTAAGTGAAGTAGTTCTCTTTCACTAAACACCTTAATGAAATGGTAAGCTACCACAATAAATAACTTAAATTAAAAAATTTCTAAACAGTCAGTTGCGCCTGTTGCATGTTGCAAAACTTATACAAACAATACAAAACAAGTTTAATCCATAAACAGCAGTCCACACGATTCAAGTGAAAAAACAGGTGACACTTGGATATAATTTCTATCCATCTTCCAACTCCTCACGCCGGATAGGGTCACTGAGCCTATCCCCGGCAGCATTAGAAACCAGGCAGGGATACACCCTGGACAGAACATCAAACCATCACACGACACATACACGCACAAAACAGACTGTTTAGAAACGATAAATAACGTAATTGCTTGCTTTAGATTATAGGAGGAAGCCTAAACAAAATAGGGATAACATGAAAACTCAGAACACACACACACAAAGACACCATGCAACCCGGGAAGTAGTTTCGAAAAACTGGGAATATTAGCCTACTATTTTTCGTACATTTTTTTCTCCATAATTAAATGGAGGGTTGATAATACAGCAATTAGAGGCTTTAGCGCTTTTGCCATTTCACGTGGATTGTTAAAGTTGAATTAGTCTTTTCTGAATGTGGCTAAACCGTGACGCGAATTACTTTTTTTAAGTGTAACGTGAAGATTTGGCAGATAGTTCAATGGGCGGGGTTTACTGGAAAGGAGCCGCCCCCATCTCAATTGATTGACGCCTCGCCGTGACTCCTCCTCCCTCGACGTTTTTTCTTCGTTTTCAGCGTCGGCGTTGATTTCATACCAAACTCATACTTTACATTCCACCTTTACTGTCAAACTGGGGGAAATATTTATAGAAAAGAAAAAGACATCTGCAATAATAAGAAGTTTAAATACAGGAAAGTTCGACTTTCGCTTTATTTAGGAAAAAGGTTTGCCGACTTTGGGTGAGTGTTTATTAAACCCTTTTCTTTGTTTGAAATGTTTTGGTAAAGTTTCGTGCCGCTCGCTTTCCGAAGTTTTCAGATCTTTGTCATTTTTTGCATTTTTTTCTCGTGGGACTCCCGTAGTTGGGAGGGAGGAAAATAGGGATAGATGCTCTTTGTGTGACTTTCTCTGTGAATGCGTGGAAGGAATCATTGCCGGCCAGTCTGATTTATTAAATTTAAAGTAAAACGTGATCTTTGGTTTTATTCACTTTTCTCTTCCATTGCCGACACTACTAGCGCCTTATCATGTTCCTTTCTTTCTTTGTGCAGATTGTCGGACTTGAATCCCCACTGTATTCATACTTCCCACTACTTGTTTGGGGGGTTCACAGACTATTTTTTATTATTTTACACGGGGATTGACACAAGGAAAAACAGAGGGGGGAAACGCCACAACTGGATGATTGGGCTACTTTGGCAGGCGCTGTTTTTGAAGAATCCACTTAATAAATTCACAGGTAGGCTAAGTGTATTATCCCCTCTAACTCGTTTGTTTATATGCGAAAGAGTACTTCAGACTTTTTTATCCTTTTATCCTCTAAATATATATTTGCAGAAATCCGTACAGGAAAGTAACAATCTCGGCGGCCGAGTCGCAGCAGGTGCAATGTTGCTTATATAATAAAGAAATAAAGAGGGAAATATTACTACTACATGTATTATGCGAATTAATGATATTTTATAATAAATGATATTTTTGTTACAGTCGAGGGATGAATGTTTTTAATAGGTAAATTTAGTAATATTACTAGTAATATAAGATTTGTTTTGTATGGTGTATGGCCTTGATTTACAGTAAGAATTTGAAAAGTTTTTAAAAAGTTCGTTTTAAAACTAACTTTTAAGCATTGAAAGAACATATTTAATCATTATTAATTTAGTTAAAGCCAGATTATACTGTGGCATTCACAAAACATTCTGTTTAACCATTAAACGGGAGATGGGTTACAATTTACATAAGGTTACTTGTGTAATTACTCCTACGTATTAAATCGCACGAAGTTCAAAATAACCAGTTTTAGGTCTGAAACCGGTAGAAACATGGCATAGACGTTTGGTTTCTAATGTTAAATAAGAAAAGGAGATGTGCCGCGGAGTGTCCGGCTTACGTGCGGGATGATGGACGCGTGCTGCGTTTTTGTGCGTGATGCAACACGCTAAGATCCAACGGTGCGAATTTGTGACTTTTCCCACTAAAATGCTATCCCGAGACTTTTCAAAAACTTCAGGAGCAGCTTGTCAGTGTAACTAGACGTTTTGAACAGCCCATTGGTTGCTTGACTCAAGATTTGCATGTTTTTTTATATTGTGTTAAAGTTAGTTTCCTACCCCCAGAGATATGCATTTTTTATATGGGAGTGAATAAGCAGACACATTGTTAATTATGCCTAGTACGAATCACATTATGTGAATTTTAACGTTTATACATTTATTAAATCACGCCATTAATAAGTAAATTGGAAGTATTCTCATTTCCAGTTGTTTCGAGTCCTCCGTGTCAGATGAGGCCTTTATAAAACACTTAAGTTTGTTTCATAAACGGCAGGGTGTCACTAGCGTTGTCTGCTGTGAAATTTTGGTTGAGTGTCACACAAGTATGATAATCAAGTTGCCGGTCTGAACTTCTTTTCACCAATATGAAGTGTTAAAGACGAAATTAAACGGGAGACTAACAACTGACGGGTTTTAAAAATGCTAAGGTGGGTGGGGGCATATCAAACCAGCTGCATAAAATCTGAACTTTCCTGGCGAGAATTTGGGTAAGAAACACTAATAGCTTTGGTTTAAGGCAAGGTCTCGCACGGTTGCAGACGTACCGAACAGCACTTCTGAGGCAGTATTTGTGGCAGAAATAAATATGTACTTTCTGCCAATCTGGACTGTGGATGGGAAAAGGGCCTGACTCCCACAATGCCACATCAAAGGCTATCCACTGACTTGCCCAGGGTTTGCGGGTATAAGCTGTGCTGATGCTACGCATGAAGGGAAATACTTTTTTTTTCCTTTTCAGAGAGCGCGAGCAAGAGAGGGTGAGCGTGTGAGTCCGCGCGCAGATGAGAGATATTTATGTGCTGGAAGTATCTCGCGACATGAGGTCGGTCGGTCATGGAAAAAGCCTGGCGGTGTGGCCTGCCGTGTGTTGGTCCGAGGACAGCGAGAAATCCAGCAACCGGTCACGTATCTCTTAAGTAGATGATTCACCCGCACAGGAGGCTTGCGTTCTCATTTAGGTTCCAAAAACTACGGGTCCTGCGCGGGAAACCGCGTAGAGGAAGCGCTCTGAATTAAACTAGAGGAAAACTCTTGTGTGTTGGTTTTCACGAACGCTAAAAATGTTGGATCAAGCGGTTTTGGTTACTTTCTTTTTTGTTTTTGAAGGAACTTTGATACTCAGGTTTAAAGACTTAAAGGATAGACGTATTGAATTTATAAAATTAGAAACGATAACTCCTGTAATTATAAGTCTTATTTTGTGCTGCAGGGAAGGCAATTTGTTAGTTTCTAAAAGTGCTTCTTGTTGCACTTTTACTCTGCGTCCAGAGCCATTTCTGAATGTCAGGGCCTAATTTCAAAGAGTCATTTTGCACTCATCATAGGAAACCAGGAAGGGGGATCTTAGTTTTTAACTGTGCCTATTATTAAACATCACACCTTCCAGTGTGAGGACACTCCTGTTTTTTAGCTTGACAAGAATAGACAGGCTTTTCCAGTTTCAAGAAATATCATAAATATATATATATATATATATGAATCTCTGTGACAATGACTGCTTGTGAACGGCAGGAAAACATCCAGAATCACGGTAAATCTGTGGCAGTTTGAACTGATAACCGGATTAATTGCGTGGTGGAATGTCACCATACAGGACTAGTTCGGCACAGATAGGACACTGTTTCAGGTGCTGGGGCGTAGATTTATACACACTGTGCCGTTTCCTCTAAAATGGAAATACTTCATTTCACTTTTCCTTCCCAGAATGACTTATCCTGGAAAGGATGTTAGCATGTTAACTGTGCCTAGTGAAATATTTATCCTCCTGTGGCAGCTAATTTGCAGGAAAACTTGCACGCTCATTATGGCCAGTGTGTGATGAATAGGTGTGTAAAGTGTTTTGCTAGCTTGGAAAGAATGAAATGTCAACCAGGGCTTTAGAGTGAGAAGTCACTGGAAGGGCAATAGCTTTGTGAAACTGAACGAGTGGCTCTTTTGGCATCACAGGCCTGCTCTGTGAGGTTATGTTGCACCGGTGATAACTATCCGCCTGTCCGTCATGTGTATGGGCACTTTCTTGCAAAAAAACACCAGTCAGGTCGAGAAAGCTGGGCAACACTGCAGCATTTCACCTGGGGAACTCGCTCCTGCTAGAGATACAGTTCGGGGGTTGCCACCCTGGAAACAGCCTTCTTGGAGCGAGATGTGTAATGTGAAACCAGCAGCCGTAGGCTAGTATCCAGCTGAAAGATGGACGTGTCAGAACCTATGTCTCGTGCGTCGAAAGTGTCCGCTCAAGGGGCTTTGCACTTCAATTATCTTTACTCACTAAAAAGCATTGAAAAGAAACCCACGACGATAAACTTGAATGTATTGTGTGCCATATCACGAGGATCTGTGTGGACTGCTTTGAGCAGCTGTGTGTGTGTTGTGTGAAAGCAATGGAGGCTTTCTTCCAGCATAGGACTGAACCGAGATGTTGGATCAAGGTATTGAAAAGGTAGCTTTAAGCAGAATTTTACCCACAAAAAGTTACTTTTTTGTCAGTTTGTCAGTCAGGAGATGTATGAATCCAGGTGACACTGAATTGCATCATCCTAGTTTCCCAAATGTATATTGGAAAGCATATTCTGGAAACTAACTGATCTAAATATTTGTACTATGTTCCTCAGTTCTCTCTTCTAAGAATCTATATTCAGCTTATTACTGCTGCTTCAATGTTGTGATATTTACAGGACAAGGTCCCTAGCACCAGTTTTTATTTGTTATCCCAGGATACCAATGGCAAAGCTATCTTTGAGAAATTTCATGTAGCTGCCACTTGAAGAAGGGAATCTATGAAATTTAAAACCTCAGGATATTCATTACCAAGTCTGGCCTGGACAGTGGTCACTTTTGGATCTGAGCTAACTAGAGCCACAAATACTTTGTGTCTCTTTGTTCTTACATGAATTTAGATACTGTGATGAAATTGTTGTATTAGGAAATTTCTCATTTTATGAACTATGGAAATTAAATGATTGGAAAGTGAAGATGCCATTCATAGTAAGATTTAGGAATGAGCAATAAAATATTGGTGGGTTACATTTCTATGAATAAACAAAGATATGGATAGAAAATATCAGTGCCTAATAACTAAAATTGTTACAATTGATTTTGAGGTACCAGATTTCATTCCAGAAAACTAATGAAATTTACTTAGTGTCAGCTTATTGTGTTGAATTGACCACGTATGTAGCTCCAGTGATTTTAATTTTTTTTTTCTTCTTCCAAAATGGCTGACATTTTATGGTATTATTTTCTGTGTAAACAGGAAAGTCTTCTTGATTCCTAACTCATTTGCATTGAAGTCTGCACCCTGCCAGTTCTGCTGTAGGTACCTGAGATAGATGACCTGCTTCCAATAAGGCAACCAGCTGTCTCCTATCGAGCCTTGTGAGCATTTAACAAAGAGTCCTAAGCGTGTTGCTGCCTCTTGGCAGCTTGGAGGTCTCAGGGAGCCAGCTAGGTGTTTATTAAGTAGAACAAGAAGAAATGCTCTGTGATGGAGTTTCTCTCTGCCAGTTGTTCTGTAAACAGAAGGGTTTAATCCAACCTGAAAAGCACTCCGAAAGTTTCTAATGCAGCCTTTGGCTGTGTCTCTGTTTAACTGGCAGGCTATAATTTCATAATTGACAGAATCTGGCAGAATAATCTGTAAAATAACATACTTAACTCAATAATGAACGCTTTTGCAAATGTTCTTAATGAGTAAAATTAACTTTTTACTGTAATGACCATTTCTTTTACTTAAGTGTAGTTAATTTCAAGAGTGCTTCTTTCCAAAAAGTAAGGAACAAATTCTACATGCTAATTGGGCAGTCAGCCATGACATAGGGGCCAGACCCTAAACCTACATTGTTTTAAAATGACTGATATGAGTAATTTACCCAAACAATCATAGTAAACATAACTATAAAATAAACATAGCGAAACACCAGAGAATTGGTATGTAGTTAGTGTGTGTATTGTCCACTGCTTACACATTTGCCAGACTTCAGTCACCTTTTCTGTGGATACAGTCTTGCTGCTTTATTCCTCTTCTGAGTGAAGGTTTGTGGTTGCCTGTTTGGGAGTGAGATAGAGAGGTGTTTTTACCTACACCTGCAATTATGCTTGAAGACAATGGCCTGACGAAAGGAATGCAACATTGACAAGTGTCTCTCACGGCTACCGACGCAGGAATGATGCCAAGAGCTGTCTGGAAGGCGTTACCCTACGGTTGCGTCGACGGTTGCCTGCAAATGTGTGCCGTCCAAAGGATGGTTATTACCTATTTGACTTACGGCTACACTGCTGTAAAGCCTTGTCGTCCACCCGTGGTTTGTCTGTGTTTCAGAAGTTGGTCTGGTTTAATGGGGCCCTCTGCCAATTGGATTAGCAAAATATCATGCCTTTGCATACTGTTGACACCTTGGTCACACAGCTGTTCCCTTTCAGGCAGCCGGCTGGGGCGGCAACTCCGTCATGTCCTGTTCTGTGGTTGCATCTGCATGTGCTTTGGTTCTAGCAATAGGTCAAATGTTCCCCGTTTATCTTGCTCAGTGGCTCCAACCAGAATGATGGGATGGGCTCTCCAAGATGTCTGTATCTTTGGCGGGACCTCAGATTCAGTGTTTCTTAGCTATCAGTAAAATGCAAACCCTTAGACTCACAATAGTGTGCCTGCAGACTGACTCGCTGTTTTTGTCCTTGATTTGTCGCTTGCCTTCCTGTGTGGTCTTTTCTCTCAGGATGTGCTTTATCTGTTGGCTGCCGTAGGTTCCTTATCCCCTGCTCATGACTCTCTTTGCTCCTCAGTTAACCTTGTTGGTACCTCAGTATTCATATCTTCAATGCCCACTCTCCAACTGTCCCTATGGAAGCTTTAGAATAGCTTTCCATTTGCTGCTATATTGAAATATAAATTTCCCTCTACCCTAAATGAGCCTCATTTAGACCTAATCAGAACATTCTGGACTGCTTGATTTCAGACAGTCTCCAGGCTTGACCTGGGTTTTACAGCTCTTTGTTGAACCGTGGCCTAAGGGGATGGCGCTTGCGATAAGCTTGCGTTCCGAACCCTGCTGCCTGTGACAGAGGAAGGTGCACGGCGAGACCTGCCGTGTGTGAGGCTTGTCACAACACGCTTTAGTGGACGTGAGGAGAACCGTGGTGTGGCATTATGCTGCCGTTTGGTGGTTGCGCTTTGTGTGGCAAGTTGCTGCGGGAACGTGGAGGGGAGGGGCTGGGGTTTCGGGCCGTGGGGGTGGTTGCCTGTTGAACCAGGAATGGTCCGGGAGGGTGGGTGTCTTATCTGCTGGTTGGACTGGGGCGAGTAGAAACACGGGACCGTCAGGATTCCTTTATAGCTCACATGACCTGTAAATCTTGCTCTCTGACGTTTTGAAGACAAATTAAGGGCTTTCGGAGCTGCTCTGGTCGCAAAATGTTCCATTATGTAATTAAGTGTAGTATTTCTGACTCTTGTCTTGATTCTACAGCATCCAAGATACATATGTGACTGGAATTACAAAATCAGAGTAGTGGATTTCTCACCAAACTCTAACTGTGAGGAATCAAGAATCCTCGGCGTGGTGGTCTTAAGCAGAAGGAACCTGATGTGAAAGAAAGTTCGGATTGAACTCTGAGTAACCACAAATTCCAGCATTAAAGAAGTGGTTCTCCCCTGTTCTTTCATAGACCTCAAACTATTCCATATGTTTGTCCTTTGCTCGATTTTGAAGGTGGAATAGAGCAAGTTATGTTTAATGGCTTGGGGGAGGGGTCGTCATAATTATGTTTCTGAAGATTGTCTACAGGAGCTGCTAGCTTATACTAACAAGGATTTGTTTGTCGTACTATAGTACCTCCAAGTATATGGGTAGGCAGTGGTTTTAGAGTTTCATAATGTATATTCTGAGCTTTAGCATATAGGCAGTTATCGCATAAAAGGAATCTCTTGGGATAGAGATTATTGTAGGGCACTCCTTTCACACTCATGTAACTAATGTGTCACTCTAGTTGTTAAAATGCTTCAAATGATGCTGTCGAGTTAAAAAATCTCCCAGCTTTGGCTCGTTTGCTTTCAAGCCCCGTATGTGAATGTGAGTGTGTTTCTCTTCTTCAGATATCTCTGCACTCTCTGCTTTTATTACTTCCTGTATGCCATGCCAAACCGGAAGTAGGAGGATGTTATTGGAGGGAATTATAGTCCATTAAAGCCAGAAGAAGAGTGGGCTGGGGCAAGGGTGTGTGCAGGAATGGAGCCTTGGGTGGTGTGGGCAGTGGATGCTCAGCTTTTGTGTCCAGAAGGTTAGGAGCCGCGGAGAGTGGATGCTTTTCGGTCTAGCTCCTTGGGTTCGGTTCTGGTAGTTGTTCTGTTGTCTCTGGCAAAATCGGAAAATCACCGCAGATGGGAGTCAGAACCAAATGGCTGGTGATCTCTTAATTTTTCTTCTTTCTCGATGTAAATGGGAAGGATGCCCCATGTTAGAGGTGGAAATAAGGCTCGGTTCTTTATTCCCTGTTTACAAGGGGGTGGGAGGCGAGTCCCCTGTCACTGGTACTGCAGCCATTCGAGGGGCTGTGGTATTGCTGAGAGGGCTGGCGGGGGGGGGGGGGGGGGGTGGGGCGGGGAAAATGTTTCAGGGCCCAAACTTGATGTTTTGAGGGATTTCTTTGTGGTTTCTGTTAGTTGGGAAAGCGTTGTTTCAGATAAGACTGCTTATCGATTTGTGAGTGAAAAATGCCTTTGGCTTAATGAGTACTCCTAGTTCTGTTATCTTTTTAATATTGATCAAGGGAAACTCGATAATTCTTGTGTGCTCTTAAGAACTGTGTCGCTTTGTCAGGCTGTGTAGGTGCAGCATGGCTTAAGCTCCTTGGTGCAGAGCTAACCCCGAGCATGGGTACTTCCATGTGCCTGCACTGATCTTTGGGCCCCAGCCTAAAAATGTCTTCCTTATCTGTAACCTGAGCTGCCAGAGCAGCTGTTCCTCTCTGAGGGAGCCTGTTATGCTTTAGGGAGTGTGTGTGAGTGTGTGTGAGTGTGTGTGTGAGAGAGAGAGAGAGAGAGAGAGAGAGAGAGAGAGAGAGAAGGTACTGTAGGTGGCAGTCTGGGAGGATGGGGCTGTTACGCTGAGAGCAGCTCAGCTCCCCTCCCACCCCCTCCAGGGGTGCCTTGGGCTAACAAGTGTTACAAGAGTTGCAGCTGCACCAGCAACCCTTCTAACAAAGCCTTCATTCTGGGAGGGGGCCCTTCACATTAAAATAAGCCTCAGCTGTGGACAGGCAAGAGAAAGCTGGCTTCCACAGAACAGATAAGATGGCACATGTGACTCTATTCTGTGTGAGGGACCCACTCGTGGATTGGCGCCTCCCACATTGTCTGCGACAAAACGGCACGCAGAAGGTTAGCCCCTTCGTTTGGGCTTCTGGCTCGATCCACTAGTAGTCCGGGAGACCGCATTTGTTTGCGCATCGAATAGTTAATTATCCCGGAATAAATATTTACCCTCTTCTCACTGAGGAAATTGGAGAAATCTTCCTGGCTGCTGGAGCTTATGGACTGTGACGTGGACCTTCAAATCACATGATTGCCGCCAGTACATCTAACTGCAAATACAAAACGCAACACAAATCTCTATAGCTCTACATGGTTCTTTCTAATATAGAAAATATTAAAGTTTTCAGTGAAGAATGTGTATATAACTATATAAGCTAAGTCTCTTCCTAGTAAATAATGTGCGAATGGTTAATTAATATTAATACTGGCCTTCCTCAGTTTATAGAAAGAAGCAGTTTTGAATTTAAGTACACAGCTAAAAGCACACTGATCACAAATAATACTCCTCCTTGTTTTCAAAATTAATTGTTTTTCACACACCTTCTACCAATCCCTTTAATCCCTGTTGCCTCAAAGGATATTATAATGATTTATAATGATTAACAACACCAGGGATGTGCTAGTTAGCATATGCAACTGCACTCCAGCAGATGTGGAGCAGAACGTTTTTTTTTTTTTTTTTTTTTTTGGCCAGGCATTGCCTTCCTGGGCCAACCTAGCCTCCTTTACCCTCTATCTTCTCAGGGCTACTCCACAAAAATTAGCTCCCTGTGTTGCCTCTCCGCGCGAATGTCTCCCCGAGGACGCGCGCCCAGTTTCGCTCGACCCGTGTCTCATTCCGAAGACCTTCCTGTTGCTTTCCCACGATGTCGGCAGCCCGTTCCCATGGTGACCCCACATGGACACCTGTTAAGAAACGCATCACAGGGCCTACAGACCGTGTAGCACTGATTTATCCCGTTCCTCCTGCCTCGGTGGCCCCCAAGCGCGGTACACAAAGGGTTTAGCCGCTAATCTACTGCGGTCCGTAGTACAAGGGATCTTTTCTGTTATTGTTTGTCGTACGACTCTATACTGAGTCTAATGTGGTTTTATAGCACAATGGGTCGATACAGATGGACGGCTAACGTTGGGGATAATTTACATCCGAAACAAGAACTGGTTTTGTTCAAGACAAAAAAAAAAATTAATCAAAGGATTAAGCGTGCACAGGGCATTCTCTATATGTTTATGGGGTTTATAACATGGAATGGGCAGCACTGTGGGAATGTTAGTGAGTGTGAGTCGTCTGGTTGTGTACACCCTGTTTTCTGACATGCCAGCCTGTTTGAGAGCATGACCAGGATATGACTCCATTTTTGTTTCGGCCAAAAGATTCCCGGTGAGGACATAACCTGAGAGAGAGAAATTGCTGCTACCAAAAAGACCTTTTAATGAGTCACTCGGGAAGGGAGACCTTATCTGTGGTGATGGTCGCAATGTGTTAGGCGTTAGCCAATAGCAGCTGGAGTGACTTAACAAAAACAAATGCAGGTGGAAGCATGTTGTACGTACATCAGCTGAGGAAGACTTCGATAGGTTTTTAGCCTTGTAGGAGGGAGGTGTGCTGTGATGCTTTCTCCTGGTGTGTGTCTGAATCCTTTGTGCCAGGAGATTGTAGGGACTTTTTGGATCCCTGTAGAAGCATTCCAGAATTCTCACCCCATTCTCCTGGCTTTTAGCCACCTGATCCCCATGTCAGGTTAGATTCAGCTTAGGGCTCCTTTAGAAGGGAATAGATTTGTTATAAAAAGGGGGAAAATTTTGGCATATTTTGTTTAGTGCTTTATGTGGGTCACATGATCTGAGTGCTAAACAGAAACCCAAAATGAGCCTTGTGTAACTGTTCTGCCTTTGGCCGACTGGCCTGTTTGGACTTCCTGAGTCTGCAGCCGGCTGGTGCTGAGACCCTGTGATGCCTTCCAGCAAAAGCCATGTTGGGATTTCCAGGCCCGTGGTGGACGCCTAAATTGGTAAACGTCCCCTTCCCGTATTCCCTGGTCCACATGGCTCCCCTAGTCTCTTGTCCATATTTGGGCAGAGACTCTATGAACAAGAAGAGGCGGGGGATGGAGGGGGGGAGGGGATTCGGTGGACACCAGGGAGATGGCAGAGGCGAAACAGAGATCTCTGGGCCTGTCTTAATAAGGACATGTGAGGATTCCAAGCCCCCCCCCCCCCGCTTCCCCAGTCTCTGAACCCTGGCACATCACAGAACGGGAACTTAAGGTTTCCTCCCTCTGCTATCCATAGGCTGGTCACACGAACCTGGCAAAGAAGCCGCTTTAAGAGTTTAATATAAGGACAAGAACATTCTCTACCAGCATGTAACCTTTGTCACAGTCTTCATCACCAAACGGTCTCCTTCACTTTTATTCTTACTGCTTAGTCCGCCTGTTACTTTTCTTCTTTCTCTGTGTCTAGCTGATGTTCTTGCATTCAAACCACAGATCAGGGTGGCATTAGTGCTATTCTCCTTAATCACCCATCTGCTTTTGTTTATCTATAAATGCCCTGGGAAAATTTGCCACAGACACTGGCCTCAGTGTGTATGTATATGAATTATTTCTTTTATTTTTTTCCTCCTCTTCCCAGTTTTAATGTGACTGCCTATTTTTGAGCTACATCAAGGGACTGAGTTGATCTAAGCAGTGATATATACCCTGACTGGAAGGGATGGATTTTATACAGGCAGCCTTTGGAGTAATTCAGCCGGACTTTTACGTTTAATTTTTTTTGGCTGCTTTTCTATAGTTGTTTACCCTCCCAAAAGCCCCCCCCCCCAATAAAAGCCACAGAACGTTGTTGTAAAGGCAAACGGATTATTTCTTGCGATCGCTGGAGATTAAATGTGTTGTCTGGTGTGAGCCTTCTCAGCTGGCGTCGACTCTGTTCTGTGGCTTACGGAGGACTGTTTTTATACATCTCTTTTATTAAGCAGACAAAAAACAATGATTACATTTTGTGGTCCTTTTTCAGAAACAATGCCGCTCTGTACAGACGAATTGAAAACTACTTAAGATCACTAACTAGTTTCAGCCGTTAAAGGACCGCATGGAGGCACACTACCATACCACAGGAATTTTTTTAATGGCATGTGCTTATTAGTAAGTTTTAGACCTCATTGTATAACATTTCAGTTCCATTTGTCTTGTGGTCATTTACCGAGACTTAAACAAGTATACAGAGAGGCTGAAGTTAGTCATTTTTTTCTTATCTACATTTTATGTATACGTGTGTTGAAAGGATTTATTTCAGAAGTACAGGCATGCTCAGTCACCAAACTAATGGATAAAAGCTGATTCCAGCTTGGATTTTCACTCTTTGTTGAATATGTAATGTAGCATTGTGTTATCATACCTGTAAACATTAACACAGGTAAAGGCCCTTTATTGTTTTCTCTGAAACATTACTGTAAACGGTAGAATAGAGGAGGCTGTAATTTTTGAAATGTTTAAGCATCAGCTGGGCAGTTTGTTGGTTAGTGGCTGGGAAGTGCTCGCTGGCACCAGGACGGCACATCACCTTTTATTGTCTGCAGTCAGCTGAGGTACTTCATGCGTGTTGAGAGGAAGCAAGTAGAAGGGTCAGTTGGGTTAGATGGTGATGGCAGGGGTGCATTGCAAGCCATCACTGACTGCTTTAAGCATTATCCCATTTCTTACTGTATTGCCACTGTCTCTGTTGAACCCGGCAGAGATTGACAGATTGTGTTAATCCCACAGGTATTAAAGTTCTTTCATCATTAGCTGTTGGTTAACCCTAATATGCACACTCTTTAACTACAATGCTGTATATACCATTTTGTGTACTTCCTATTGCACTATTCATTTATTTGCAGTATTTTGTTAGCTGTTGCTGTGGGACTTTTTTTTCCCACTCACTTGTACCTGCAGGTGTTGAGTGACGTGAGAGATAGTGATTTGATTTGATTTACACCCTGAATGTGTCACAAAATACCAAACAAAAATAAAAACGAAAAAAATGGCATCACAGCCCTTGTTTGTTTGAACTGCATACAATGGCTCTCTCCCACATCTGCACCTCTTCATTTTATTTAATTACCCCCCCCCTTCCCTCCCAGCAGCCCCAGGGGGCCTCCGTCACCATTGCGTCTAACGAGTGGAACGCGAACGGCAGCCCGGAGGGGGCGCTGGAGGAGGGCAGCGATGAGATGGACAAGGCCATGGACGGGGACGCCGAGGGCGTGTGGAGCCCCGACATCGAGCAGAGCTTCCAGGAAGCCCTGGCCATCTACCCGCCCTGCGGCAGACGCAAGATCATCCTCTCCGACGAGGGCAAGATGTACGGTAAGGGAACCAGCACTTTGGAGAGGTGGGGACGGCGCTCGTCCCAGCGTGACCCGCCTGGGGCCCTTGACGACAGGAGATACTTTACGAATGCAAGTATTGTTTACAGCTGGACTGTCCTAGTTCAATTTTTTCCCAAAGTTGCTCAACACGCGGTACGAATCTGGAAGGCTGTATTGCCAAGATCACACACACACACACACACACGGTCGTAGACGCTAAGTTAACATTGTGTAATATGCAGTGTTTATTACCTAATATCAGTAATAAGTCATGTTATTAACCTTAGGACGAACTGCTTTTGTGAACTCTTAGTTGTGTGAAGTCTAAGTTAATATCTAAGTTTAAGTTAATATTCCAGTCGAATATCCTGTGTGAAATGTACGTTTGGGTGACAGGAATGACATGAGAATACAATTTTCAGGGGTTTGTCACTCCTAAAACGTCCGGCTATGCAGGTGGACACTAGGGAAAACGTGTACTTCTCATCTGATGTTGGTTTTCTTTAAATGACAGCATGTGTGTGTCTGTGTGTGTGGTTGGGATGGCGAGGTTTTCAGAGCATTGTTTTTGTCCAATGGCCCATTCTGAGCTGTTATTTGTCATGGCCCGGAGAGAGTCCCCTAACAATGCTAACGATGCTAACATCACAGAATCTGCCATAGGTCACATTCATGCAGTGACACAGAACATGCAAACTGGTCTGTCCAGTGATGACAGCAGCCTGGAGCTGTGACACGCCATTACTGTGGCTGGTGGCAGGTGTCAAATCCATAAAGAAGCTGGACTCGCAACCATCATGCTAGCAGAGCCAAGTTCTGAAGAGGGGACTCGCGTTTTCAATCTGGAAGATGCGTAAATAAAGAAAACAGCAATTGATATATTTTTTTTGGGCATGTGAATTTGAACCTGCTGTGTCCCAAGCCTGTTTTTCATAAACATCTGTGGATTCCTGAAAAGTATCCCACAGGGAAGGCACATGTGCAGAAATGACAAGGGGATCCTTTAAGTACCTGTGTTTCTGAAGTGCTGTCTGGCTTAAAAACACCCAAGGCATGAGGGGAAGATGGCGTATGAGGGTTTGGTGGTGTTATATGGGGTGGTCATGCACACTGTCTTAGGTTTCCAGGACTGAGTTCAGAGTCCACTGCTTAATTTGTGTAAATATGGCCACTTCTGCTATTGTTTTCCTGACTCGAGCCTCAGGCACGCCATGTGACTGAAGAAGTCATTACAGAACTCGCCCACCAGGCTGAAAACACAAAAAATTGGCAAGGAATATATACCCCCCCTATATCTGGGAGGTGTCCTCCAGGGAGCCTTCAGGGAAAAGGGAGTTTCTTCTCCCCCGGGCTGCTGCAGACGCACGTCAGTTACGGGCTTTAGGAGAGAGTCAGCCTCTCACATGCGTATATACAAATTAATGACACACACCTACAAAACAATTAACACATGCACACAAAATATCCTCCTCACACACACCGACACACAGGTGCTAATGGGTATGCCCCAAGCCTGCATCTCTGTCTCTCCTACTCTCCAGAGATTTTCTTAATTGCCCTGACTAATATCATTTGATTTATTTTCTTAGCACCCAACACACAAACATTTGTAACAGACTGATAAAAAAAAAAACAGATTGCAGCCAAACTTACATTTCAGTCGCAGCGTTGTGGTAGTCTAGCATGTTAGCCTTCAGGCGTCTCATTCATGAGACGACGGGCCAGTAATCTCTCGGAAAGCCTCTGCTCTCCTGACTCAGGGTTCGTCATACCACTAATGTGGAATTTCCTGATATTTCGGATTTTGGTGGACGTTTCTGGCCGGCTACGTGCCTGCTGTCCGCAAAGACAGCTAGCTCAGTCCTCAGGCTCCATCCAAGTGGTGTCTGGCTGCACGCCATCGCGAGGAAGACGTTCTGCCGGGTTGGGAGGCATTGGCAAGGCTCCGAACCTCCTCCCGTTCTTCACTCTCCATGAGTAGCTCGATTGGGAGTTGTCGGTGGGCCGAAGTTTGGGGGAGGGGGATTACAGGCAAATCGATTGGATTTGAAAGCAGAGTGAGGCGTAACCTCTGTGCTGGCATGCCCTGGCAGGATCTGAGCTGTTGTGGCTGTTGCGGGCAGGTCAGTATAAGGCAGAATTAAAGAGTAAACTAAGATGGGGGAAGAGTTAAGAACGGGCATGTTGCCAAAGCAACCTACAGTCTTCTGGTCACTCCATCTCAGCTCCCAGAGCTCTGGTTTGAGGTTGATTACCACAATTCACACCAGTGTCCTTATAAGGATGTCTTAGTTTGAATAGGTATGTGAAGATGGTTAATGGGGGGGGGTTGTGCTCTTTTGTAACAGAAAACCCCCACCCCTATAATTATTTGGGGTCCAGGCTTTCAAAAAAGAATTTGGTTATTTTCCTTCTTTTCTGCAAAATCCTTCCCTGAAGTTTTTCCGGCTGGTGGAAGGGAGGATTTGCATGACACCTTTAAATTATTTGTGTTGTTTACTTGGGTTTAATAATTTGAGCTGATCTGGTATGGAGACGAGGGGGTGGCAGTTATGTTAACCTAGCTCAAACATTAGCGTGTCGGTGATATGATGGTCTGGTGTGTCTGTCCATGTCAGACTGACAAATGACCCTTAGAATTGATTAACCACAGAGCAGGGAGTCCTTTTTGCATCTCTGCCATTAAAATCTTTTACGGTGTTGCTCTGTTGGACCTTCATGTGTACTTTCTTTACAGGTCCTTAAGTAAGCAGCCATACAGCTCTACAGTTTGCAGTGCAAACATTTTTGGTCTTGGCAATACCCCTTTTATCTGCAACAAGCACTATGCCTTATTAATTGTGTTAACGTTTACTGACTGATTGACCTTGGAACTGTGCTGTAGATTTAGGTTTTCAATACAGATGTACTTTTTCAGAAGTATTCTGTATTATCAGTGCGTTTTGTGTGGTTTTATTTGTATTGAAGATGGGTAAAGTTTGGAGCTGTTTTGAAGGAAGGCCTCTGACCTGGCCCAGCTGCCTCTTCAGCTGCTGTTTACACTACTGAGAGAATGAGTGTAGACCCCTCTCTTTACCAAGACCCAAGAGCTTTGGCCAGAGTGTCTGCAGTCTCTTATCTATGGTGTAATCTTCTGTGCCTTCCCTCCTGCTGCCGGACAATTGTATTCTCTCATTGCCTTTTTCTCTAGCAATTGTCATGGGCCAATCTGTCTGTTCTTTGGCAATCTAAAGCACCACTACGGTCAGTGCACCAAATGACAGACGGTTCTGATTATTAACACGTGATCAGTAAATCCCATGTGGGGTTTCTACATACTTGGGGTGCTAGAATGTTTTACTAATGTATGGAGTTAAAGAAGCCATTTGAAGTTACAAGGAGAGCTGATTATTGTGGATGATGAAGTTGTGGCCTTGGTTTCTTTGAGGCACTTTATTATAATTCCTCTTAAAGTTCGATCGGTCTGAGGCTGTAGCAATTCCGCACATTCTATTACAAGCTAATTACAAGCCCAACTTGCAAGTTTTACTTATGTTTGGAAAGTTGGATCTCACGGTCTAACTAGTTCTGCCCGAGAGTTCACCTCGTAATGGTGTATCTGAAAGTTTTTATGCTTTGTGTTTCTGGGTTACTAATTGGCATACAGTTTTGCTGTTGTCATTTCTGCCCAGTGCTGAATATGGAGGTGAGGTAAATAAATAAACCACTTCTTACTCACACAACCTGTCACTCATAATCATGTGGCATAGTCAGCGTAATAATAGCCTGTTTCTCATCTGCGTATGAGTGTTTTACCTTCTTTGTTACCTTTGACATCACCGCATCCACTCTAGGAGAAAAGGTGTGATTGTTGCGAGTGGATCTGGTATTTCATGGGCGCGAATATTTTTGTTGCAGGTTTTCAAAAGGCTTCAAAGTGAAGCCTAACCTGGTCTCACTGACTCATCAGGGGGACCGTGATGGTGCAGTCAACTTTGTTCCTCAAATTTTCGCTTCAGAAATTTCGGGGTTACATAGAGGTTGCCACGTCACTTGGCCCCATCACACCTGAGATAACGGAAGGTGAAATTTGCATTTAAAGAATTGCCACAACATTAATTATGCTTGAAATGTTTCGGCGATTAGGTTTTAGTTTCGATACGATGACCTTGAAGAATGGACCTTAAATACCCCCTTCAGTGGTACCTGTTTCGGCACAATCAGTGATGCGAAGTGTTCTCCAGGCCAATAAGTCCCAGCTGCCCCAGATGCCTTGGATTCAAGAGCAGGTGGGCATTTCAAGAAGTGTGTGTGTGTGTCTGTGTGTGTGTGTGAGGCGGGTGCAAGGCTTCAGTGATGTTCATCAACAGGCATTTTAATCCTCAGAAATACATCAGGGGGCGCCGTCAATAGCTACCCTGCTGGTTTGAATTAAGACATGCAGATGGCATGAATGAGCCCCAAACATAATAAAGAACTTGCACACGTCTGTCTGTAAAGCATTCCAACCACACTTCCCTAATATGTCCTAAGGAGACTTCCATCCATTATTGTTTTCCAGCAGAAGACCTGAATACAGATATGAGATGACACAGGCAACAGATACCTGGATGCTAGTTTTCTTCAGATAACTAATAACTTGTAATTGAAAATATTTCCCACTGAATGCCCCACCCAATGCATGTGCATGCCAATGAATTGTTTGTCTTGTTTGTTTTGGACAGGGAAAAGTCCCGACTTTTTTTTTTCTTTTGGATTTAACTCGTTGGAGCCCTGCATTTCAGTTATCACAATTTATTTTTCCAAGAAATTCCTGTGTGAATCACAAACGATGGGATTCTTCGATGTTTCAAAAACAGTTTTAGAAGCTTCAGGTCATTTGCATACCTCACAGAATTAATCCAGCCTGTGTGTGTCTGTGTCTGGATGGGAACGTTGTGTGCATCCAGAAACATGGCTGGGGGGGTGCTCTTTTGACGGGGGGGGTGGAACAGATGAGCCCGCAGGCGATTGGTGAGAGGCTTAATGTGCCGAACGAGTGACAGACTGGATTTGTTTTCGGCTGGAGTGTTGTGTGGACAAAGGCATTGAGTGTGGAGCACACCTTTACAGGTGTCAGCTGGTGCGGCCACGTGCAGGGCATGGCTGGCACGTAACGCCATAGCCACGGTGCCGTGGTGTTTCGACACAAGTTTGAGCTCGGCTCGGTCCCGGCCTTTGTCTGCAGAATTCCCTGTGTATGAAAACAAAAGTTTCTACCTTCAAACAACCTTATCTGCTTTTTAATAGGCTGCAGTTCATTAAGGTGACTTTTATAGAGAATGTTGTTTGGCAGCTTCCCCACAGAAGGTGTATAGGTGACAATAAACAACAACAACAATTAGTAATAAAAATTCTGTTGTTAGTCGTAGTAATATTTGTCTTGTAATGGGACCAGTAAGCCTATAACTAACCATTTTCCATAAGTGCATTTGGCAAATTGTCGAAGTAGGCCGTTATGCACGCACACAATTCTTTTAAATCGGTATCCGGTTAAATATCTCAAAATCACGAAATGCGTAACTGTACTTGGAACTTAATTAAGTCGCATTGGCATATATGGGACATGGAAGAGGACAAAAATGACGATTTACTGCTGCGTTTAACAGCACGGTTTGAAAACGCAGAAACCCCGTGTAAAAGGAAAACGACGTGCGTGATCCGTGCCACGACCTAAGGGCACTTCGTGTTGCCGTGCTCCGTAATACTGCGAAACATATAAGGGTTTTATTTTTCCCACAGCGAAAACATTAGTCTCGCCTTATATTTCGAGCAGTTTCTACGCGCTTTTGCCCAAAGCACCGGGCTCACCTGCAGTCTCCCCCAGCCCTGTGTCCCGGAGCCGTGACTCAGAAGCCGGCGTTTTGGCTCCGGCGCAACCCCGTGAGATGTTTGAGAGATGAGTGTTTAGCAGAAATGCGGCTCGTCTGGTCTGATGGCCGCGGCGGGAGGATGTTTTCCCTCTCCTGTTATCTGGTTGCCGGGATACTTGCCCGAAGAGGAGGCGCTTTGCCGTGTTACAAAACAGGACGCGTCCGCGCTAAAAAGCGTTCCGGTGCGAAAACAAAGTCCGCTCGCAGAAATCACGAAAAAAACAAGCGACCGGTTTCTGTTATAATGACTTCTAATGTATTGTCACTGTGAAGTTAGTAAAATGGTTGCAGCTAAAAGCAAAATAAGTGGTTACCCGTAAGAGACCAGCATTCCTGCAGCTAGACCGTTTTACAGGCGTCTTCCATAAACCAGGATTGTCTAGAGACTTTTACTGACGGCTCATCTCACGTGGGTGTGGCTAGGGCTGTTTTCGGGGGCTTTACCCCCCCCCCCAAAAATTTTTCTTTAGCCCTCCCAAATAAATGTACTCTAATTAGTTTAAATGGCGCCTTCTCATTCGTTTTCATTAAAATCGGACCCCCCTGGTAAAGGCTTAGCCGGCCATTTCATAAATCTCTAGTAACGCTCCTGACACCTCACAGCCCTTTTGTTTTTCTGGCAGTCTTCTGCTCAGAACAGTCTAATTGCCGCTTAATCACGGAAGCCTTTCCCAGGACGCTGAGATCATAAGTTGCCTCAAATGTTAGTTTTGCCTCAGCTGGTGTCAAATATACAAGCACTGAATGGCTGTAAAAGCCGATGGGAAATCTGGGGAGGGCTGCCAGTGTGCAGTGGTGTGGGAGATGGTTTGATATTGGGGGGGACATAATTTTAATACAAAGGTCTTTTTATTGGGGGGATAAATGAAGCCATATTAAATATTGAGGACAGGGATTGGTGCATGTGACCAGCTTGGTTCCATTCGTAGTGTAAAGTATGGCCCAGAGGGAAATGGGGAAGTTCACTGGCTGGCTGTCCATGTCCACCTGTGTGTTCGTGCATGTGTGTGCCTGTGTGCATGCATTGGGAACTCCGAGTCAGCCCCTAGGGCGCTCATACTGGGTGTTGAGCAATCCATTGGGCCGGCCAGCCAGCCTGCCATGGGGGGCGGGGGCAGGGATGGGCCTGGCCTGGCTGGGCGGTGACTAAGGTGTGCCTTACAGCTACTCCCCCACTTCCAAGCTGTCGCTCATTAGGAAACCGGACCGCTCGGCCCTGCTGTCCCAGCTGAGATGTCTCACTGGGCTTCCCTTTCAGACAAGTCACGCAATCTCTCCGCATCTTCAGCTATCCCTTCGTTACATATTTTTCTGGGTCCTTCCGTACTTCACCTTGGATTCCAGCTTTGCCATCGTGATGCACATTGTTTGGTCTGAGGGGAGGTATTCCTGCTCTCGCTCTGAATTCCTCGGCATTATGCAGCCATATCAAGGTTTAAAGCCCCCACTGGCCCTGCCTGACCCAGCAAAGTTCGTGGCATGGACCCAGAGGAGCGGTCCGCCGGGTGGGACGTACTGCAGCAGGTGTTCCTGGGGGCAAGCACAGTTGGGGTGGCTACAGTGGGGACTTTGTATCTGAAGGAGAAGCTCTACAGTTGCCCCCCCCCCCCCCCACCTTCACATAGAGCCGGGGTTTTGGTGTCTCTGTGCAGGAGTAGGCCCCAGTGTGCATGTGTGCCCTCAGGCCCAGGGCGGATAAGCAGAATGCAGTGGTACGGGTGGGCGTGTCCATCCCCTGGGGTGTGGGGGGAGCATTCAGGGTGAGGGAGGTGGCAGTGTCAAGGCAGATGGTCTGGGTGATGGTGCAAAGGGTACGGGGGGAGGGGCTCCAGCACCTCCTCTGTTAGTGTTTATGTTTATCTCTATTGGCGTCCTGGCCAAGGCTACAGTTGCACTCTGACAGGGGACTTGAAGCAGAGACAGAATTCATTGGCTATTTGATTCAGGCCTCAAGAACCTGCCCCCTGGATTAGTATAAAAATGCCATGGGTGAAAACTTGGCCAGTTAAGAGAAACATTTTGAGTTGTCCATAGGTCGGGTTAGGACTCGCATCGATAGGTTACTTGTTCAAATCCTGTGGTCAGTGGGGGTGATGCAACTGTTGGGCCCTTGAGCAAGACACTTAACCCCCAGCTCCACTTTACACTGCACTATGACCCACAAACTTTCTCTCACCTGCATATGTGTGTCTCATGAAGAGCAAGATGGGGTATGCGATGAATTTCCCAGCGGGGATGAATAAAGTATTGCTATTCTGCATATTTGCTTTCCCTGTGTAGGCTAGTCGTCTGGCCTAAAGCATTATTTAGACAGCAAGCTCCTAGTGTCTCCAGCTGTAATGATATTGTGGGATGTTTGATGCGTTGGTACATCTCTGCAGACGTAATGGCTAAATGCACTTACGGCTAATTCTCCACTATTATATTATAAAACATTGTATCATTTAATTAGCTATAGTCGTTTAGTTAGATTTCCTGTTTTGGCCTTTATATGTGAAAGCAGTTACGTAAATGAGTGGACACATTGTGATGGAATAAATGTAATGGATTTGAGTTGAATTACTAATTTTTCATCTGGAGAAATCCAGCAACTTAAATGTGGATGCTGCCTGTATCCCTTCAGCTTTTGTTTATTGTAGTCTAGATTCATTTGTCAGGTTTAATAGGTGATTGGATAATTTGGTGTCAGAGAGTTTAGGGCAAGGTTTGTAGTTTTAGTGACTTGTGTAGACGGGTGCCTTGTCGAACGTATCTTCCGTTGTCCTCTGGCTCTCGTTCACTATCCATTTACACTAGCGTCACCTTAAACTATGGTGTATAAGTGATACTGTTCTTTGATCCTTTGTCAAGCACATTGGGGTGATCGTATCTGGAAAGGTGCCGTATAAAAATATAATAGTTTTCATCAAAACAAAAATCTATGAACCCTTGAATACTAACCTGAAGTATTTGAATGCTTGTCATTTTTTTTATTAAATTGAAATTTATTAAACATTAAATATAACTTAATGATTGTAATGGAAGATGAATGCAGTTTAAGTAGATTTTAATCAAATTTGTTCTTAAAATATCAGTCCACTGATAGTCTAGTGCCTGCTGTTGTCTGTCTTTTGCAAATGACGACTCATTATTTGCCCAAATTTTGTTTCAAGTTTTCTTCCTGCCCCCCCCTTAATCAGTCACACTACCACTATTTGGAATAAACAGGGAAATTAATAACAGTGCTTTAATACTTGAGTCATATCCTTGATTTATACTTTCCACCCCTTCAAAATGAACTACCTGACTCAGTCAGTTGGCTATGCAGGTTATTGGTATTTTAGCGCCACTTTGTGGCCAAACTGTGCACAGCTCATTATTTCTGAAGGAGCTACAGGTTAATCATGCTCGATGGGTGTAGCTCATTATCCCACATTTCATGAGACAAAGCTGGATTTCTGGCCTCAAGGAACTCCCTTATATACTGTCAGAATTTCTGAATGACATGAGAGAGTGTCACGGTCCCCTATCCCATTTTCCTCTGCCTCAGGCCACAGGTTCTATTGCGCCAGCTTGCCTTTACGTTGTGGACTTTCCCCGTCCTGAAGTGCATCTCTGTTTGTGTTTCAGGTCGCAATGAGCTGATAGCCAGATACATCAAGCTTCGGACGGGCAAAACCCGCACGAGGAAGCAGGTAATTGTTGCCTCCTAGGCTGAATTCGGGCTCATATGGGTTACAAAGCTGCTTTTAATGCAAGAAAACAAAAAAATCAGTTTCAGCTAATTGATTTTTCATGCATATTTCTGGGTTTGCTAAGTTATGGGAGGTGATTGTTATTCGCACTGAAGTGACAGTGATTTGAGTAAATAACAGCTACCGTAGAATAAGGGGTGACTAACATCTGGCTTAGAGGTGTCCCTAACAGTGGCTCTGAGAGAGCAGGCATACTGAATGCTATTGGGATGTGAGGGTTAGATGCAGGGATGTGTGTCACATTCAGAGACCTGCTATCACTGGGGTGTCACCTGTCACTGGGAACACGGTGAGGAGTAACAGTAAGCCACTATATGAGTGATGCTCTCTGGCCTTCCCTTAGAGGGCATCCCTGTCACCATGACCGGCCCAACCCTTTTTGGGTCCCTAAGCAAAATTTGATTAACCTAGTTGTCATTTGACACCTCTCTTCCCATTCTAATAGGCTGATTAGGTGGGGCGACCCCTGGTGGCCGCTGAGCCCTAAGCATCCGCTAGCCTTGCTCGTCACATAATGAGCTTTAGTCTGTGCAGGTTCTCCAGGTTTAGCAAGGTGCCCACCTATCTGCTTCAAGCTCAGTTTCCATGTGTGAACACTGTTTCACAGAGCTGGAACAAAGCCAAGGCTTCTGCTGTAGCCTGTGAGCAAAAACACACTGATACTGAGCTACGAACAGACCAGCAGGGGGCCTAATGCTCCTATGAGGGGAGTCTGGTGCTGTACTCACCAGAATGCCAGACCAGGTTTGAAAGGTTTTCCAATTCTGTTGTTGTCAGACATCCCCGAAACCATCCAGTCAGGTGTTAGATCTCCCACAGACCATCCTATTACGTGACAGTCCTCCTAGAAAACATCCAATCAAAACATGCAACATTGAATATTACTCAGAATGCTGATGTGCAGGGCACATCCTGTTTTTTTAATCATTCAGCATCTGAAACTGGTTGCTGTATGTGCCTGACATGAAAGGTGAAGTCTAATAATGCCTTGTCAGGTCACCACGGGAACATTGCAGGCCCAGTTTTCAGTGTTTGGCTGTTGGTCGTTCCTGCCTGTGTGTTTAAAACTCTTTCACACCCTTTAGGTGTCTAGTCACATACAGGTGTTAGCGAGGAAGAAAGTGCGAGAATACCAAGCCGGCATCAAGGTAGGTGGCGCAAGCTGCGCGCTTCGGGCATCTCTTTCCTCCTTGGTTACGGCTTCTCTCCCCTCCTTTCCGCTCTCCCCTCTTCCCCGTTTCCGCTGTCGTCCCCGCAGGTCTCTAGCCACCTGCAGGTTCTCGCCCGGAGAAAATCCCGCGAGATGCAGTCGAAGCTGAAGGTATGCGCTTGCTGGCAGTCGTCAGCGTCTGCCTCTAACAGCCCAATCAGGGTGGCTGAAAGCCCCACCACCTCCCCCAGTCCTAACGTTTAAACCCTTATGGCTTAAATTAATCATACTAATCTAAGCCCCGGTTAGACCTGCACCGCATCCTGGTGGGGAGGGCAGGCAGGCTTGTGACGATTTGGCTTTGACTTGACCGATCACCAGCTCAGTGAACCCGGGACAGCATGTGCCGAGCGAAGCACGAAATTGCTAATCCAGCTCTCCCTCGCATCCTCCCACCCCAAACAGATGAATGTGGCTGTAGCCATTAGCGCTGGGGAATACAGGAGATGGGTGCACCTTGCATGGCCATTCTGACAAATTTTTGCTTTTGGTATCTTCAGTAAACACCAAAGCATTTATAGCAGAACTGGGCAGATTTTCACCTAAATCAGATACTGTCCTGTGAAGCGCACAGCTCTAATTTACGTGCCTGCAGCGCTGCCACATTGCCACCCTTGGTTTGCCTGACTTTGAGTAGTACTGGCTCCCAGTACCTCGCCGCTGCCCCCTGCTGGCCTTCCTATGCTTCCTCCCTACCTGTACCCTCCTTGGCCCTTTGCCTTTGCTCTCCTTTGTTTTATACATGCCTTCTTCCTGTTTTTCCCGCCTGATCGGCCGTCCGCCGCTCCTCATTGACCTGTTCGCCGCTCCTCATTGACCTGTTCGCCGCTCCTCATTGACCTGTTCGCCGCTCCTCATTGACCTGTTCGCATTGACTCCTGACCTGTTCGCATTGACTCCTGACCTGTTCGCATTGACCCCTTTCCCTTCCACCCTCTGTGGGTTTCTCATTATCCTTACTGAACCGGTGACTGGGACCCATCTTACAGACTCAGATTTTGTAAGAGTGGGGTTAATTTTTAATAGTTCTAAATGGTCTTTAAGCCTCAAAGCTTTGAATCGAATACAATTCCGTCTTGAGTGGTTTGAAAGTCCAGTCACCAGCTACAGTCTCCCCGAGAGGATCCGTCAAGATTCTCAAGGGATTGTCATGGGAATCTAATCCTGGTGTCTGGGGGTCTTTCTGGATGTTTCTCTTTTTTTCCTGAGATCAGCATCTACTTCTCATCATTTTTCATTACAGTATCAGAAATCAGTAACAGTTAGCTGACCCTGGTTCATTAGTCTGCTTAATTTTAATGGCATTTTAGAGAGGGCTGCATTTATTAATTGGTGTGACACGGCATGGTAAGGTGCATAGGACCAGGGTTACTGTCGGATTACCTCCCGCACATGCCAGATGTATACTGTGTACTTCAAAGTGTTTATACTTTGCTGGAGGGATGACTTAGGAAGAAGGAGCAAATTCAACCCATTGACTTCCTTTTTGTACTTTTTTCTTTGTATATTGAGACTGAGGCACGCAGTGACCTTTGTCCTCAAAAAGCTTTACACTAATGGTGTCTCTTTTCCTCGATTCAGGCCATGAACTTGGTAAGTTTTGGACTGGAATATTATCATCCGCTTCGCTCGCTTGGCCCCCGTGGCTCTCAGCTCGTCCACGGTGTCACGCTCTGGGGCGATGGGGCACACATGCTCGTTTTTAACCTGCTGTACGCTGTGGCTTGCCTCGCCTGGACTACTTTAACCCATGCCTGTATCCTCGAAACAAAAGGCATCCTAAAAACGTCTCTCTCCTCCCCTCTTCTCATCGCAGACTAATTCTGTTCAACTCGCGCAAAAGCTAATTTATTAGTGCTTACCCATGCATGTATGTATCCCATTCATCCTGAAAACTTAAGCTAGGCTTTCCAAGGACAACCCTGTCCGCTCACATTGGTGGGGGGATATTAACTCCAAAATCATGGTTCTTTTTACTGACTGGGGCTAAGGTGCTGTTTTAGGTTTTTTGAAGGCGATCATAGCATGATGCAGTAACACAGTGCATTTTTTTTTTAGTGTCGTGAAATATGGACAAGCTGTTGTCATAGAAACTTGCAAAAGGAGCATCAGAGCTTGAACTGTGAAGACTTGGCAGTAGCCATGCCTGTAACAAGAACGTTCCTTGCCTTTGGCAGGACGACAGTGGGAAATTGTGTTGTATGCAGTGATGGCGATTGAGCGCAGCCTAAGAAGAGAATGAAAACCCTTGTACTGCATCCTGAATGGAGACCATTGTGCGTGAAGTTTTGGCCGTCGAATGAGAACCTGATTGCCGCTTCATAACCAAAGAAGCTTTTAAGCTTGTGGCCTCCACACACGGCAGTGAGAGTGTGACTCTTAAAGCAGCCTCGCTTTCTGAGCGCCGTTTCGCAGTGCTGCTTTGGGTGCGAGTTGCGGGACTGTATAAGACGTTTTTGGTAGCCTGCTGAGCTGTGATGGAGCGCAGTGGCTTTTTGGATTTCCACTGTAAGTACAAGTAAGGGTTATCGCCTAGCAGTCGAGAGCATTGACAGTCACCCAGGGCTCCTGACAATGGTTCCAGTAAAGCTGAGTACTCTTTTGTACATGCCTACAATTTCTGAAAAAAACATCTAAAACCATATTTTTAAAAAACACTGGTTTCCTCTGGGTGCTCTGATTTCCTCCTTCTGTGCAAAGACATGCGGTTAGGCTAATGGACATCTTTAAATTGTCCATAGAATGTGTGCACGCACAGCCTGTGATGGACTGGCATTTTATCCATGGTGTACCCCTGCCTTTTGCCCTGTGTGGCCTGGGATAGGCACCAGGGCCACCCCATGGTTAAACAGCTAGATTTTTTTGACATACCATGAGTTTCCACAGACAGACGGGTGTTTATAGTGAGAATAAGGACTTGTATTGCTTTTATGTCGTAGTGCGAAGTCCTTTTAAGAGCATAGCTGGGAGGATAATCAGCTGGGTCTGTGTTACTTGAGAGCCAGGTTTTGTGTAGCTAAGATGCTAAAATTAGAGGATGTAACAGCGTGTGTCTCCCTCCGTGGCCCGTTAGCATCAAGAATAGCATGCTCTACCTTTCCACTATGATCTGCTTTGGGCAGGCGGTATGTGGTGTTTTTTGAGTGTCCGGTTATCTTCAGCTATAGATAGTGGTGCATTCTGGGATGCCAGTGCGGGTTGGATGACGTGTACTGTGTGGCAGTGGCACAGTCCTTATTTTTTCCCCATCATCCCCTCACTTTTTATACTGCACATAGAACATTTCAGGTTGTTCTTCCTGTTCTCTAGCTCTGCACAGTTAACATCCTGCTGCTGTAAAGCACAGCATCATGGCTACTGAGTACTGGAAATCTTAACTGAGTGTTATCAGTATAGTTCCAAGGCTAGTTTGCAGCATCTGCGATGATCATCTTCTCCGCTTGCAATAAGGTGCGCGGTACTTCAGGGGCACTGTCTGTGTGTCTGTGTGTGGGTGTATATTTATAATATACACACATACATATTTATACATGTATGTATGTATGTATGTATGTATGTGTGTATATTATATAATATACTGCAAGAGTTAATGTCCCTCCTGCCTTTTCTGCAGGATCAGGCATCCAAAGACAAGGCTCTGCAGAGCATGGCAGCACTTTCCTCAGCACAGATCGTGTCTCCCGGTGTGACAAAGGCCCCCATGCCCCAGTCACCGTACCCCCCGCCTCCCCGGGTGAGTCCTCCCTCTGACCCGATGTGACCTTCCTAGACTCACAGAGTGACATCTGCTCTGGACGCCGTGAGAATGCTAAAAATCAGCAAAGTTTGACCCCCAAACAAATCTGGATTAACGGTCAGCCGGGTAACTGCTAATGCGTTACATATTAGGCCTAGTTCATAGTTCGGTTTTCCGCATGCGCTTTCTGGCTGCGCAGCAGCTTGACTTCATGCTACGTTTGGCTGTGGATGGTTGCGGTCGGCGCTGCATAGCAGTGATATTCCACCAGAGCAGGAGAGGGCAGACATATTGCAGCAAACACAAATACAAGCAGTGTAGTGAAACGGGTAAACTTTTTAGAAACCGTTTTAAAGTTATTAATGTAGGCTTGGGCGATTTGCTCCTTTGTGGCGTTGCAAGGTATATTGAAATCCTTACAACAAAATAAGCCACTCGGCGAGTTTTATTGCCAAGATTTCAAAATGCCGGAATAGTGCTGCTTTTTAAAATACCATATAGCATGCATATGCCTCAAAAATGTCTGGGCAGTATGAAAAATCAGATAAGTGCGTACCTCCGACCCTCCTTATGCAGCTCTTTTGTTGCTGACCGCTGATCTGTTCACGCTCCCAACTACTGGAAAAACCTAATCAGTTATCTTGCACGTGCGCGGTCCATGCGTACAGACATGCACGGTTTCCACTATACCAAAAATCTGGGCTACATACACACACACCGACTGTAGCCGTCCACAGCCATCCCATGATGATGAAATTTGTTGTGTCCCCTCGTCTGTAACTGAAAGCACACGAGGAAAACTGAAGTATAAATTGGCTTTTAGGATAAGTGGTGCCAGTTGCAATATTGCCTTGTTACTAGGTTGCAGTCTATGGCTCAGCAAAACGAGATGCTTTTGCCTGTGATCAGAAGGTCACAGACTCAAAGTGTAATTTCACTCTTGGGCCCTTGAGCAAGGCTCTAATCCCCAGTTTTTCCAGGGACCAGCTAACCCTGCTTTCTCACTTCATACATTGCCTTGGATAAAAGCATCTGCTAAATAAATAAAATTGTAAATGTACTAGAGCTACTGTGTGTGCTATTTTATTGCATTTCAGTCCATCAGACCCAAATCCATCTGCCCAGACTATGTTCCTTCATAAAGATGCTGAATATAATTTGAATATAATTGTTTCCTCAGCTTAATTTTTGAAGTTTTAATACCGAGATTAAGTTTAATGTCCTCAAGCTTGTTCACAAGTGATGTGTGATAGCTGATTGAGATGGTGACCAGCACACACATACTAGGTTCTCATTCCACCCTGTTCTCTCCTTCCTGTGTTGATGCGCTGACTCTGGCATCTTCTCTGACATCTTCTCGCTAGTTCTGGGCCACCTCCATCCCTGGACACTCAGGACCCACTCAGGAGTAAGTAGGCCGTCAACATGCTAATTATAGCTACCTGTGTGCTGAAGCCCTAGCTGAGCTGTACCCTGCTGAAAACAGTATGACTCTAACTGTCCCCCGCTGTGTCTGTCCTTTTCCAGCATCAAGCCCTTCTCACAGACGCAATACTTACAAGGCCCGGTGCCCACACCAATACCAAGTGAGTATGATGGAAGTGTCTCCAGCTTTCCGGCAGGCTTTGCTGATTGCCAGCTAGTATCAGAAGCTCAATCCTCTCCTGTCCGTCAGCCTTGGAAACATTGTGTGAAGGAGGTATTGGCTATCAGGCAGCCTTGTGTGAAGGAGATTTTTCGATTGCACATGACATGTCTTCTGTGTGTAGCTAAGCATTGTTAGGAATCTGTGTCCCATGTCCAGAAGATCTTGGGTTCAACTCCTGTGGCCAGCGCAGTGCTCATCACTGTTGGGCCATTGAGCAAGGCCCTTAATTACTTCCAGGATGCTGCTGTCTAGTCCTCACTTGTGCATGGTTTTAGACAAAAGGATCAGTTAAATGTAAATAAAGAAAAAATCTGCAGTGAATAGGCATTCCCTCTGTAGTGTGTTGCTGTCTATGCTTTCTGGAGTTGAATTGCTAGGATGAGTCATTTGTGATGATGGATGGATGGATGGGTGAACATGGTACGTGTTCATACCTCAACGCACCTGCAGAAGCTGTGACTATTTCACTTGGCGTTAAATACTTTAAGCTAAGAAACGTAGATGTTGCATGTGGCTCCTTTTGTGGCTCATGTCCTGGCTTATGGTTCCTCAGCCATTACTCTCCTCCCTCTGCCTCACATGTGTCCTCTGACACAAGCGTTCCCTCCCTCTGCTCAGCCTACGAGCCTCTAGCGCCGCCGATGGCCCCAACTGCGACGGCAGTGCCCGTGTGGCAGGACCGCACCATCGCCTCCTCCAAGCTGCGCTTACTGGAGTACTCGGCCTTCATGGAGTTGCAGAGGGACCCCGACACGGTGAGGAGTCATTCTGGGCTACACGTTTGGCCTCCTGTTAGCTCCTGTGTTTCCAGGTTCCTGTCCAAGTGGACCATCCCTGTGGACTTTCGGAAGGCATGGAACATAAGGCCACGTAAAACTTCTCAGTTTCATAAATGCAAGCCCTAAACTCCTTGAAGAGACTGCACATATTCCTTAATATTCTCAAAAATATTCTGATTTTCTGTAATTACAGGACTCTCTTGAATTTAGTCAATAATTAATGTGCATGACTCTGTGGATTACACCTCCGTGCTTATGATCAGAAGGTCACCAGTTCAAATCCTAGCATTGGCAGAGTTATGTCACCCTTGGGCCCTTGAGAAAGGCCCCTAACCTCCAGTTTGACCTGCTCCTGCTGTCTCACAAATGCATGTTTCTTTGGATAAAAGCATCTGCTGACTGTGTAAATGGATGTGAATGTGATCCCAAAAAATATCTAAAAATCTGGGCCATTCTTCTGAATTCTGTTGATCCAGATCAACTATGGGTTGAACCCCAAACAATATCATCACAGTCCACACGGTAATCAGGCCTTTATTTTCTGCGAGTCTTGACCCCCTTGACCCCCTCCCTTGGTGGCAGGATTGGCACTCCAGCCACCGGAAAAAAACTCGCACTGGTCCATCTGGACTAGTGTGGTGCTGAGGTATCACCCACCGCATGGCTGCACTCAGGTTCTCATCCCTGAGGTGGTTTGTCATGTGGTGGGTGCGGCAACGTGCTGCAATCAGCACATGCTCCTTACCTCCTCTCTCTCTTGACCCCCTCCAAACCTGTTGCACCTTCACCCAGCCCCTCCCTCTACCCCTACCGTCCATCGGTAACGCTCTACGTTGTCTCTCCCCACTACAGTTCAGCAAGCACCTGTTCGTCCACATTGGGCAGACCAACCCGTCCTACAGCGACCCCCTGCTGGAGGCAGTGGATGTGCGGCAGATTTATGACAAATTTCCTGAGAGGAAGGGCGGCCTCAAGGAACTGTACGAGAAGGGCCCCCAGAACGCCTTCTTCCTGGTCAAGTTCTGGGTGAGTGATCACAGCTCACAGTGCCTAGCATGACCTCACCACCTCCACCCCAGTTAAGTGGTCGGGGGATGGAAGGATGGATGGATATGCCACGCACATTTACAGCCTTGGGAGGTCACAGTTTTCACTCCAAGTTAGCTGCCATAGTGACCCCCATCAAGGGAGGGTGCTGTTTCTCTTGGTGGAAGCGTCTGTCCCTGATGGGCTGGGAAATGTGTTGCCCGCAGGCGGACCTGAGCGGTGGCGACGTGCAGGATGGCCCTGGTTCCTTCTATGGCGTCAGCAGCCAGTACAGCAGCACTGAAAACATGACCATCACAGTCTCCACCAAGGTCTGCTCCTTCGGCAAGCAGGTGGTGGAGAAGGTTGAGGTGAGGCAGCTGCTATTGCCCACAAGTCGCCCGCTTTACGTCTGACCTGCAATAGGTGCTGCTCCCCTCCTCCCCGTCTGACTTCGGTTGATTTCCCCCTCCCCAGACAGAGTTTGCCCGTGTAGAAGGTGGCAGGTGCGTGTACCGGATCCACCGCTCACCCATGTGCGAGTACATGATCAACTTCATCCACAAGCTCAAGCACCTGCCTGAGAAGTACATGATGAACAGCGTGCTGGAGAACTTCACCATCCTGCAGGTAAGGTTGTGCCCGGGTGCATGCTGTCTGCAAGGTGTGGCTCTTACTCTCCATTACAGTCAAAGACACAGATGTGTATATACAGCTGAGAGCAATTTTGGAGTCAGAACGCAGGGTCTACCAATTTCCAGCGCCCCTAGAGCAGTTGGGGTTAAGAGTCTTGCTCAAGTGTCCAATAGTGATACGAATCTCTGTTGTGAGGTTCAAATCCACTGCCTTCTGGGCACAGAGACAGATTGGCGAGACTCACTTGCCTTAATAATCATGTGTTTGCGTAGATGTTCTTTCTTTTGTCCTTTAAGTCGCTTTGGAGAGATGTATCTGCACAAATATGTGGTCTTTTAGCGTAACTTTAATAACACTGACAAGTATGCAGAATTATGATGGGCTCTCAAGATCAGAGACCTAAGAAGTACTTGTTTTGTTGCGTTGCCGTGCCCAGTTTTGTGCAATGTTTACTGATGTTTTGCCCCATTCTCTGTCCTCTTGCGGCAGGTGGTGACGAACAGGGACACACAGGAGACTCTCCTGTGCATAGCCTTCGTGTTTGAGGTGTCCACCAGCGAGCACGGGGCACAGTACCACGTCTACCGGCTCATCAAAGACTAGGCACTGTGGCTGGCAGAGGGCACTGTGGCTTCAGCTCCCGTCGGGTGGCCTGATTCATGAAAGAACATCGCTTGCAGTGAAAGCGGGGAAAAAATGCAAGGACGCACACACATACACACACACCTATACCACGTGCACACACACACGCACACACACAGCACGCGCGTGACGAAAACGCAAGATATCTGCAATCTGCCTCTTTTTCTGAACATTTTAATATAGGAAACAAGCAAGCAAAAAAGTCTTTCAGTCCTGTACCTTAATCTTTCAGGGGTATTCCATCTATATTGAGTGAGTGAGTGAGCGAGGCGCTCATTACAAGGGCGTGCAGACATGAATGGCAAAGACGTGGGGATATCAGGAGTGCGGATAGCATGCGGATATGTTTGTAATATTCTTGCCAAGTCAGGGAGGGGGTGGAAAATTGTTGCTGGGCTGTTTGAGTGTTTATGAAGAATCATTCAAAATGGTTTGCATGCAGTCTATCTGTTTTTCTTTCTAAAATATAAGTCATGAGACCAATAACTCCTGTAATCGCAGATGACTACCTCGTCCTGGATAAACAAAGGAAATCAAGATAAGGAAACCTTCGAATCACAAAGCAGAACAGGGCTCAGGATTCCTTTGTGTTTAATCTTTCATAAAAGACCCATTAATCCCTGATTGCTCCATTCCCACAATCTTCCTTTTCTGCGTTTTCGCATCACATGCTAATTGAGTTCTTCTCGATTTCCCCCAACTAATAAAATCTATAACAAGCGAGTGCTGTAACTCCTCTCCCCTCAAGCACTAATGTTGTATCTTTGTTTTTTTTTTGTCTTTTGAGGAGCTTATGAAAGGCTGGCTTCTGGTGTGAAGGTTCCAGCTCCATCTCCCCAGTGTCCGCCTGTGTTAGTGTCTTCGGCACACCCTGTCTACTTTTACTGGCTCCCTAAGCAGATCTCCTCCTTCAATGTAACGTACAGATTAAAGCTCGTCTGGCTGTTTTCTGAGTGATGCAGCACTCATTCTGATACTATTGGCTCATATGCACCATTTTTTCCCCCTAAAACATCCCCTAAAAATCAGTTGTTCAGCAGGCGGCTCTAAGACCTGGAGTAATACACATTCTGTCCAATATGCTTTCTGGCAGCTGCAGGGCAATATTTTGGATAAATTAACCCTATGGTCAAAATCAGCTGAATTGGGCAGGGAAAGTGGTTTTATAATAGTCATGGGATTTATTCCTATATAGTCATAATTTGGACTTAAAGGAAGACTGGAACCAATAAGTTAAATATTCTATAATAGCTTGTTAAGCTAATATAAGTGTTTCCTGCAAAAACAATTATGTGACCTCCTTGCACTGAGCACATGGCCAAAACTACTGTACTTCCAGGACTTAATTACTTGCTTCTCCCTTTTCAACGCTGCAAAGGCACAAATCGAGAGCCTTATAACTAAAGGCAGGCCGCCCGTGCCTTGGGGCTGTCGTCCCAGTGTTTGGATCTGCCCCATGTAGCTGGACCACGCTGTCCGCTGGAGTAGCAGACGTGGCCTGTAACACTTCGCTGGAGTACTGGAAACTTGTGCTGGCAACAAGTTCTTTAGTTGCGTGTAGAAAGAGGGAAGCACAGGGCGCGGCGCATGTTTCTCACACACGTTGAGTTTAGACAGTGATATCTCTTTCTTTTTACGTTTACCTTTGGAATTGACGACACCCGCTACCTAACATCCTATGCCAGCCGCGGCCACTCTACTGCAACAATAGGCCACTGGGGTTTTTGCGAAATCGAGGAGGAGGGGGGTGGGTGGGCGTGTAGCATTCAGGGTCCGAGAACAACAACTGCAAAAGCTTGGGAACAGAGTGGAAATTGCCAAAAAGGAAAAACAAGCACAGTCCATTACACTCTGAACAGCCACTCAGCCTACAAGAGCGGTGCCTTTATCATTTTTTTTTGGTTTTGTTTATCCTCTTTGATTTATATACAGTTTTGTGTTTTAAAGACTTTCATTCATAACTCAAGAATTTTTGTGTGTTGACATGACATGTTGGTGACGTGTCTCATGTATTTTAAGCTGACGAGCGTAGGTGAGTTTCCCATTTTACCTGGTGATGCACTCTGACCTTGGCTCCCATTGGTGCATTTGTTTTCTTATTCCTGTAAATTTTGGTTTTCTACAGTCGGATGGGGTTGTGTAATCGGTGTATTATGTATAATCTACCAATAAAAAGCATGGTGACTAAAGACCCATTTTCATACAGAAAACGATACGCATGACTGGCGTTTGTGTTTATTTTAGTCATTGAATTAATAGGTCTGTTCAAGGAATGCCTGCTAGGTCTGCTTATTGCATTTAGTTTGATACAATAACATTCAGTAAGTTATGTGACAGCTGGGCTACAATTTTTAATTTTATGTTATAAACTTGTCATAGTTCTAATCAGTAAGTCTTACAGCAGTGGGGTGGAAACATTTTAATATTTTTTGAAATGGTTACAGACTACTGAATCTATATTAAGTAGGTTTTCAATTAAAAAAAATAGCAAAGATCCAATGAAATGTTACTCAGCCTTTTGGAAAGACCTCAGCTTTCATCCTGAAATAGTTGCTGTCAAAATATCAAATCTGTCCTATTAATTTATGGAATTCACCTTTAGTCAGTAACTGGTGATTTAAGCAGATAAATGTAGTTTCAATGTTTTTTATTCTTTTTGGGAACTTTATCTGCTATCAAATTCATTTTTGGAAAGGCGTCTGCAGGGCCGTCCGGAAGCATGCTCAGACGGAAAGAATTTCTGCTGTAAAACAAAATGTCAGCAAACTTGTCGCATCCCAGCGATAAATTTTATAATTCTGGAAAATGGTTTCTTTTAATGGTAGTTTTCCATGCCAATAAAATGCGAACAAAATCCTTTGGTTCGAGAAGAAACACATTTGATATTGTCATTCAAATAATGCTTTAACTATTAGTTTCTGATTTAATATTCTTTACATCCCAGTTTGGACAGACAAGGACTGTTCTGCCTATAGATTCTGAATTTAGCCACACATGAGTAGGGGGTGAACATTACCCTTAAAATAATAACCTGACTCAGGAACAACACAGCAGTCCACAAACAGCAAGCACATAAACGCAATCTACACTAGCAAAGTGGGGCTTTTATACTCACACATTAATAATTTGGGCCTTATTTTAGATGTTCAAGAAACACAGAATTGCTACTTACATTTAATTTATCAAAGGCTTTTATCCAAAGTGATGTACCATTTTGAAAAGGCAAAGTCGGCCAATCCCAGGACAAAGGGGGTTAAAGGCCTCTCTCAGGGGCTCAACAGTGAAATCACTCTGCCAACCACTGGATTCACACCGGCAACCTTCCCATCACGGGCACAGCATCCTAACCCACTAAGCCACAACTTATTCACGCAAGTATGCCGTGTTGTCAATATGTGTTTCAGCATGGTGAATATGTTTATTTATCTGGAATCTTACACCACACCGTATTTAAAAACAAGGCAAAATGATACACTGTTGTGGAAACAGTGCTGTATACAAAACATCCAATCCAACAAACAATCAGAAATTGAATAAAATAAATGACCTTATTCGGTATAAGCATGGACTGGACATTGTTTTTTGGTCATAGATGAGGGTGGCCCTCTGATGCATGTTAATGCACAGGCTTTCCCGGGCTGAAGCCCAGGGGCCTCAGTCCCTGTCAGTTGTTACTGTTGCTGGGGTGGGGTGGGGATAGTTTCAGTTGATGGTGACTGGGGGGAGTGCAGACAGGGAAGCTTGTCACGTGGGCTTTCACCACCACTTCACTATCATGGAAAATAGTGGGGGGGACCTCTGACCATGGTAATGTTCCTCTGGTTGTTGTAGTTTGAGTAGCTGCCATGAAATAAAGTTCATCAATGCCTGGCACAATAAATACAGATAAACAGTATAACTGCCTATTATAGTACTGATGAATCTGGCAAAGTGCTGTGCTGTCTGGGATAGCCCCCAGGGATACCCTGTACTAGAAAAGCTGGTTAAAACTGAATACCTGAAATACGTACAGGGTTAAAGTTACACTCCTTAGTTTCATTTTGCAAATTTGATCCTCAGATACATTTAATTTCTGGAAATAAAGGGTTACTTCTTCTTTTAAGTGCACTGGAACCACGAGGAAAAGTTTTACAAAGCGTAAAAATTCCTTCGGTCTTCAGACTGATTCCAATCGAAGCATTTTATTTTACCACAAGAGGGCGCTCCACTCAAGTATAACTACGAATGCAAATCATAAAAATTCTGCATAGCGCAGCTCGTTTTCACAGGCAAGTTTGTCACCTAATGCTTACAGTCATCTTCGCATTTTTCTGAAGTGTATTGATGAGGAAAAAAAAACAATAGTTAAACCCCAAATGCATTACCCCAGTGACACATCCATCTATGCATTTTACGCAAATGTTTTTTGTTATACAGGTTCCACGGAAATCTGCAGACTCAATCAAGCATGAGAAAGTTACAACCAAGGACGCGATGCCAACACGGAACTGTTTTTTCATTGCCTGCTAAAAACATAAACAGTAAAAGTTTGTGGTCTCTGCATTTTTTCCTCCCGCCACAATCCACACATTTTTTATACTCAGCTCCGCATTTGCTTTATCGGTATGTTACTGTCCGCTATGTGCACGGAATGGAAACGTCTATCAGCTAGTAGAACTGCAGCGGTGAATAAACTTGTCCTTCAGCTTAGTCAGGAATGCAGTTTATCCCAGGTAAAAGCCGCTATTAATCTTAAGCTTTGGTGATTAAGAAGGAGGGGGTACTTTGGCTGGGGGTGGGGTGGTTTCTGCTGACAGGTTGTCATCTGACACGATCAACACATTAACAGCAGCTGCTTTTCATCTTTCCACCACACAGAAGGGAGCAGTGATGTGAGGATACAGCTCTGTATCCTACATACTATCACATCATGATTGTACCATTCAGCTGTATGAGTGCTTGCTTTAATTGGCACTGATTTTTTTCTGCCTTCTGAATGCGTCAATACGCCTGGGAAGTCAATTAGCCTGTTTTCTCAATGTTCCCTCAGTTTATTGTCCTTATTCGCTTCCTCCGCTCACATGATGAACTGCCAGTCCATCGAGGGCATCCCCCCGCCTCGCTCCATAAGTGCCTGCATAGAAAATCTGCATGCATAGAGATTATATATACATGTTACACACATATACAGACACACGCGAATATAAATACACATAGTGTATGAAATGTTTGATAATAATCCCTAATATGCTGATGACACTGTGTTGCAGCGCTGTCGTGGGCATGAGTACTCCAGTAGCCACTTGTGTGCCCGGCCACAGATGACGTCCCATGCAGGGTGCGCCCTTCCGTGCCCCATGCTCTTCCAGGGGTATTCTTCATGCCAGGTGCTGTATGGAATAAGTGCCTATGACGTACCAACGTATGGGTAAGTTATTTTTAATGAAATAGTAAGATAACTACGCCGCTTTAGACGAAAACGTCTGTTAAACAAAAACCAATGCAATGTCAATAATACAATCCGTTTAGTGATAATGCCAAATATACCGTGACAGAGATTAGTGTGAGCTTGCAGTGCATGTGGATGGATTAGCATGCAATCCAGGGTCTTCAACATCGCTGCTTCTTGGGCTTGCTTCCAAGCTCGCCAAGAGAAAGCTTATGGAAAATGTTGCCGTTTCAGTGCAAACTAACGTGCCGCGCGGATGCGAGACAGAGATGGGTGTCATTTCAGCATCTGAAAGCACCTCAGAGGTCCCACAGCACTGACTGACATTTAACACAGACTGCCTCCTGTCAACACAACAGCTTGAGTGCTGGCTCTTCTCTCTTCCTCCCCGTGTCCAGCCAAAGCGCTCTTAGTTGTCTCCCATCGCACATTTAAATTAAATGGTCTTTCTCAAGCTGGCCCCCTCCCACCAGGAATGGGAACCCATCCCAGATTAAACTGGAGACCTCAGTCAATCACCGGTACACCAATGACCATAAATAACAGGTTCAAATCGTCTTATCCTTGCACAGCGTGTATGTTATGTCTTACATGTATCAGAAATTCATCTTAATACATTAAATCCCACGTTCTTATACATGACAGATTGTGTGATGCACATTGTGGACAGCACCATAAAAATAGCATAACCGCAGAGACGAGTTAAAAGAGCACATAGAACGTAATGTCATTATGACTGCGCAAAAACACAGAAAGTTCAACAGCGGCGAATATTCTTTTTTCTCACTAGATGGCAATGAAACAACGCAGAAGAGCCGTGCCGTAACAAAACAGCTCTGTATTGCTAATACCGTGACAGAATCTCCGTGGTGGTGCCTTTAATTTAAGTGGAATGAGCGGTTTGCTTGCTCCTTCGCGCTGTTTCTGGGAGATTTTTGGCTGCGTGGATTGGGCGAGAGCAGCAACAATACACCTGGAAGGTCAAATGACTGAATTGTATTAATCAAAAGCACCAAAATGGGTGGCTCAGTGGCTCAATGGTGCTGCTCATCTCTAGAATTGTGGCTTCAAATACCACCCCCTGGGTGGAGTCTGCAGGTTCTCTTAATATATGGATCTGTCCCAGACACTCTGAAATCTATAGTTATGAAGTGTTATCCATAATGCTGTGTGTGTGTGTACCCTGTGATGGACAGGCAGCCTGTCCAAGGTGTCACCTACCTTGTGTCCTATTCCCCGCCCCCAAGTTAAGCAGCTGGACAATGGAATAGCAGCAATCTAAACAGAGACTGTCATCAGTCATCAGAGGCTGCCCTCTACAAGGGTCAAAGCAGAACGTTACGAGTCATCCACTCCCAGATGCTGAGCAGTATGTGCCTGTGTCCCATCAACGCAGGAGCCTGGAGTCTCATTTTGGACTTTGATGTGTTTCCTCTCGCAGCCAATGGGAACCGGGCAGCTGTAACTCAGTGATGATCCGCTGTTGCATCCCGAGAGGCCCGCTCGTTTATGGCCGGCTCGTGTCCAAAACAATTGCGCAACTGCTGGGCGCATCCTTTCGATAAAAGTGGCCCGGAATGCTGGGGAGAATTTCCACATCCGGGATGGGGGGGGCAAGGGAGGAGCTGAGTTATGGGTAGGACTCTGGTAACGATCGCCACGTGTGTTTATGTCCCTGACATATTTGTGATGGTTCTGTCAGCAATTCAGTCCCTACAGGCCCAAAAGCCTCCCCGGACACTTGCCTGGCTGCTTCCCCATGTGAAACCATCTTTCCAGTTGCCTCCTCCTTAATTCCCTCCCCTATCCGTCATTTGACCTGTAATAAGTTTTTCCTCCCCATCCTTCCCTGGTCTCCTAAGCCTGCTCTACCCCAAGCCCTCCTCCGATCTTCCCCTGCTCCCCTGCCTTCTCTTGACATGTCTGTGGTTCTTGGCCTCCATCATTCCTTCTCTATCACTCCATTCCTCAGCCCCGCTTTAAACTCCTCTTTTTTTTCTTTATTTCTTATCAAATGAAGGGTTTGACGCGTGGCACAGTGAGTGCCGCCTTGCTACAATCTGGAACAGTCACAGAGTGTTACCACATGTGCCAACACGCATGTAAAAAGGCTCAGCCGTGAGATTTACCGCAGCTTCCCTGACCCCTGCGTGCTGCCTGTCCCTGTCTTTCTTCCATCTGTTATTTAGCGTTTATATATTCTAATTCAAGCCATTTGCTCTGCTTTTTTGGCTTAAAAATGTGTCCATTCCCTTATGTGCTTTTGATCACAGGTATCCGGCTTCATTCTGTACGTTAATAATCCGTCCATCCATTTTGCAAAGTAACCTATTCTGTAGAAGGTCATGGGTGATATTAATAAGAGTTGGAGAAGTCAATCTCTCCTTTTTAACAATGTAAATTATTATTATTATTATTATTATTATTATTATTATTATTATTATTATGATAATAACAATGACAATAACAACAACAACAACAACAATAATAATATCCATCCATCCATTATCTGCCGATTATCCGGGGTCGGGTCGCGGGGGCAGAAATCTAAGCAGGGATGCCCAAACCTCCCTCTCATTAGCCACCTCCTCCAGCTCCACCGGGGGAATACCAAGGCGTTC
>JAAGVU020000123.1:6091136-6104457 GCA_011763525.2 Mormyrus iriodes | reverse complement strand
GATCCGCCTGTCGATCTCTCGCTCCCTTTTTCCATCACTCGTGAACAAGACCCCGAGATACTTGAACTCCTCAGCTTAAAGCAGTAACCTATCCCCCACCTGGAGAGGGTAATCCACCCTTTTCCGGTTGAGAATAATAATAATAATAATAATAATAATAATAATAATAATAATAATAATAATAATAATAATAATAATAATAACATAAATCTCTGGTAACCATGGCAGATGTCACACAAAGCTATAATAATGCAATATTCAGAGTAAGTGGTGCAAATGGTTTTATTTTGCTTTTGATGTGCTCTGTGATGTTAGAATAAAAAAGGAACATAAATGCGTCATTGAGAAATTATGGGTAAGATGTTCACTGCTGTGCTGTGCTGTATCTTTCCTAGTCCTTGGAGCATCTCGGTTCATCTAGACAGGTCTCCATTCACGCATCCACAGCCACTGATCCAGTGCAAAGTCACGATGCACCTGGTGCCCAACCCATAGCGAAAGACGCGGGGGCACCTTGCGGGACACCAGCTCAAATGCATTTGCTATGGTTAACTTTTCAAATTCTATTTACCATTGAAGAGCAAATTTCAAAAACTCAGACATTTTTTGTCATTTTCAAGATTATATTATATTATAATCTAGATTAGATTAGAATTTAATCTAGGTTATATTACAACCCAGTCTCATTTTCCTTTTTCAGTTTTGATTTCATAATTCAAGAGTAAATTTCCAAAACTGGAAAATGAACCGAGAATCAGCTGGAGTGGGGTCCCGGGCAGGATCGGCACTCTTTTGGGTTTCAGGGTTTTGGGGTTTCCTTTGTATCCTCTTGCGGCTTTGTTAAACTTGCAATGGCTCAGACCACTTCATCCCGCAGCAGAGGGCAGATTCACATCAAAAACAGAGGCAGGGACAGTGCTACTGCTGCAGATTCCCCCGTTCCTTTCCTCATAGTGGATTATGTGGCACCTGATGATCCATGAAACAGGGATTTATGAACGTCTCTTGCTTTAAAACAAAGTACGTACTCAGGACAGGCTTTGAAGTAGCACTTGGATTCGTAGCTTTACTGTAACTCCTATTTCATTTCTGTTTTTTAGGGGCTTGCATTATAAAACTTCAGTTTTTTTTGTTTTTTTAAGAGATTGTGAGCCAGAGGGCAGAGGTAGCAGATGTCAGGTTATATACTTTTTTACTTACTTGCTATTTATACATGGACAATAGCAGAACTTCTAGTAGAAATATTCAGATTTGTACATTAATCTATGATTGTGGCAGCAGCTGATTTCGCACTTAAGGAACTAAGGAACTACTACAGGAAATGAAGTGCAGAGCAGAAATGTTTCTACAATCTAGGTGGTTTAATGGCCTGTCCTAAGGGCCAAAAAATATGCAACCCCCATGATGCTAAATAAATATGAAGGAATTCCTAGAAATGAGCTTATTTGACAGTCACACTTCTGTCTCATTCTTATATTTTGATAGGGATTCTTCTTGAAAACAATTTGATCATAACATACTTTATTCTTAAACAGAAGTAATTAGAGACCTCACCTTCAAACGGTGCTTATTTCAAACTTAGACAATCATTTACAGGTATCCATTGAAGCACTAAAAATGTAATTCAAATTTAAATCTCTATGTATGCTGGGGGAGAAAACAGTGCCACTGAAACGCCATCACGCCAGCAGAGCTGCCTGGAAAATCTTATCCAAATTGTTAGTGGTCCAAAACATCTGTGAAAAATTGGATATGGAGAGGTCCAGAAATTCCCACAGGTAGCAAGGCGAGCCAAACATGGCCCCTCTGACGCTTTCATAACACATGGTTACCCTGGCTGGAGGAGTGACCATTAAATGGACATCCTGCATCCAAATGTGAGCTCACCTATCCCCGATGCTCTGTAATGCCTAGCTATTTAAAGGACATTGTCAGGACCAGCTCATCTATCTATCTATCTATCTATCTATCTATCTATCTTTAATAAGAAGATGCAAGATTCAAGCAATTTATTGTCATTTGTGCAGTCTCTACACAGTGACATACTTGGTTCGCTTACTTCACTAGATGCAGCAAAAAAGAAAAACTAAACAAGAATATAAAACAATAAAACAATAAAATAGTAGAGAAGGGTATAAAACACACATATTCACTATAGATAAATATATATAAAAGTAATAATGTAGCTAATAATAACAACAACAACAACAACAACAACAATAATAATAAATAGTAGTAGTAATCCCTACTTATCTTAGTAATCTACTACCTTCTTGCTACTTTGCCAGCAGGAGGAACCTTAAACAGGCTCATCTTCTCTTTGCATTATGTTTCTAGCGGAGGTGCAGCCCAGACACAGAACCGGGGCTCCATGCCCTGTCTGCTTTCCTCCGCTTCTCTTCACTGCTTTTTAGTTTGTTTTTCTGGAAGCACTTCCCAGAAAGCTATGCCAAGTGATTAAAACCAGCAAAGAACTCCACAAATTCCACATTTTGTTTTAATACGGAGGGTTTCTGTTGGAAAACACTGAGTGTTGTGAAGGAGTAAGTGTTAAACAGAAAACTGCGAGCGATGATGAGAGCCGGTAACAGTAATAGTTTTTGGAGGGGAAAAAAGCCTTTTGAAATGTAATTTCACTAGATGAGTCTGTACCGGATAAGCAATTTAAAGATGAATAGGTGACTGGATGGATGTCTCCAAATACCGATCAAAGATACGGAATAGTTTCTTTAAGATGCGCGGGGTGATGTGAACTAAAAACGTGAGAGCGAGTTGAACTTCAAAAGGCAGATATCAACAACTTAATTAAAGGCGTTTTTAAGCAGTGGAAAGAACAGATTACACCGGGGCTGGAAATGGCTGGGTGATATTAGAAATGGTGCTGGAATTTGAGCAGGGAAGGAGAGAAGAAAGTCATATAGCAACGAGAGACATTAAATCAGTCACGATATAATGGCAGAAAGCGGACAGTACAGGGGAATTGTAAAAATAAGAGGAATTTATTCTAAGATTTTTTTTTTCTTGGATCGTTGGTTTGTTGAACAAAATAGATTTTGCCATTATTGGCAGTATAAAATGCCTGTCAACCCAACAGCCCACAGCGGGAATATATAAAAGGAGAAATGTTACCTTGGCAATGTGGTAAAAGTTTATGCCAGTAAAAAGAGCAGGACACGCATGACGTGAGAGGATCGTGTTACACACGTGTGTTTTGGTTGCTGCCTCAATCGTAACATGCTTGAGTCATTTCAGCAGATTGTGATGGCGTGTTAAAGGAATGGAATATCTATATACATATAGACGTGGGATAGTATTTATAGAGGAGGTAAAATAGAGAGGTAGTGAGATATTAAGCATATTTTTGTGCTAATATTAACCAGAGAGTTAAATAAAATAAAATGATTGAATAGTACCCCAACAGCATTAATTGCTGGTAACCCTCTCATGGTCAGCATCTGCCACCCCGCCTTTTGTGTCTTTTCCCCTAGTTCCCGGTGTCCTGAGTACCCCTTGTGTTTCCCTTGTTCCCGGGCCACCGCGTAGCTCGGTGGGCTGAGCTGGTGGCACAGAGGCTGTAGCTCTCCACTCCTGGGTTCAGGTCCAGCCTCTTCTGTTGGGTTTTGGTTAGTGTAATTGAGTTTCTGTTTATTTCCTGTGTGTGTATTTGGTTGAATTCTGTTTGTATGATTATCTCCATGTTTTTATGTATACCTGTGCTCCCAGTGTTTAATTCCTGTTATGTTTCTAGTATTAGTATTTGTTCATTGTTTAGTTAATTGTTAAGTTTCATCACCTGTTGGCTTTTTCCCTGTCCTGTGTTCATTGGTTGATTTCCCTTATTAGTTACACCTGTTCCTTGTTTGCCCCCAGCTACCATTTGAGTATTTAAGTGTTCTGCTCTGTTCTGTTCCCTAGTTGGTCATTGTCTTAGGTTGTAGCTGATGTGTGTTAATTCATCTGAGTTTGTTAGATATGTTTAGCCTTGCCTCCTGGTTGTTTCCCTAGCCCTCCCGTTGTAGATTACCTGCCCTGTTTTGTGTTTGACCCCTTGTGGTTCCTTTGTTTTCTTTTCTTCCCCCCCCCGCCTACCTGAGATCCCCAATAAACCCCCTTTGGTGTCTTGGAAGCTGTAGGTGGATCGTCATTCTTCTTTCCTGCCGGCGCCATGCCCAGACGTCGTAATAAACTCTGCACACGGGTGAACATGCATGACCATCTCATAGATCTTGAGGTGGTTTCCTCAGTCTGTGTTGTCCTAGCATGTTCTCCTGCAAGCCTAAACCGTAGATGTTTAGGGTTACTTTTCTTCTCATGCTTACTTATTGGCTAATTGTCTGTGAGAGGGTCCTGAGTATGGTCGCTGCCCTTAAAGGACCTCCTGAAATATGTGGTGTACAGTCAATCAATGAACGACTGAGCTCTAATTGTTCCTGATTATCTCATGACACCTTATAAATGTCCCCGCTTTTTTGTGTCCTGCTAAAAGCATCTTAATGTGTTTAATGGGGCAAATATAAAAGCCTGTTTCTGTAGACTGGAAAATTTGAGACAAATTAGCTCAAACTGTAACCTTAACAGCAAAGGTGTTTTTCGGTTTCACTGTCAGCGGGGTCAGACCAGAAGGTCAAAAGACAAATATTGGGGGTTGAACAGCAAATGCAACAGAATTGCATAAAACCATAAAGGTGGTTTAAACAATGAATCTCCTATGTCCATCTCGTGCCATTTGCTCATTTTCCATCTGGGTAGCTTTTCAGCAGTGATATCTTTAGTTCAGGGATCTTGTGTCTTGTTTGCTTGTATAAGCTGGCTTTGGGGGGACAGTGTGTGGCTCGGAGGGTTAGGATGCCAGCTGAAATCCCATAGTCAGCCGTGTGGTTTCACGCTCGGCCCTGTGAGTGTGGTCTTTAAACCCCTCTTACTTTTGGGACTCTCTGACCCGGCTCTTATTTTTTTGTTTTCCATCTGTACATTAGTTTTGTTTTTTTGCAAACCACCTGTACAACCAAAAGTCCTTAATGTGTTTGACTTTATGATTCAATTTTAATTTCCATGGAGCCTTCACAGCGAGGGGAACATCAGCCATTTGCTGTCATTTCTCTGCACTTTGAATGCTGGAGTCCTGCCAGGCAGGTCCCTAAACTCAAAGGAAAAATTCCAGATTAAATCCAGTTCATAACATTTCCAAAGCATGATAAAATGCAAGAAGCTATGGACAGTCCTCTTCCTGGGTCCCGTGGTCCCTGTGGCAATTCTAGCTTGTATTGTGCCCTGGGTGAACCCCGATTTTGCCCCCCAATGCCCCTCCCCCAACAAAAATTGTCCATCTCCCACCCTCTGCCAAAAACAAATTCTGTCACTATTATTAAAACATTTGGAATGCTGCAAATAATTTTAAAAATTTAGATTATATAAATATAAAAATATATACAAAATAATACTTGATACTTCTTATTGATCCCCATGGGGAAATTCTTTTTACGCCGCCCCCCCACTTGTTCTCTATAGATGAGAGCAAGCTGCCTGCGATAAGGGCAGGCACCCATAGCAGCACCCAGGGAGCTGGGCCTTGCTCAAGCACCGGTAGATGTGCTGAGGCCGGGCTCAAACCAGCAACCTTCTGATTAAAGGCATAGAGGCTTAGCCTACAATTTTGTTAATTGCATTAGTACTGCAAAGTTACAGGTGCATTATGTGATAGATTAACCTGCTTGCACCACCTCGGGCTTCCAGTGGGGTGACCTGTGGTCAACCCACCCCCTCCTCCCTCCCATCTCATATTTCTGATCAGTAGCCTGTCTAGGTCACAAACTAGAATCTGGGTGCCTACTCCAGCAAGGTTACTTGACCCACACGGTGCTACTATTATGACTGACGTGACGTGTAGATGAATGATAGAATACTGATTGCGCAAATGTCACCATGGCGATTTTTATTTTTGCACGTGCACCCCATGCCGCCCTCAGCAAGATGCCGCACTGGGTGGCTGTCCATGATGCCCATACCGAAATTGGCCAGTGCTTGCTCTTGTTCCCTCTGCTGGTCACTCAGCCATGATGTCAGAAGAGGTATTGTGGTCTCTTTTATTCTATCTAGCTGTTTCTCTTCTCACGACTGGGAGTCACCACTCATTAACGTCGGGTGTGAAGGAGACAAAAACAAACAAAAAGGTTTTACATTTTTTTAATCTTTTTTTGTTTAGTGGTAGATAAGGATTCAAAGGACTCAAACTCTCAGCTGATTTTCGTACAAAACTCATCTATAAAACGACAGCATTTAAAAAGAATGAATACATACAGTCTCTCAAATATTCTTCCTAATGAAGTCACCAGTCTGCTGCTTTTCTCGCTGTACTCAACAAACTTATCAATGAACCAGTCGCACCTAAATCTCAAATGCATGTCTCACCAAACCCACCACTTTCATCAATTCCACCTTAAGGTTAAAGACAAACAGTATGTGGAAACGTTTTTTTTCTCAATTGCTTATCCCACCAAACTTATCAGACTCGCAGATCTATTCAAATTACCCATCGCATTTGCCTTCCCCAGCGAATCACTTTCCTGACCTTGCCCAATGGATGATTGCTTCTCAAGGTGAACATGTTGAAACACAACAAAACCAAGGCACAAGCCATACATTTGCGTGCTCATGTGACCCTGGCGGAGAATTTCAGGGTGATCTGTGAACGGACTGATGTCTGAAATCTACCACTATGAATGTTTATTTCTTCAATGAATGCAAATACATCCATTCCGAATGTATAAACTCTGCTTTAAACTGGGACACTGGAGATTTATTTTTCTTTTGTAGACATTTTTAAAACGAACATATTATGCATGACGGCAGCCTTGGACTGTTTTCAATCAAACTCTGAAGAATTGTTAATTTTGAAGTCTGGTTAATTTTTCCAAGTATGTGTCTGTAAAAGTGTGTGAAATGTGCTTTATTGGTCTGCATGTGCTTGTAACATTATTGTGCAAACTCCCAGGGCCATTTCACTGTCAGCTGCCTGTATCCATATGGCCTCTGTCCATTCCTATACACCATAACTGCTGCTCAAAAACAGGCTCTTCCCCTGCAGATCAAAGCCTGTCCTCTGTTATTTGCTCTTCTACGTAACCAGCACACCTCCAGAGGCACCCTGTGCACCAATCTCGCTTCTTAGATTCCCGTATCTTATTTACGATCAGTGAATACATTGCAGGCGCTGTCACAATGTGATGCAGCGTAAATACAATGGCAACAACAATGCTATGGGCACAGTGGAGTCGTACAGAGATCCGTCACCTTAGTTCAGCGTCGCTGTACTTTCTGCATGACGTCCATTACCCCCTCCATCCCCTCGCCTCATTTTGTACACAGATATACTCTTTTTGCAATGAATAACATCACGCTGCCTAAGCAGGTATGAGCACCCGGTGGGATGTCTGTAAAATAGCTTTAGCCAGGCTTTCTGCATCCTCCTGTCCTGGACCCTGATGCATGTTCACTCTATTATTGCTGTGTGGTCGTCTAGTAATACGTCCACAAGTCCGACAGGAAGAGCCTGAACAGGGGCTTATGTGCCACAGGGCACTGAAGTGCGTCCACTTTTCTCCCATCTGCACATTTGATGGACTGGTTTCTCTCTCTCTCTCTCTCTCTTTCTCTCTCTCTCTCTCGCTATCACTCTCTGTCTCTTCTTTTGCTTTTGGCCAATGTCAGAGCGGTAATAATATTGCAGAGCACTTCTGGTTCCCTGACAGCAGTCAGTCAGAGACACTGAATATAATAAAACTGCAGCGGGTGTAGATTACTGACCATGGCAGTGAGAATATTCTTGACAGTCGGAGTGTACTTTTCAAGGATTCGTTTCATGATTAAATGACCTACTCCTCCTCGTATTGCTCCTACTATTGCCTTTATTATTTAAAATAGCTTAGCATGCTTGTACCACTCAGTCCCTTACATTTGACTATATATGTGATTTAATCATCTGCTGTTTCACCATTATTATTTTGTAAGTACATAATATAGAATGAATTTTACAGGACCATGCAGCTAATACTTAAAGCAAATAGTAGGGATCTGAAAAGGAAGTGAGGATTTTGGTGCAGTTGAAAAATGACATCGATAAAACCTTCTGAAGCAGTTTCCTGATTCTGCTGACAGTCTTTGGACAGGCTGTTTTCCCTCTGTGGCATACTAATGTAAGTCTTTGAACAGAAGAAACCTGCAGAAAGAGGTCTTTAGGTGTTCTGTGGCTTCTGGCAGGCGAATCTAAACCCTCTACATCAAAAGAGATGAAAAAAGTACACCCTTGGATGGGTCTGTTAGATTTACTCTGCACCCTTAAATTTATGCATCACTCTCAGTCCTCATTCGCTCAGTCTTCCTATTAAATCATGGATGACTTTATAGTCAGATATTTCCTGTGAAGACCCATCTCTGCCATAGCCACTCGCAGAACACACCACTTCTGTTCCAGCATATTCTCATTTTTTTTTTCCTGAGATCCCCTCCTTTCAACCTGACTGATAGCAGAATGCTAAACAGCCCGATATTAGCTTGATCCACAGAGAGAATTTAAATGTGCCCCGTAATTGTGCTAATGCAAAACACCTACAGCTCTCAAGCATGATGGAGACTCGCTTGTGGCACAGGGCCAGCTCTCTTCATCCACATTGAGTAGCTCTATGACATTTCACATGGAAATGCTCTCTGAAGTTCCAGCATGATGTGGAGCCGGGGGGGGATAAGCTCTTAGAGGCTCTGCAGTGGCCCATGTGCTCAGCACAACTGGATCTTACTAGTCAGGATGAAACGTTTCATTAAAAGAAGAGGTTTATTGATCATTCTCGTTAAGCTCCATGACAGAGTAACTTACGTTTTACTAATTTATCAGTTGCTTTTATCCATGTCCCTTCAGAGAGAAAATGATCTGATAGTCCCCTGAACAATTAAGGGGCTTTCTCAGGTTCCCAGTGGTGGGGTCACTCTGCCACCCCTGGGATTTGAACCAGCAACCTTCCAAGCAAACAAGGGTGCACTGTTCTAACCCACTGAGCTTCACAGCACTCCCAGACTTGGGATTACTTTGGAAATTGGCACATACAGTACTGTGCAAAAGTTTGTGCAATCAAAGCTCGAAGATGATGTTAAAATGATCTTCACGTTAGCTAACAACTATGACATTATAGAACTGAAGCTGTGATCTTCTTGCCGTTCAACAAGGTATCAGTAAGTTTTGGAAAACAGAAGAATGTCTTGTTTATTTTTATTGCGATACTCTTAATTTGCATATGTACTAGTGTTAATTTTTTATTTACTACCCAGATAAACATTTTCTCTGCCTAAGAGTTTCACACAGTGCTGCAGCTCTACTGACAGGAATGGATGTCGATTATATACTGATGTCTGTAACTGAAAGTAGCCAGACGGCTATTAGCCTATTATACCCGTGAAATAATTTACCCTTTCTGAAGAAAATACTCCCTCTTGTCAGTTTGTCCATCCATCCATCTATCCTTCCGTCCATCATCCAGCAATTTATTGTGAACAGGATCATGGGTGTCCTAATATCAATTTGATCATAAAAATGCCCATTAAATTAGAGACTTACTACAGATGGGGCGCAAAAAATGTTATTTTTATTTAGGATATACAGTCGTGCTGTTTTAAAGATAACCAGAACTACATAAAAAGACAAATATCAGAGAGAAATAAATCTTACTGATTTTTTTATTTATCTGAGTGTCCTCATTCTCACCAGATAAATAGCTGATAATGAATCTTTAATTAAGGGGAAGTTGCTGCCACACTTTGCTTTTCTGTTTCTTGCAGAAGTAACGCCATCCGCTCCTTATAGTCATGCACTTCCATCCATCCCGTGTTTTGATCTCAGAGATGCCAAAATAAAACCAGCATATGGTAAAATCTTCCTCGTAAATTTAGAAAAACACTAAACATTATGACCTAGTCAACATCATGTAGGACAGACTGCATAACAACTGAACTATGGAGTGTAATAAACCCAGCTGGCTTGGACTGGAATTTCTGACTGTGCTTACAGGTCACCTCTGCCTTACGTATGGTTTGTTTTGCCCTCTGAAGTCCCGATTACCATCCCCCCCACACACACTTTTGTTTAGACTGCATGGTCACATGAGAAACATACAGATGGGGAGTGTTGATCCATTACTCCTCTGGGTCCTAACCATCACATCCTTTCTCCCCTCTCTCCTTCCTTCCTTCCTTCCTTCCCGCGCTCCTGCCCTTGTCTCAGTCTCATTCCTCTCCTGCTGGGGCTGCCATCTGCCTTTGCTGTGTCACCTCCAATGACAGATCTCACCTGTGCTCCCCCCCTACCTGGATTTACGCATAAATACCCTTAGCAAGAGTCAGACCGTTTGGTTACGCCTACAGTAAGAGGCACGTAAGAGACGTCACGTGACACGCCTGCCGTGGTGTTTTTCCTGTTTACCCATCACTCCCCTCTCTCCTCCAGATTACCTGCACATACATACATGCTGACAGCCTGTCATTCACCCCTGACTCCCTCCCTGCTGCTACTGGCACTCACTCTGATCTTCCATACTGAAATTGGCCCCCATTTGACAGTCGGCTGTGGAAGGCCTGCTATGTCTTTCCCTTTACCTCGACCCCAGGCTGACGTCACCCCACCTGCCCCCTTGCCCTTCCCCTTGGGCAGACAGTCTTCATTTGTTACAGGTCATTTGTTTTATATATGTCATGTATACTGCTGCAAAAATTAATTGTTACTCAAAATCAGCGGGTGGTATGGCATTCAAGGAACTGGACTTGGGTTCAACAGGGAGCCCTGTTGTCAGTCCTCAGTCAATCAAACAGCTTCAGCAAAACACCAATATGTATAATGTGGTAACAGTTATAACTTATGTAAATGACATTTAAAGGTGCCTAAGGGTAAATATAATCCTGATGGTCTAAAATCAAAGAAAAATCACACCACGAAAGAATCACAACAGGCAAATATCAATTTAGTGTATATTCTGCGACTCTCGATATGCTTGGTAATATATAAGGTACAAAGTATGAAGTAATTTTAGAAGCCTAATGCCAAGAATGCTATGTGTCTCCACAATTTTGGCCACTAGTGTATAAGGAAAAACAGATTCCCATGAACTCTGTGCTCTGCTAATGAAGGCCAATTACACCACTTTGGAGAGCAGTGGGCTGTGACTGCGGGCACACGTCGAGGGCCCAGCCTGTGTGCTTCTCCTTCTATGGCTGTTAATTGCTTCTGAGATCACTGTAAGGATCTAGCCCAGGCCTGAACAGCCAGCCGGCCCAGAAACCTGCAGAGCAAGGTTGCATAGTGAGCAAACAGGGCAGGTTGTGCTTTTCCTGGGAGTTCTGACTAGACGTAAATCAAAACTCAGATCTGAACTCAGTTATCTTTTTCTACTTTCTGAAGTAATTGTTCTGTAGCCTGCAGAGGACTTCGGCTCGTAGACTTCAGCTCCTCAGTTTTGGTCTGGCTCTGTCAGTTAACTCAAGATTCACAAATCATTTGATGTATATACCCAGCCATTAGCCCCTCCCCTCAACCCCCCTCTCCCCTTCCCTGACTCTCAATACACTCTGCATTGGTGTGCGGCATAGAGTGAACTCCTAACCCACGCAGCCACATCATGTAATCTACAGTAAACCCAAACCAGTGGGTTCCTTCTGAGAACATGCGGCTTGTCTCACACACTCTGCTGGAACCTGCTATCCGCACCCTGACTCACGCTGTGTACTGGAATCAAGAAAAATATTGTTATTATTTTCAATCATACTTCTTAGTTACACTATGCCAGTGATTTGCTTATGAAATTCACATTTCATCACTAGCTCTTGTCACCCAGTTTTTTATAGGACATTTTTATCCAAAGAAACGTACATTTGAGAAAGCAGGGTCAGGCAGTTCCTGGAGTAATTGAAGTTAAGGGCCTTGGTCAAGGGCTGAACAATGAAATCAGTCCAATTCATGCCAATTATGGGATTTGAACCAGCCACCTTCTGATGACAGGCATAGCTGCCTAACCCACTGAAGCCCAGCACCATAATGTCATGAAAGGCCTGCATTATTGAGGGTTTTGGTTCTCCGTAAACCACTGTTGTCATCTAACTGCTACTTTTAACAAAGATGCCAAATAACTGACGTGCCTATCAATGCATAAAATATTATGTGGGTGCTTCTGCAATGGTACCAATGGCACATTTTTCTGTCTGTAGGTCAGTGAGGCAATACTGCACAGTATCAGGCTTAAAAAAAAACCCCACATGCATTTCTCTTCCTAATACTCAATATTCGTCATTTCCCCTTTTTCACTTCTCTGGGCCAGCACTGGAGCCTCATTGCACCCTATCCCACAGGAAAGGCAGCCCTCGTGGGTCATCCAGAACACCACTTGAAATCTTATTGGTTAAGTCCAATGCAGAAATATGTCCTTGGATGTTAAGGACCCAAGACATGGTGATAAGACCTGGGCTCAATTCAGCTGACATGTCAGTGGCAGGTCGGCGTCGACGGAATGAATCCATTATCTGATCATTTCCTTGAATATGTTTTCTTGACCAGATATTTATAAACATTCCTGCATATCATTACTCAATGTACCCAATGAACAGAATGAGCAGTTTTGTAAAAACATCCAAAAAAACACTTTTAAAACACAGCACACTACTGTCTCAGATGATTATACACCATCGGTTTGTTGACAATGCTAACACAGTATCATTAAATCAATAATTGGGTCCAAACTCGGATGGCTCACGCATTCTTTTTTTAATAATCCCCAGACACTTCAGCACTAGCTCTTCATCAGTGTGTCTTCAAGTTCAACCTGATTGTTATCAATCTGACACGGAAAAATGAGACTTTAAACAGAAGGGCCCTTATTTTGTTGGCATTTTCTACCATACTTCATACAGTGACATCATCAGGTCTTTTTCCTTTTTTCTGTTCTTCACAGCAGACTTAATATTTTCGCAGTCCTTCTCCAGCAGATGGGTATGGACATGAAAAATGAGCCTGACAGCCAGGCCAGAACCGTGCCACTAAGCCACCCAAGCGCCAAGGGAATGCTGTTACCTGAGGCTGAAGGCTTTCTCTGGCTGCCATATTAATGTCCCTCAAAGCATTACTTAAAAGTTCTCAACATAAAACCACCGGCATCAAGAAGAAACGTGCTAAATGCCAGAGAGGCTCTCTGAGCAGAATCTGAAATGCTGGTGAGCTGCTCTGTGTGTGTGTGTGTGTGTGTGTGTGTGTGTGTGTGTGTGTGTGTGTGTGTGTGTGTGTGTGTGTGTGTGT
>JAAGVU020000123.1:6069277-6082802 GCA_011763525.2 Mormyrus iriodes | reverse complement strand
CAAGGACACAGACAATAAACAAGACTCAAATACAATAAACAAAAACAGGGAAGGCTGGACCCGAACCTGGGTGCAGATGGCTACAGCCTCCGTGCCACTTGCTCAGCCCGCTGAGCTACACGGTGGCCAGATGAAACAAGAGGTAGACCAGACACATGGAGGAACACCACAGAGGGAGGGAGGGGGAATCGGCAGATGCCGATCATGACATACTTTGTCAGAATGGCATACTGGCAGTGCAAATTGATAGCTGCATCTATCGGTTTAAGCTACTTTATCAAAATAACATACCTACGTATGGTATGATGTTCTGATAGGTACATTTACGCTGATAGAGTAACATACCTATAGTTTAATGCAGTGGTATGACTTTCTGAATGGGAAATATAATTTCTCTAAACGTCCTAATCATATATTACGTATAAAACATGTATTACATAGAAAATATACTTTTTGTAGGAATATACTAGAAATAAAAGTATGCTTAATTTGAAACAGTTTATATATTTTAGTAAGTTTTAAAAGTGTGAAATCAATGGATATAAGTTGACAAAATAACTGTAAAATATGCCAAGTGTTTTATATTGTTATTATATATTTATCCATAAAATACGAAATACGAAAAAAACATGGTTAAGAAAAAATACAAGCTTTAATAAAACTTTGGTCAGCGGTATGCTAAATTTAAGGAATTACGCCGAACACGGCCTATTTCTGTTGTACGCATGCGCATTAACCCAGGTTATGCCATTCTGATAGGTATGCTGTTATAATAACACCTGTTATTATAAACTGGAATGTGAGGGTGCGCTGAAACGTCTTGTTTTATTACAGGTGGGAGCAGGCATAAGGGCTGTATGATTATGATAATCTGTCTTCCCTGAGGTGAGAAAATGTATCGAGTTTATCGTAAGGCCAGCGATCAAGCGCAGTTTGCTCACATTGATGTGCACATGGAGCTCAGGTATTTATCTATGGACTAATGCCGACGATGGCGTTCATTTACTTCAAAAATGACCTTCGTTACATTCGTTTGGACAGGCTTATGGAAAGTATGACCGGAACCGGAATGGCGGGATGATCAGAGACACGGCCAGCAGCAGAGATGTTTAAACACCAGCCGTATGTCTCTTTGCACCCAGCTCTTTGTCCATTATAAATGAAAGTTTGGATACAGTAGAGTACGGCTCCGTATCTTAGCTAATGGTCTTCAAGTGCTGTGGAAATCCATATCACTGAGTGCAAATTTTTTATAGTGTGGACCGTAATGCATAAACGTATCAAGGTGCCCGATCTGCGGGTGTTGTTGTTTTTCTTTGCAGCTGTCCGTGTAGAAAAATCACTCATTCCAAGAACCGGAGATGACGAGCGAAGCGGGGGGACGCGGGAGCCGAGACCATTGTATCGCGAATTGCAGCGGGCGGCGCTATTAGGGGGCTGATAAAATCAAGAGCCCAAATGCATGTGCCGACCGACCTTGGCTGTACGACGCCATTAATTGGGGTTCAAATTAGTCCATTAGATCCACTGTCTTGTGCTACCTGGCTGTTATTTTCGCTCCGCAAGCGGATGTATGGTCTGACTCATATTACACTGCCGACCTCCTGCACTGTCATTTACTTAATGCTTGAGAGCTGTTTTTGTTTGCCGAACTTAAAACCCCACTTTGCATTTGTGATCATTAGCTGGTTCTGATTGTAAATGGCAGGCATCCACTTTTATTTCTCTCAGTCCATCTCAGTGCAGTCATGGTGGTAAGTTGGGGGGGAGTAGAAACGAAACTGTATTGGAGCTGGCAGGACTGGAAAGCTATGAAATGGAAAAGAATGTGAACATTACACATTTTATACGGAGAAAGTGCAGCTATTAAGTTCAAAAAACAGAATAGGCTTCAAGCTGTTAGGCAGTCTGGGAGTTATACACGTAGACCCTGCAGTGAAAACCAAAACAGAAAAGAAGAATTCAGTTGGAAAAACCACACAAATGGAGAGAAACCAGGCATAAGAGAAATAATCATTGATATAAATCTAAGAATTGTGCCATTTTTATAGAGCTGAAGGCTAAGACTGGTTTAGTCACATTATTTATGTGACGCCATCAGTGGCCTTACTGCTGTTGAACTGGAAGGAGAGAGAGTTTAAAGGTTGTGTTGTCTGAAATGGATTCTAAAATGTATTTCCAGGTCCCTGGGAACCACACGTAGACAATTATTTCAGAAGTGCATTTGGAGAGGTAACTGTGCTGGGTAGTGTTTTTGAGAGAACAAGTACAGGTACCCTTGAGAATTGAGAGAGCAGAGGATGAGGAATTGACCCCCCCACCCACAAATCTCTCCTGTGACAACAGCAGTGTTGTTTTGCTGTTGGGGAAACGCATGAGCCAACAGTATAACATCGTGTAAACACTGAGATGTGTGTTGTCCCGGAATGGTGGAGCGTTTGATTGCAGTCTTACGTCCCGTTTTACTGTTTATTACTCTGCTGCGAATTTTAATGTAATTGATTCTCTTCTTTAGCTATTTACATGGACTTTAGGTAGACGTTGGTACAGCATTCTGCATGTAGGTGTAACAGCCAGGGCCCAAGACTGTAGCACAAACCACCCAATCCTAATCCTAACCATTCAACTGACCGTGAGATGCAAACCAGCAACCTTCTGATCACAGACACAGCATACTAACCTGCTGAGCCACACACCACCCCTGCTGCTGTTCTGTCCCTTAAATACCCAGAATGTGTCTGGAGTAAATTGCGTGGCATGCAGTGATACTGTGGACGTTTTGGTGCCAGTCCTGGATCATCACTGCTAAGTTTTGCCTGAGGCTTGGAGCAAATGATGCCTGATGAAGTGCTTGCTGCAGTGGATTCATCTTCCTGCGCCTCTCCAGCCATCCCTGTGACACAGAGTCGGCCTCGTATGGCGTGCTGTAAATGGTTTTTCCCCTGTGGTCTTGATTCTGATTGATGGTTTGACTTTAGGTATGAGTCGCGGCCTCCGTCCAGGCCACGGAATGCGAGGCAGACAGACAGGTTCCACAGGCATGATATGAACGTTGAGGAGGACTCGGAAAAAAGGGCCCCATCCTGAACCCAAAGGACCACCCATTTTCCCTGCCTGTCTGCATGGAGTGAGATTGTAGGTATTAAATACACAACAGCCTGGGATTTGTGGAGGTGGGAGGGGTACCAGAGAGGAACACAAATTATGTTAGAAGACAGAAATCTCACAAACCAGGTTTGAGTCCATCCATCCGTCCTTTTTCTGTACACGCATGTCCTATGCAGTGTCGTGGTGGTCCAGAGTCTACAGGTTTGAGTCAGTCAAGATTAGGGTATAATGAGGAGGGATAAAAGTCTGTGATGACACTGGGGGCGGTGTGTAGTGGGCTGGGAAGCTATGCCTGTGATCATAAAGTTGTTGGTTCAAATCCCAGGGTCAGTAGATTGATTTCACCATTGGGCCCCAAGACCCTTAACCCCAGTTGCTTCAGAGATTGTTGGACCCTGCTTTCTCAGAAAAACAAATGTACAATGCTGTAGATAAAGGCATCTGCTAAACAGATTAAATTAAATCAGACAGGACCCCAAATGGGATAAAGGAAGCTCATCTATTTAGTGACTAAACAGTTTCTCATCTGGAATGGTGGTAGCAAATAAATAACCAGGTTCAGTGATCAGAAAGTGAAATCCACTTAGTGTCCATAGGTAATTTCTTGTGATGTGTGCAGAAAAACACCTCCGATGATGCTCCAGGTGCAAATGGATGGGTAACAAACAAACTGTGACCGCTATGGCTGCCATAAGAAAAACGCATTATCACTTAGCTGTCTTTGTGGATTACTTCTGCCCCAGTGACTCTGTCTATCATGCTAGAGTTTCACAAGAAAACACTCTGAGAGAACATTTAGTTTTGGAGAAATGGGTGTGAAGCCAGATTTTAAAAAAGACACACAATGCATGGAATGAGCACAGACACCCACAGGGTCAGCCAGCCCCTGGAGTAATTGGGGGTTAATGACTTTGCTCAGGGGGCTAATGTTGAAAGAACTCTGTCATATGCGGGATTTAAACTAGGAACCTTCTAGTCACAGGCACAGCATCCTAACCCACCAAACCACACATTTACAAGGACATTCCGTTAGAATTGACACTAATAAATGAGACAGTAAAAAAAGGTTGCGTTTTCCTTCACCAAATGGATAATGCAGCCGACTCAAGTTCACTGTGACAAGTGGTATGTTTCATTCCGGTACTGACGGCCCAAAGCTATGATGTTCTGCACCATCCATGGCCCGGACATGCCGACGATCTAGTGAGATATCAGAAGCTTCCGGAAAAATCCATAAATGAGATGAGAAAGGGATGCAATAATGCAGATTTGGAGAACTGTCAGGCGGACGGATACAGGAAGCTGATCTGGCATGGAAAGAGAATCCCTAACTGTCAAGCAGCAGGTGAAAACATTGTGCCAAGACCTGTTTTTCACATGCACACAAACAGATGTATTGAAAACCTGCTTGTAAATATGCAGCTGGTCGCAGAAACATACGGAGCTCAACAGGATTGGTGCAAAGGCAGATATTTGGATGTTTTTTTCACTCATATGGCCTGGCACCACTCTGAACTATTCGGGTTTCCATTGAGGTTCTCTCCCTTATTTCCCCTATGTGTAATATCCGTTTTAAGAATTTATGGCTGATATGTTTACATGTCATTTTTAAGCCTCCCTCTTGTGACATGCTCCGCCCGTGCATGCTTTCGGAAAGTCATCAGCTGAAATGCCAAAGCAAGGTTTTTCACGTCTGTCACTTTGTCATTGCTCATGACCTTGTCATCACTACTTATGTAACCCAATCTGCTGCTGGTTACGAGGTGTTTTTTTCACTACTGTGGACCCATTTGGAAATGTGGAAATAAAGCTCTCTGCGATGGGTTGGCGCCCTATTCTGGTTTATTCACGATTTGCACCTGTAGCTTCTGGGATAGGCTCCAGACCCACATGATCCTACATACTGCAAGTAGGTATAAAAATGGATGGAAGAATGGATGGATGGATGGAAATAAAGCTTTTGTCATGACTCAAATGGGGGCAGTTTATTAAACAGTGAAAAGGGGGCAGATGAGGGAGAAGATAGAGAACAGGGATGAGGCAGAGGAGAAGAATGGGGGTTAGATCTAGTGGTAGTATTGCTTAATGGGCAGGGATCTGCATCTGGCTTCTGAAGGTTGTGGGTTTGAATCCTGTAATCAGGCAAGAAATCCTATTACTGTTAGGCTCCTGAGCAATGCCCGCTAGCTGGTCCTGCTGTCTGAGCCCAAGTTTTCTTCACCTGTATGCTACTCTGCCCAACATCATCTGCTACCTAAATGTACAGTTTGGGAGGCTGAAATCTGGAAATGTAAGAAACAAAATGAAGAGATGATTTCGCAGAAGGGGGGCAGTGTGGACCCCAGCCTCAGTAGAATTGTCATGTGTTCATCTCTGACCCCTCTCAGCAGGTACTCCCCATGGCTGACAGTGAGCACCCCACACTCCTTGGCGTTTCAGAGATGCAGTGCCCCCCTGACAAAATGCTTGGCCCCTCTGTGGCCCCCCTAAATACATATGCTACTTGGGTCTGAAATAAATGATTATTAGTAGTATTCTTACTATTATTATATGATTTACATTTGTATATGTGGGGTAAAATGTTACGTGTTGGAAACAGGTGAAACACAAACGTAAGTACATTTTCATGACGGACTCTTAATGCAGGTTCGCCAGGTAGTCAAGTTGCTTTGGCTGGTGAAAAGCAAAGTTAACGACAGAAAAATATAATCAAACTTGTGGAAGCAAGACAGTCTAAACAAGAAATCAGAGTGAGTTACATATTTGTAATAACTGTAAAATGTGACTGTAAAACATTGCATAAATACCTAATCGGTTTTCAAAATTGACTTTTGCTTCTTAATGCTGGCAGTCTAGTGTAAGTAATACTTGGAGGACATTAAAGTCAAATCCATCTGCGCCCCCTAATAGAACAATGGGCCCCAGTGTGCCCCCCCCCCCAGTAGAAGTGGTCTAGAACCATCACTGACCTTAACATACATTGCTTTTACAAGACAGTCAGCGCCATTCACGTCATGTGGGGGAGGTCGTAATGTTTTGGCTTATCTGTGTAGGTGCGTGTGTGTTTGTCTCAAAGGAGAGCATGATGGAATATGCAACAAAAAGAATTCCAATATACCTGTACTTGTGCAAATGGAAAATAAAGCTTTTCATTTCAGAGTATTGTGCAAGACACGTCACAGCCCTGCATATGGAAACTGTGTTTAGTAGACTTAACATATTAAATAACATATTAAAAAATGTCTCTTAACAAACCTGTCCCAGCCAATAAACTTACCAGTAAACAAGAGCAGAGCTGTGGGCTGGATGACAGATGCGAAATGAAATCCTCTAGGTGTTTTACCGAGCCCATGTGGCATAGCCCTTTATCATTACAATACCCCATCACAATGTAGAAAACAAAGAGGGAGATTGACTGATTACCACTCTAGCACTCAGGCCCAGCTCCAATGGAGGAGCCAGGGTGGGCCCCAGGTCCCACCCACCCCGAAGCCGGTCAAATGCCAACCAATCAGTGACTTTTTGGGTTATTATAAATAGGACGGAAACAAGCCAATTTTTTATTTTGAAGATGGACTTTTTGATCTCTTACAAGCAAACAATCCTCCCCCTCAGCCCCTCTAGAGGTTCCTGGGGACCATCTGGCACCTTAAAGCTGGACCAGGGTCCAACTGTAAATAGCAGGTCATTTTCTTAGGTTGCATAACAGCTTAGCATCACTTGTTTTGGAGGGTCCCATTTTCACATTTACAACAGGGAGAACAGTATACTTTTTCCAATTCAGCAAGAACATGTGCACTTTATCGAACATATTTTCAAAAGCAAACACTCTGCAGTGATCTCCTCCAAACCACCATTAATGTTTGTTGTTTCCCTGGACTCATTTAAGGTTTGCGAATGATGTTGTTGTGCAGGCATGGCGACGCTCTCCTGGGAATCCGATTGGGACGGACCAAATCGCTCCACTTGGGTGGAAGCAAGCGGGAACCTCACTTCTGCCATATTCCCAGATTTCAACCTAAGCAGCACTTACGGAGGCGGGTCCTTTTTCTGGATTGTCCACGAGAACGCCTCAGTTACTGATGCACCCACATCACGCGCCGCCCCGGCGCCAAGGGTGCGAGACGTGGCCCTGGCCCGGGCTGAGATCGGGGTCCTGGGGCTCATCCTGGCTCTGACGGCCCTGGGGAATGGGTTTGTGCTGTGGGTGCTCTTGAGGAGGAGGAAACACCACGCACCCATGCACCTGTTCATGGTCAACCTCTGTGTGGCTGACCTGGTAGTGGCCTTCTTCCAGGTAAACACAAACATGCGTGTGGGCGTCTACACTAAACTCCCAGCCTCTGATAGTGCTACTCCTAGTCCTCTAAGAATCGCATGGTCAGATGCAGACCTGGGGTCTCAAACACAAATAACCTGGGGGCCATTGGCATTGAGGTCTTCAGCTGATGCAGGACACTTGAGTGTTTTAATTTGAGAAAAATTTTGTGATCTGAGTACCGGAATGATGCTATAGATTTAATAATAATTTAAAAACACATCCGTCTTATAGACCAGTATTTTGAGACCCCTGATGTAGACTGACCATCCTCTTTCTGAGAGTAACTCTGTGTGGGTGTGAGACATGCTTCATAAAGATGCTTTATTGATGCGAGGAAGGCCAAGGACGACCCACTGAGCATATGTGACACTGCTACCGCAATGGATTGCATTGTGGTTGATCTGTCACAAATATCAGAGCATGTGATGGAGCAGACAGCATTTGTAAAATCTATTTATGGGTTGACTAGTTAGTTGAACTCAAGTTCAAATTCCATCCATCCATATTCTGACCACGTCTCGTATCAGGGTGGCCGGTCAGCTTCAAATTCAGGAAATTAAGGTCCATAATTAACAAAAATAATGGCTGAAAAGCGGTAATCTGTCACTGATGTAATACAGCTGTCATTGTTCTTTTGCAATCTGTAATCCAAACGGCTTAATATTGACAATGACGATTTAACATCAGACCAATTATAAACTCTGATGTTGGGCATGCTCAAGTTGTCCTTTGGACCAACACGATCTAGACTCTATCTTTCAGCAACCCTCGGGTGACTTGCACCAGATGCTGAGATTATTCTATGTGCCATCGTCTTCTCCAGGTGCTGCCTCAATTGCTTTGGGACATAACAGAGCGGTTCCAAGGTCCCGATGCTCTGTGCCGCTCTGTGAAGTACCTGCAAATTGTGGGCATGTTTGCATCCTCCTACATGATTGTGGCCATGACCATTGATCGGCACTACGCTATCTGCTGCCCCCTGCAGGCCTACCGCGGTGGGGTAACGTCTCGTTGGAACACCCCTGTCATGGTGGCTTGGGGGCTAGCACTGCTGTTCAGCGTGCCTCAGGTGAGGAGTAACAGTTTGTCTTAGTTTTGTCCTCTTGTAGGTCACGACCTGGCTTCTTAGCAAACAGTCATAAACAATGTAGCCATTATGAGTACCATTTATGATTTGATTCATATTCTGTAGTTGGGAGATAATGTAAACAAAGGAACCAAGTGCTCCAGTGACCTGACTGCTTCTCTTTCTCATAGGTGTTCATCTTTTCCATGTCAGAAGTATCTCCTGGAGAGTTTGAGTGTTGGGGACACTTTGCAGAGCCCTGGGGCCTAAAGGCCTACGTTACCTGGGTGACTGTGGCTGTCTTTGTCCTTCCAGCATTCATCATCACCATCTGTCAGGTACCATATTACTCTATAAATCGCAAAGCCTCCAGAACCTTGCTGTCCATCCTGTTAGTTGCCTCAGTATCTTTCCTCAGAGGGGTGTTAAACTGGACAGGCCAGAATGAAACATCTGGATATCCAGATGTTCAGCAGGGCCAGCTGCATGTCCCACATCGTGTTGATGCATAAACTGGGCAGCTCTTACACGGGTCCCTCAAATGAATGACTCTCACCAAGCCCCCCCCTCTTCCATATAGGTGCGGATATTCAGAGAAATCCATGACAACATCTACCTGAAGTCAGAGAGAACAATGACTGTGGAGTACAAGCGGAGCTCTGTCCTCTTCCATGTCCGGAAGCTTCAGCCGGACGGAAAGAGCAATAGGAGGGGTAGAGCGGGTCGGAGTATGTGCTCCTTACAGAAGAACAACAATTCCCCATGCTTGTGTTGCAATGTGGCAATGGAGAGTCTCTTCAACCAACCCCTACCGCCACGGGAGCTTCCGAACTCTTGCAACGAGACATCTTCTTTCAACGACCTTCCCTGGAAGCCGTTGGAACACTGCCCTTCAAGCCATAACCACAGTTCTCCTTGTCCCATGTTTATGACCCCTTCCACGGACAATGATCCCACCATCCACCAGAGCCATGTCTCATGTCCAGACTCCACCCTACATAACAGTCCCTCACACCCCACCAATTCCCATGAAATCCATGCTGCATCCAACACCCAATCAGTGATAAACCTATCCACACACTCCCCTCTTCCGCCAGCCCTGCCCCCCCCTGGAGTATCAAAGGCCATGTCCAAGACAGTCCGAATGACACTGGTGATTGTGCTGGTCTACACAGTCTGCTGGTCCCCATTCTTCATTGTGCAGTTGTGGGCCGCTTGGGACCCGAACCCGCCAGACCAAGGTGAGGCTTCTGATCTCTATATTATTGCCATCTTTTAATGATCATTTTAATGAGGACACCTCAGGCATCTCCTTCATATTCCTCACTTCTCTGGGGGAGTGACATTACATTTCGCGCCTTTTGAAGAAGCGTAACTTTGTGTGGTGCATGCTACCATAATTATGAGTGTTTTGGGTCTTCCGTGGTGCCTAAACAGCCTGAAGTGATACGTTGCAGAAAAGCAGCTGGCTAATTACCCGAACCACTATTAAGCGCACAGCTGGGTGAAATGCCGTTTGGGAGAAGAGAAGAAAGAGGAAAATGACTTATTTTGCATGCGACTGCATGCGTGCATGAAGCCCCATTTCTTTGAAAGTGAATACAAATTGGCGACTTGAAAACAATGAGCGGCAAAGTAAATCTGCCATTAAAACAGTGAAGTACATTTAGCATGCTGTCATTGGCGGACTGTATACATGGTATGCATGCAGCAACGCATACGTCTGAACTATGAGAAGCATTTTGAAAATGTAAACAGGCAAACACAAGGTCCCTCCTCGCCTGGTATTTACAGGACTCGTTTATTCCCTCTTCTGCAATTAGAATATTCAAAGTGTATAACAGATAAGCTTGTTTTCATTCCTATCAGGTCAGATCACCAAAACGAGCTGTAAGGCTCAAGATCTGGCCCCAGGCCAGGACCAGATTTTATGGTTTCTACTACACAGTCACAACCAGCCGTTGGTTTGGAAGAGACCAACAGATAAGTGTTTTCTTACAAGAGGCCGTGAAATAGATCATTTGGTAAATATACATTTAATTTGTTTAGCAGATGCTTTCATCCAACATGACGGAGATTTAAGAAAGTGGAGTTAGACAGTCCCTGGAGCAACTGGTGGTAAAGGACCTTGCTCAAGGCCCCAATAGTGAAATTACTCCTGCCAACACTGGGATTTGACTTGGTGACCCTCTGATAATGGATACAGTGTCACAAAACACCCTCCACAGAGCATTGCATTGGCTAGGACCATAATAATATGACAAAATAATCAGATGAAACTACCGTTTTGGCCTGAATATTACACAGCCCCAATTATAAGATAACCCCCCACTTCTTCTGTGAACTATTTCTGGAAAAAAAGTTTTTGGAATACCAAATCTTATCTTCATGAAGAAAAAAATAATAATTTGACGAGAACATAAAAGATAAGCATCTCACTGTTAAAAAGCAACCAAAGACAATCACGTTGCAATAAGTGTATTAAATAGCAAACTTTCCAGAAACCAAATGTATCATTTGGAAGGGGGTGGTTAGATAGTCAATATTACATACTCCACACCCCTAGAGGGCGCAGAATGTTTTCGATGCAGCAGACTCACATAAAGAGCGCAAAAAACGTATTCTGGCAAGTGGTTGAGTCATTTTAATAAAGGAGATGAAAGCTTTTTAAAAATGAAAGTTACTCTATTAATTTAACAACCAGTACTGGATTAATACTAGTAGCAGCACATACTGGGAAGCCAAAAATTTTCATGACACTCTCGGTTACATGCTAATGAAACACGTATTCCATGGTAAACATTACATGGTTAAGACATTTACCACTGACATATATACACATATTAAGTTATTGTATTTCAAGATACACACGGTGCAGTATAAAGCATGCCGGTAACTGCATAATTAGTCCTGCTGAGCAACCATTATGTCAACCAGTCATGGACAGTGGGTGGGATCAGAGCAAATGAAAAACGTCGCCTTGGGGACCCTGCACAGGCAGAGCGCCGAATCGGTGACCACCTCTCATACGTCATTTACGTTTGAAGTGTACAGCCAGGAGGCAGATAATTTACACCATCTATGTGCATTATGAGATTTAAATTCTATTCCTTGAATATAAGATGACCCCAGTTTTTTAGATATAATTTTTTGGAAAAAAACACCATCTTATATTTTGGCCAATATTGTACATAGAATCTATTAACAGGGTAGTGAAATCTATCTCCCTGGTTATCCTTTAGTCAACAAAATATGAAAATCCATCTACCTGGAGTTGAGAAAGCATTGAAATTGTGTTCTGAATAATAAAGGACTTCAGAAGACGACGTTGCTGGGAATATTCGGCATGTGTGCAGCAGGTCAGCCTCCGCAGGCTGAAGCTGGTGTTAGAAGCGCATCTCTCCGGGTGGGCCGAGGGCTTCCGAGCAGGCCTCGTAGACGGGAAGGACAAAACTGGCTCTGCAGGCCGATAGCTGCCAAAAACAAGAAGCTGAAATATCCAAAGCATGAGCGCGCTGGCCAACCCCATGCCGCCAGCTAACAGCTCGCATTTACAGCATGATGACAGCAGCTTTAGAATTGATCATTTTTAAATATGACAATGACATAATTACTACTTTGCTGCTTAGCCGACACATTAAAACCTGAATTACTGCAGTTTTGACTTTTTAATTTTTGCTTTCCGTTCAGACATTAGCCCCCATCCTGATCTAAATCTGAAATCTGAAGGCTCCTTGCTACGTAATTCCCAGGTGTACTTTGTGGGAGGGGGATCTCACTTTCCCAGCGCATCTGCTCAGCAGGCCTGGGCAGGAGTGAAGCCTTCTGTCAAAGCCTTCCCTGGCATGAAAGGGATTAAGCAAAGAGGTGTGATGGGTGCAGCACGGGTCCCATGCCTCGGAAATCGAACCCCATTTGAAGTGGGGCACCGAATTTGCACCGAGATGGAACTCGCCGCTTTCTTTCATGCCAATAAAATTCCTACATGGCACGATGGATACTCGCAGCCCACAGCTCCTTCACAACTCAGACTGCTACCAGCTCTAGAGTGAGGGTACACACTTCTCAATGCCCTCCACCTGCTCCTTAGAGAATACCATGTGCTATATCAGCCTCTGCCAATTAGGCAGAGATTTTCACGCTGCATCCAGGCTCCTTACCGACTCATCCAAGCTCAAAGGGAGACAAACGGCAGTAGCTAGAGGAAGGCATACCAGCAAATGGGCATCACCAACATAAACTCCCACAGGCTTATTGCAGTGTGTGGTTCAGCAGGTTAGGACACTAAACCTGTAATCAGAATGGTGTTGGTTTGAATCCCAGAGTCAGTAGAGTGATTTTACTTTTGGGTCCTTGAGCAAGACCCTTAGCCCCTAATTGCTCCAGGGACTGTCTGACCCTGCTTTGTCAAAAAGAAATGCACATCACTTTGGATAAAAGCGTCTGCTAAATAAATTATGATACAGCCAATAAAAGCTGCAATATTATTGAGCTAGCAAAGTCATTCCCACCATTGTATCATAAATTATGGTTAGATCTTACTGACATAATCAGTCTATGCTGAGTTTGTCAGTGGTGGGGCAGACATATCGTCATAAGCAGTCCCACATGACGTGCATTTTTCTTTATGCAGATTATGGGAACATTTATCTAATTTGAACATTATCATCTTAATAGATGTTGAAAATCTTGTATCCCTTTCATCCATTTCTGAGAACCAGTAATCCCATAAATGGTAAACCTACACAACATGCCCCTGAAAGATCACAGAGGCGGCATCACCTGAAGTCACGGTGTCTAACCTCTTTCAGGTGCTTCCAGCTTTAGAGCCAGAAGAGACTGGGGAGGCAGGAGGGCCCTTGGGCACCAAGGAGCCGCCTACCCCAGGAGGAGGGATGTTGTGGTAGTAGGGGATTCAATTATTAGAGGTGTAGATAGCTATGTGTGCACCTGTGATAGAGGGTCCCGTACGGTGTCTTGCCTGCCTGGTGCCCAGGTAGGGGACCTTCTGAATCGTGTGGACAGGCTTT
>JAAGVU020000123.1:6019614-6069177 GCA_011763525.2 Mormyrus iriodes | reverse complement strand
GTTAAGTTCTCCCCAAACAAGCTTGATGGGCCGAATGGCCTCCTCTCGTTTGTACATTTCTTATGTTCTTATGTTCTGAATGACCAGCTGCAAATCAAATCGTCAACACTGCAGGTGTGAGACTATCATACTGCCCTACCATCTGGCTTGATCTATAAATACACACCTATAAACACCTTGGCTCTATGTATGTAAAACTCAATGTACTCGCAGGCACATGTTCCAAAATATTACTGCCCTCAGCTACAAAACACACAAGCAGCCTAATTTCCATCAGTTAATGTTTCATTTTAGTTCTCTCATATGCAGGATATTGATTCACTTGCCCTAAGGGTCAGCCATTTATTGGAATAAGTGGATATTAAAGGTCCTGCTCAAAGGCTCTGCCAAGCAGGGATCTGAACCAGCGGCATTTTGATTACAGGTACACCATCAAAATCTGTTGAGCCACATGTGATTTGTGCACAACATAGCTAAAGTACAGTTAGCTCTTAAATCGGGGTTTGGTTATTCATGCCTGGAGAGTCTGCAGGCATTTTATTTATTTTTCGTAACGACATTCTCCCAGGACAGCCGTAGATTGGATGCTGACCCACTAACCCCACCCCCACCCCCCCACCCTTCCCCCAGGTGTGGCCTTCACCATCCTGATGCTGCTGGCCAGCCTCAACTCTTGCACCAACCCCTGGATCTACACTGCCTTCTCCAGCAGCGTGTCCCGTGAGCTGCAGGCCCTTCTGCGCTGCCGCCCCCCTCGTGGGTCTCGGAAGACCTCACTGCCCGATGACTCTACTGCTACACACACATCCACGACCGCCGCCAAGGACAGTGTGTACTGAAGTGTGGGGGCAGCTGAACAATCCACTTTCTGATGTGAGAAGGTGCTAAACAAGAAATAATATATAACCAGAGAATATAGCTCACGGGGAAGATCTTCCTGCTATTTTAGGAACAGCAGAGTTTTGACAATACATCCATCTTCCCACTACTTATCCTGGTCAGGGTCACATGGGTGCCTGGAACCAATTCCAGGCAACACAGAGCAGGATGCCAGTCCATTGTAGGGTACAGACATATATACACACACACACATTATTAACCAAGTTGCCTGTCTGTGGACTGCAGGAGGATACCCACAAGACCCTCCCCACACACACACACACACACACAAACACAGAGCAAAGGTGGGCTTTGAACACTCAACCCTGAAGGGGTGAGGTAAGAGTGCCATGCACTGATCTACCGTGGCTCCATACCAACACAAAATCATTGCTAAAACACCACCTGAACAGGCTACCAATAATCACATTGTCAATGGACATTGAACGTTCTTAGATTTTACCAGTACTTTTGAAAATATGGAGTACATGATCACTTCAGACCATCCTGAAGAAGGATGTACCAGCCTGTTCAATCACAAAGGACAATTTTAATTGGCAACACAATTTTTTTTTATTATTTTTAACTTGGGTTGTTGTTTAAAAGTTTTGGCTCAATCTTGCACAATAATTATAATGTACAAAATGCACAACACAAAGTGACAAACGCCAAAAAATAAGACTTAAATACACTTGAGTACACAGATGGTCCATTAGGTCCAGCAGTAACTGACCATACAAGAAGAGTTAGTGAACATGATCACAAAGGGTGCATCCAAAATTGCATACTTACACAGCACATACTGAATTTCATTAGAAGCTTACTACTTGACTGTTAATGTAGTGCATATCGTAGGCCTGTGTATGTATGAGAACAGTATGCATGAACTCAGACAAAATGCAGTCACCATGGTGCATACTACCTGACCTGGATATTTACCAATGACCTGGCTTGACCCCCACAAAATTTAAAACTAAATTAGTACAGAGAGGGCACTTCCACCGCCATCTTGACGGATATTTCTGAGCAAGCGATGCTCTTCGCTGCTTCAGTGGCCTTGAGAGATAGCATAGTTTTCTGCTGATTGCACATTTTGGAATCTGGCAAAACATAATATGTCATCCGGGTTCCGTTTGCATTTGTTATCCATACTGAGGATTTGGACATACTGCTCATACTAAATTTTGCCTACTACATAGCAAACAAGTATGGGATTTCAGACACAAGTTTTAATGATCTGTTCCAGATAATTACGTTGGAGGTACAACCAAAACACATAAAACACTATCACGTCATTCGATAACAAAGAATCAAGAGTTCAATGACATCTTAATCTGATGCACATTCTGCCAGTGGTCGATCACTTTCACAACAAAAAGCAGAAAGGGGATCCTGCTAGCTCTACCTCCAGCAAGTGACTGCTACCAAAGATACAATTTTAGGTCAATACAACAACCAAGAGGAATTTTAGATTCAAAACGTTTGTTCATAAATTACGGGACCTTCTCTAAATCCTCTGGATATTGTAGCAGTAAAACTCATTCCTCCAGTGTTAAAACGGTGTTAGGCCAACATAAAACATAATTAATGTATTTTTTTTTACCATCAACTCGTGCATTTTATTCCAAGTTAACCTTAGTGGTAAAACGTGTAAGAAGAGTATTGTAATAACATTACAGGCAAAGGTGTAATGTAATTTTTAAAGTGCTGTATATCCAGGCTACTGCAAAAGCATATAGGCACAGACTTAAAGCCAATATATCCAACGATATCATTTCTTAAAAGCCAGTCTGTTTGTCCTCCCAATTATTTTCCAGCCATGGTTTTCATATTTTCTTTCAGCTTCTTCTTCCCCTTTCAAATATAGCCCTATATCTAATGTGTCAATTATCGTCCTTAAATGATTTGAAAGACACTGAACTGGTTTCACCGTTATTCAGTACAAAAGCGATGTTTTATTATATAACAGTAACCAGCCATCCTAAGATAGTAGTTATCACAAATGTAGCAGGGTTGTCAACTTTGATCAGCTGGCTTGCGTGAGATTTTCAATTCGAGACAAGTCTGCAGACACACGCACACGCATTTATATGTATGTAACAGTTTTACAACCCTGTAAATAGTCTGTAGGGTTTGCAAACTGCTCCAACGCTTTTGATGTAGCTAATTTTAGGTTTATAATGAAATAATACAGATTTGCAGTGAGATTTTTAGCGTGAGCGTCTGAAAGTGTGAGTGTCACGCCGGATGCGTGAGATTTGGCAACCCTGATGTTCGGATAATTTAATAATGATTCTCACTGATGCCATATTAATGTTTGTCCATTCAATTTTATAAATAAAAGAATATTTACGTTCAAATGTCTATATATAAATCATATATGTACAATAACAAGAACAATATTGTAATAAATGTTTATTAAAAACCTTTGTGTCTTTTTCCCCTATCAAATATTCACACCTCCCATTCTCGCTTTTTCTCTCATGATTTATCCGACGTTGTAGCACGTCGGCTGTAATTGCCAAAGCCATAAGGCTAAGAAATATCGTATATTTAATTAAATTGCACCTATTGTACCGGCTCAGGCCCAAGGCGGGCTGCGACTTTTCCTCACTTATATTTAGCGGTCAAGCCGTGCCTTGGGAAACATTAGCGCGGAAATGGAAATCGTTAAGTATAAATTTCTAACGCGCAAAGGTTTAGCCGGCGGCGAGCTCCTCCATCTCCGCACTAGAGGGCGCCGGTGGAATCGCAAAGGTGACGGAGGCGCGTCTGAATTTACCTGACAGAAGACAACTGTACAAGTCTCCTTTTTCTTTGTGGGTGGAGTAATCAGAAACCGACGGCTCAGGCTCCGTGCCAGCACCCCCTCCCCTCTGGAAATTAAATTAAAGGGAGCTGTTAAAAACAGTCTGGTAAGAATTACGATTAAAAAATAATCCTCTACAACTGGTTCAATTTCATGTCCACCTCAATTATTTTGTGACCAGGGGCGGATCTACGGGGGGGCGGCGGCTGCCCCCCACCGCTACCCCTACGCCCACTCCCACTGTATGTCTTGTCCCCTCAAATTTTTCAGTTGCTAAAACTGTAATCACAAAAACGCAATGTCCATATGTCTATGCCACTATGACCATAAGCTGCTCAAGTCTAACTGTGAATGCAGTCTTAGGTCCCCAAAAACTTGGCTACAGCTCTGCGCTACACGCGCGCGGCGCAGGGAGCTGACAGCGCGAGTCTGTCTGCAAGCGGGTGCGGAGCGGAGGAGCTACTGAGCTGCGCTGCAGCTTAAGGGGAAGCCCGAGCTTCGCTGTTTGAAGTTTAACCAAACACACCAATTTAAGTCAAAGTTAAATTAGTAATGAATGTATTGTATGCTAAATTAGCAATGTATGGCTTGTATGCTAAGGGCGATTCAACAATGACAGCCCGTTACCCTAATGCCAAAAGTAGGCTAAGGTCGCTCACTAAATGGAGTTCAAAGACGTGATTTTCTAGGAGCATTTTAGATTTAATGAGCTAGCTTTCGTTTTAGTAAAGACAAAAAAGAGCTGCAAAACACTGGAATGTTTGAATCCATAACGTTTAGGCAGTGGGTTGCCAGTGGGTACTGTAGGGTGCATGTGCAGCTTTTCAGCTTGGAAACTTGCAAAAAATCACCTGCGCTCAGCCATGGCAGATGACCGTCTGAGGAATCTAGTTGTTCTAAGCACTGAGAACCAGTGTGTAAAAGCAATTCATTTGGATATGAAACGTTTTGCTGCACGGCAGTGACGGCACAACAACCATCGCCTTAAGTCATCTTAAAAAATGTGGTCAGACATAACCAGATGGGTAATGCGGAGCCAGCAAGAGCTGCACAGTTTTTTTCATGAACACTGATCTGTTGTTCCTATTGTTTATTATTAAGATAAACTTGGAGAAGTGTGTATTACAGGTTTTCTCGGTTGCTTTGGCACATTTCATGAAGCATACTTAACATTCTGAAGAGTATAAGAGCATTCCTCAAAACAATCTATGCATATAGCATATCACTGCGGTTTAGCTGCAAAAGCCTAAAAGAAACTCATGTCTCAAATGCAAATAATTCCACCAATGAGTTAGTCAGTGCCACCAAAATGAAAAGTACAATCAGCGTCGGTTTAACCATGAGAGCTAAAATTCTTAGATCTATTTTCAGTATGTCAGTGTGAGTACTGTACGTTCCTGAGCTACACGATTCACAATGATAGACGGTTACCACTTTCTCATTGTCACCGACTGATCATTCTTTTTTAGCAAACTAATAGTTTTTCTAGATTGCTTTGGAGCATTTCTCAAACGACAACATTTTCCAAATAAGTGTAATCCCCACACTATAATGTCACTTCTGCGCATTAGAACATCATTTCTCATTGTTTCACACAAATTTCCAAATGATTTAGTTTATATATGCAAATGGTTTTGTACAATTGTCATCATTTGGCATAATTTTCAGTTGTTTTAATCTTGTTGGTCAAAATAGATTAGATGTAGTTTCTCATTGTAATAATTTTACACCCAAAACTTTATATGTGGGTGATCATTGTTAGCCACCTCATGCAAAACAATTAACCAAGCTGTCAAAATGATATATTCTATAAATTGCAATGATACTGTATTGTTGTGTTTTTCTTCCCACAGTACATGATTTTGTTGTCATTTTGTTTTTCTTGCATCGCCATTTTGCTGTTTTTGTGTGATACAGTGCTGTGTGACTTTTTTGTTTGCTATTGTACTGTGTCTTGAGATCTGAAGAAGTTACATGTACATGCGTGAGCTTTCTCCTGCCAGTGAACTTTACATACTGTAATGTAGAGCCTTCCAATGTTAAAACTGGTGTCTCTGACATGAATAAGTAATAGTTTACTAAAGAATTATGCAAACCATGAGAAAGTGGGAACCGACTATCATTCAGAATTGTGGAGCTCAGGGGCATGCTTATACTGACGTTTTGACAATATATCAAAGCATTTTGACTCATGGTTAAAATGATGCTGATTGTACTTTTTAGTTAGGTGGCAGTGACTAATTCATCAGTGAAATTATTTGCTTTTGTGATATGAATAAGTTTCAGGCTTTTGCAGCTAAACCATAGAGTTGTGCTATATGCATGAGGTGTTTTGAGAAATGCTCTTATGGTCTTGAGAATATTAAGTATGTTCTATGAAATGTGTCAAAGCAATTGAGAAAAACTGTATTCATGTCAGAGACACCAGTTTCAACATCGTGAGGTTCTACATTACAGCATGTAAAGTTCACTGGCAGGAGAAAGCTCTTGCATGTACATGTAACTTCTTCAGATCTCAAGCCACAGTATAATAGCAAACCAAAATATAACATAGTAAAAACCTATAAAATGGCAATACAGGAACAACAAAATTACAACAAAATCATGTACTGTGGGAACCAAACATACGACGATGGCATATCACTGCAGTTTATGGAATATATTTTTGAAACATTTTGAAAGCGTCGTTAACATGATGATCACTTACATATAAAGTTTTGGGTGTAAAATTATTACAATGGGAAACTACATGTAATCTATTTTGACCAACAAGACTAAAGCAACTGAAAATTGTACCAAATGATGACAATCATACAAAACCATGCTTATACTGACGTTTTGACAATATATCAAAGCATTTTGACTCATGGTTAAAATGTGAACTAAACATTTGGAATTTTGTGTGAAGCAATGAGAAATTATGTCCTGCTGTGCAAAAGTGACATTATGGTGTGGGGATTACACTTGTTGTTTTGCCAGTGCTAACTGTCATTTGACGAAAGCTCCAAGGCCATAGAGAAAAACTGTAACATTATGTCAAAATGAATATTGTAAAAATGTATTTGTAGATCTTTTGTTGGGTGCATTTACCTATAGAAGTACAATTGTATTTTTATGAGAACTCCCACATACCTCCCATGCCATCCTGCCAAAATCTATTGCCACCCCATGTAATATTTATTAGATCTGACACTGTTTGTGACTGACTGAAAGTATATACATATAAGAAATATATTTTTGTAAAATCTCTGCAGAAAATTGTACAATTTTTATAACTGGAAGAAAGTTGTTCTGTGTGGGGCACACAGTAGTTTTTTTTGGCAAGTTCAGTCTATATGCTATATTAGCCGTTGTCCTATAAATCAATAAGAAAGCTATGTGTAAACCTGTTCCTTTTTATGCACATTCAGTGGTAATTTTTCTGTACCGTGAGCAGAGCAACAACATGTGACAAAGCAAAGGGGGGGTCCTAAATATCTAAGACACCCGTTAACACTAACAGCACATAACGATGAAGAACACAAAGGGGACTATTGTCTGTCAGAGAAGACCCTCCCATGCCCTTGGCAAACAGAAAAACCATTACCAGCACCCCGTGACTCAACTTTTTAAGGCTTGTTTTATAAGCCCAGCTGCAGGTATTTTATTTATTTTAAAAGTTTCTCCCCCCGAGAACATACGTTAGCAATAAACACATTTACAGCTCCTCAGAATTTAACTTGGAAGATAATAGTGGAAATAAATCTATAGCTGGAGATTACATAATTACAGCGGAACATAACTGCGAGGGGTATTCAAATAAATTGGCTTACACATTTACCAATTAACTGTCCAATGTCGCCACATATGCTTGTGACCGAAATCTGGCATCTCTATCGTTCACAAGCCTCTAATACCATGGTTTTTATATAATGTAGGCTATAAAATGTATACACTCGCATAATTATATTAATCTAATTTACATCCCCCATTGTTCGATCAGAAAGGATTTTTTAAACTGCTCTCTCAAAACCCTGCCAGTAATATCTGTTTGGGAACCAGCTTGATAAACATATTACTGATTAAATCGGTACTTTGATGTAAGCGGTTTATATTATATATCAGCTCCGTTAACTCCAGTCCCGGAATATAAAAAACGCCACATGGGAATGCCGCTTCCTTCCTCTACCCTGCCCGTTACTTCCCAGTGGTTTGTTAGCCCAAAGAGCCGTGCTCTCAATACTAGAAGGTTATTAAAAGACTGTCTAATAAATAGTCCGTTTATCAATCTATACGTAAAATTTAGCTTACTGATAGTGTTTGAAGGGTAAAATGCATAGAAATAATAGTTCAAACATATATGTAAAAAACTAAAACTAAAAATGAATGCAGAAGCAAAAAGCTTGTTACAATGCTAAAAGAAAGGTTTCATTGCATATGGCATGAGTGTGCTGAACTACGTGGATATAAATACTGTATAACCTACTAAGCCACCAGGGGGGAGCAGAATTTTGTATCTTGCATGTTAACAGCAATATTAGCAGCATTAATAGCCTACTTGATAAGCTACACATTGGACTACTGTAAGACTGCTTTCTGGGAGTACCTCTGCGTTCCTAAACCGGCTTCCATTGGTGCCGAATTCTGTAGCTGTTGTTCATAGTTGAACCAGAAAACCTGGTCATATTAGTCCTGTTTTGTCGTAGTTACACACGTAGATTTCGTATTTCCTATCTGCCGTTACACTGTGTCCTGGGTATGACATTAAACTGCATGCGGCTATGCAGGCGGTCCACCAACTTACTCATACTTACACGCCCACACACATACACACTTGCAAACTCGCACACACTCACACTAACACTTACACACTTACTCACACACTGGGAGTGTAAGTGTGCACTTGTTTTTTTTATCCTGGTGGGGACCACAACCTGACTGTATCCCCATGGGGCTATTTGACCGGACAAAACGTGCGCGCGTATATAGATGGTGTGTGTGGAAGTCCGCAACCTCTGGTAAAAAGTGGAACAACTCTGTGTAACTTTGCCGTAAATATTCTAATAATATGGACAAATTGTGTACTGTAAAACCTGTACTATTGGCTGGGACATATTTAGTTTTTCTAATTGATTCTAACTTTTTTTTCTATTTGAACATCTTCTACTATTATAAGTGCATTTCTCTAAGCAGTTTGTATTATACCGGTCAGTACTTAGCAAAATGCTGTCTCACACAACTATCAAAGCAAAGTGTTTCTGCAAGCAAATAATTCCATCAATAAAAATGGTACGCCGCCAAAGTGAAAAGCAGTCATTGTCATTTAAACCAAGTTTTGAGAATGTCCATGTGCACTGTAGGTGTCCACATACAGGCGTCTTCAAAACTCTGCTTGTGCAAGTGTGAGCGTGTAAGTGAGCGTGAATGCAAATGTGAATGTGCAAGTGTTTGAGAGTGTGCAAATGTCGGCATGTAAGTGTGTGGGTGTGTAAATGTGTGTGTGAGTGTATAAGTGTGTAATTGTGAGTGAGTATGCAGGTGTGGGTTTGTAACTGTGTGTGAGAGTGCAAGTGTGAGTGAGTCTAAATATGCCAATGTGTGTAAGTGTGAATGAGTGTGCAAGTGTGGATGTGTGTGCAAGTGTGAGTGAGTATGTAAGTAAATATAAATGAGTGTGCAGGTGTGGGTGTCTAAGGGTGCAAATGTGCAAATCTCAAACATTTACACACAAGTGAGTGTGAGTATGCAAGAGTGAGTGTGTTAGTGTGTGTATCTGTGCAAATGTGTGTAAGTGTGAATGATTGTGCAAGTGTGCGTTTGTAGCAGTGGTAATATTTTATTTTTTTATATGTTTGTCTAATATTTTATGAGTCAACTTCACTCAACTTTGAGTGGTAATTGGTTATATAAGTAATTGAGTTCAATTATTTTGTGGAAGGTTCCATAGCTCCGGGTTGCAGGTGGGGCTTAGTTTGCAGTGACGCCTTACGCACGCACCTTGTTGCGCGCCTCTGCGGTTCCTCAGAGGCGGGGTGGGTGCTGTTGCGGTAAGCGGGTTATAGTAAGCTTTCCCACATTTTGTGAATGTGCACGGTTAAACTGCTTAATTAATAAGTAATATGAATACGTGATAGTGTGCAGTCATTTTATATGCATGTCCCATTATTTATAAGTTAGTTTTGGGGGAAATTTGTATGTAATTTTTCTTTCTGTAACTTTTTACATGTTGTGCAGGGAGCGGGAGAAAACTGCAGTTGACTGCGCGTGTGTGCAATCCCCATTCTGCTTTTATGGTGCAGGTAATTAAGCCAGCCGATATCTGCATTAGTTCTGGAGGGTTAATAATTTTTTAGTAATATTTTTAGTTTATACGTAATAGAAGTTCGGGCGGGTTCTGTGTAAAGGTGCTAACTGTCGCAAATTCACAGTAGTGTGCTTTATAAGTTAAAAGCGTATAGTTGTTACGCAGGACTTGTTAGTTTTTATTTTCACAATGAGCATAATGTGTATTATGTTACAGGTTCTTTTTGTTTAAATAATATACACGTGAATTGTATTTCCGTGCAGTAAGCAGGCCGCAGTTAGCTCTCCCACATTTCGTGGAGAAGCACGGTGGGTGCTGTTGCGGTAGCGGGAGAAAACTGCAGTTGACTGCGCGTGTGTACAATCCCCATTCTGCTTTTATGGTGCAGGCAGAGTAAAATAAAGTGAAGCATCGACCCCTCTACGCCTGGTTCCTGTCTCTGCCATTTCACATCTGCTACACGTGTGTAAGTGAGCCTGAGTGCAAATGTGAATGTGCAAGTGTTTGAGAGTGTGCAAGTGTTGGCATGTAAGTGTGTGGGTGTGTAAATATGTGTGTGAGTGTATAAGTGTGAGAGAGAGTGTGTAAGTGTGAGTGTAGCAGGGTATAATTTGGGGGTTGGTGGCTTTAGGCACTCCAAAATAATAAAAAACAACAGATAAGGACTGTTTTCTGCTTTTCGCTGGAGTTGATCTGCTGCAGCCGCCTACAGGAAGGCTGCACGCATCATAAAGGGGATGGGAAAAAGCTCCCAGGAGCCTCATCCACAGAAGAGTCGAGAGCGCCAATGGATTCAGACTTGTTAGGGATCAGAACTGGTGTGGTGCTGAGGTGTCGCCCGCTGCATTACAGCACTCTGCTCCTAATCTAAGTCGGCCCATCTTGGTAGGTGCATGGAATGTCCTGTCTCTTCGGAATGATGACTATCTCCCTCTACTGTTGGGGGAGCTTTATAAACTCCACGTTTCAGTGGCGGTACTCTCTGAGGTACATAGACTGGGAACTGCCTAGATCAATGTAGGTGTGTGTAAGGGGATGTATGGTGGCATGATTTCCGGGTATGGTTCCAGTTTAGTAAGACTTTTATTTTGATGGCTCCACTCCAGTAAGAGGGGTTTGGGAGGTTTGTCCTTGACGCCTAATTGCGTTTGATTGGCGGGTCCGTAAGGTATAAATAATACAGAAGTGTATTTGACGGGAGTTCGGCCGTGCTATGTGTCAATGTTGGGAGCTGGTAAGACAATGTCCCTTATGGTGCAGTTATGGTTTAGTGTAAGGGTTTTAAAGAACATAATCATAGGTATAGTATTTTAGTAGTCGATTTCATGAACAAGCCAAATTCAACCTTGATTGCGAGTGGGCGGGTGCTTCTCCAGCTCTCATCGTATCTGTATTAAATGTTATTTGACTGTTTTAACTCCAATTGACAACTGCATTTGTTGATTTGAATATTATTGTGAACTTAACGCCATTGCATGGTATTGCTATTATGAACTTGCTTTATGGTTCTGTTGCGGTGTTTTAATAGTGGTATGTTTTTAACGAAGTGGTTTGTGAGCTTTTAATTAATTGTTTGATATGTATGTGGATTTTAATTGCTGTGACGTTGTATCCAAGTGCTATGGTATAGTGTTCCATGGCGTATCAGTAAACGCAGTTATATGGTATGTTGCTGTTGTGTTCTTCCCCACCATCTCTTTATTCTCCCAATTGGTAGAGTGACTTTTTAGTGGGGGGTACCCACTTGTATAGGAAGTAGTGATTGGTTTTTTTCCTTAAGGAGTAATTACTTCCTAACGGGACCCTTACATGCGTATACCTATTATTGGTCTGGTCACACTGATGGCTGCCATACAGGCGACCATGGTAAAAGTGGGTCCATGTTCCTTGATTTAGCAAAAGGTCAGGGTCCGCAGGTTGCTAAATCCTGGTTCCAGCGCCCTGAGCCACATCATTGGACTTGGTACTCCAATACTAATGGTGTGGCGAGGGAGATTGATCACATCCTCATGGGCAGACACTGGAGCCTCTAACAGAACTGCAGGTGCTACAGAAGTGCCCAGTTTGTGAATTATGAAGATTAAGCTTAGGTCCAGTTGGCTACCACCTACTTGGAGAATGAGGCCGGATTTGGCCAGACACCAAGATCAGGCTGTATGAGGCTGAAGTGGAAGTATTATAGATGTGTGTGACAAAGTAGAAAGAGCACACTCTAAAATTAGGATAAAAAGAACAGTATAGTAAATACATAAACCAGTAACATGTTTATCTTTACCAAGTAATATGTACTGTACATAAGTGTATGTGCTATGCTTTTACATGACTGGCAGTACAGTAGGCTTGTTCAAGCCAGTATCACAACAAACATGTGAGTAATGTGTTGCACTACAACGTCACTAGGTGATGGGAATTTTTCAACTTCATTAATCTTATGGGACCGTTGTAAATGTGTTCCGTCGTTGCCCGAAACACCGTTACACACGCATGACCGTAGAGATGTTAGTTCTGTGTGAGCCATCACAGTGCCTCATTGTAAACCAGCCAATTCGAACAGAGCTAATCAGCATATTAATGAGCTCACCACAGAACAGAAAATGGCCTGTTTTATTCTTGGCCCAAATATTATGGTTGTAAATGAGCCTGTTACACCACTTCTGCATGTTTTTCGACCAAACCAAGTTCATATCTCATCTCTGGTGTACCTGGTATGTACACCAGAGAACAATTTAAAATACTGAAAACTGCATTCCATGGCACCTTTGACTCAAAGTATTAATATGTAGCTGCTATTACTAACCTATAAAACATTTTCCCCAGCAGGTCTTATTTTATTTTTTTTGGTTCATGCGTTACAAGGGGCAGGTCCAGCCTGGAAAGAGCTACACTGGGCGACAGAGCTACACAGCCTCCCAGTTGGCCTCCCAACTAGGGCTGTAACGCATTTGGACACGCATTTGCTGTGTTCCAATAGGTTACATCATATTTGGTTCAGAACACACAATAACATGAATGAAATCATTGCTTGACATGGGCGAAACCTATCTTCAAAAATAAATGATGATGGAAACCAGGATGCTACTTGTGCCTGTGAGTTGGTTATGGCTACTGCTGGAGAGACTGGAAACATTTTGGTTTCCCAATTAATTACACCAACGCTAGAATGAGAGCAGTTGATAAGACCTAGACTGTCTGTTGGCTATGTCATCCCAAACTCAGATGTGTTGCTGGAAATTCATCCGCCATGCTAACTTATCAGAAACTACATCGGAGTGAGTGTGTATATAACAGGAGCAAGGCAGAAACTGGCTTTAAGGCCCCTTTGCTGAGAAATTCAGACCATGCTAAAAAAATAACTTAAGGCTATAGGGGGTGCTTATAGCTACAAACGTGACCATACTTGTACTAAAGAACACAGCATTTAGTTTATTATGATGCAATCTTATTTTTTGTATTAATTAGCCTATTTTACAGAATTATTAAGCGTATAAATGAGCGTTACATTTTGTTTTCAGACACGTCGACAGAGACATTGCCTACTAATTGATTTAATTTGATTGATTGATTTAAAATGAATTTCATTTAATTGTAAACAATACTCCACTGTACCAAATCTGAACCGTGAACCCAAAACCAAGGTTTGTGCCGAACCGTGGATTCTGGGTACAGCACCACCCCTAACTCCCAGAAGATGTACAGGCTTCAGGCTGACTCCCTCCTAGCCAGTGTTACAGCCTGAAGTGCAGAGCTGGGCATGCGTGTTCATGGGCTGCTGGAAGAGCTGACATTCAGCAATTTCTCATGCCTGCCAGCAGGGCTCCTCAGCCACCTCTCTCTCCTAGCTTTTCACCTCCATACTTGCTAATGCACATTCCTTGTTGCCTCTCACCTTCTGGGGTGGTCCAGTGGAGCCCCCTGCCTGTCCAACAGCTTGCTTGTGCCACACCACCTGCTCACCGTCTGCTTAGGCCACCTCACCAGCCCAACAATTTACCTGCTCCATAATGCCTCTACATACCTGTTCTGCCCCACCATCTGCTTGAATTGACTAAAATTATGTAAACTTGTACTTCATGGTTCCTGCAAGAGGAGGGTGGGCTTCCTGTTGGAGTTTCTCTATTTGACAAAGTTTTTCCTTTGCCACATCACCTCTGGCTTTCTCTCTGGGGACCTTGAACCCGGGACCCTGGAAGATGCCTTGCAACAATGCTCCGTGTAAAAAGCCCCATATAAATAATATTGAACTGATTGACTAATGGAGTTACAAAAGCCAGTATAGAATAAAACAGTCTCTCGTTTGCTAGACTCTAGTCACAATGTGGACTGAAATCCCTGCTGGGGGTGTAAAGCAAGAGCTCTGAAAGAGGAAGGGGGACAAAGAAGTGGGAGGTTGGGAGGCAGGGAGAAGCTGGGTCCCATTTCAGGGGCTCATTTGAAGACTGAATGTGTCACAGCGGTGCGACAAGGCTGTCCCATTTCGCTTCTTCAAACGCAGTCTAGAAATGCATCATTTTCTCAGGCCACGAAGGATCCACCCAGTGGATTTTTCATTGCACAGCCTATCCACATTGTTACATTTTTAGAAAGACCTTGTCTATAAAGGCTACAGCTCGAGAGCACAGCACTTTAAGCACAGTCTCTATCAAGAGCAGCTGAAAGAACAAGGGGGCAAAATGCAAATGCGAGTATGAAGGTCTTCCTTCCCTAATGAATAGCAGACCGCATAAACAATGCTGAATGCAAACAGATACAAACTATGCATTTTTATTGAGAAAGTGTGGAACCCCAATGATGATCCTGCTCCAAGGCCACCACAGGCAAGCAGGTGAGGTAAGGACAATGAAGTCATTCCTCCTCTGAAGCGCGTGCATCCGTGCACATGAGGTGCAGCCGGCCAACGTGACCGAGAGGAGGGCTGTTGGACTTTTATTACTACTGTTGCTTTTTGTTTAATTGGCAAAGGAAATAAAGGGAAACCACAAGGCACCAAAGCACCAGACCGAGCCAAAGAGAAAAATCTGGCACAGAAGCCACATGGGACGCAACCCAGAACAAAATCGCTAAAGAGTGGATGGAAAGGGGGGGGATTACGAGAGAATAAACTAGCTAGCATGAATAACTGGAGTCAAATTAAACTAGGTGGAGGAAGACGGTCCTGGCTTAAGCCATAATACAACATCATGGCCAAATTAAGCCAGGTTGGGTAAATCCTAAAAGACAAAACCCCGTGAGGAGTGGCCCGGGACTGGGGGTGAAGTGGGGAATGATGACATACCAGGATATTCAAGGGTTACACATCCGGTACATTGCAGGTGGGTAAAAGGGTGATGCGACTTGAATTTCAGCGTCTAACAAATCAGCAGTATGAGGTATTAACAAAATAAAACAAACACAACGTTTGGTTATTGATGAATATACAATACTCAGAGTTGATTAGTAATTATTTCAGCTTTCCACAAACGAACTAATGGCCTCTTTTGTCTTCTCCAAATTCAGTGATTAAGCTTCATGAGGTATTCTAGAAAAACCCGTGAAGAAAGCAGATCTGATGCTGATTTTTTTTTTTATTTTCATAAACACAGAAACAGCCAAAAAAAACTACTGCTACTGATTCTACAGCTACATTGTATCCCTTTGTCAAGGGCCTTAATGCCTGGATATGTAGGTCTGAGGGGAAAAAAAAAAAGTTCAATTTGACAGAGGAAGTCTAGACAGCGGTTATCTGTACTGACAACCTTTCAGTCCTGTACTGTTACAGCTCTTTCCTGGTGCAGTTAAGAAAAGTGCATTAGACAGTCAAGGTCAGTGTAAACAGCCAAACTAGCCAGGGGGTATACACTGTATTTAACTGCCATCTAGTGTCCAAACGAGTGCACTACTAGGAGAAAGTAGTTTGTGTTTTCATTGGAGATGGGGCATGAACAAAATGTGAAATTAAGCATCTGAATTAAAGTAGAATGAAACCCTTGAAATCCAAGTGGAGAAAGCCTACATTAGCACACCCCTATCCATCAGGACAGAGACAGACACACGCAAGTCACACGCGGACTGTTCCGTTAGAGAGGTCACAGGATGAGCAGTGTGTAACCAGACATGTTGGACGAAACGGCCTGCAGCAGGCCAAAGCATTCGCCCACAACCTTGCTGATGTACAGATGAAAACTTGATTTCCCCACTGAAAGCACTGGAGGCTGTCTAGCAATTTACATCTATATTTCTTGCTGGAGAGATACAGACCCACTCTTTGCTTTGGGATGTTGCACTCCGTGCATATTCTGGTGCTGACAACCAACTCACATTGGTGATTTCAACAAAAAAAAATTAATAATTCAGATTTTTTCTTCTTTGCAATACATAGTAAAAAAAAACTGGTTGCAGTAGTCTGAAAACATCAAAATATTTCCATACTTATATAGATGTGGAAAACATCAAAATCAAATTCCCTATTTTTCCATACTGCATAGGAACCTTGTATCCAGTCAGCTCCATAGATTTCACCAAAAAAAAGAAAAAACAAGCAAGGCAGTAATGAAACTACATCCTTGGTTTTATTGAAAGCAATGACAAGTGAATTTATAAAAACCCACAATTACTCAGAAGTAACCAGCTGATTGGCTTGGACAGCACAGGGTCCACCTTCTTCTTGGCAAGGTTATCAACTCCATCCATCCCCATAGGCTGGGGTTTAGAGGACAGAGTATCATAATAAGATGAAAGCAGCTTTCCATGCTGTTCCCGACCAATCAGGTGGCACAACCAGAGCTCCAACTTCTCCCACTGGTTCAGAGAGAGCTGCTCAAGCCTCGCTCTAACCCACAGTGAGAAGTCGGGGGCTCACACCATATCACAGAATAAACCAACCAAAACCATGGAAAAATGGGGGGACCCAGTTCTATTTACATTTTTGATTTTTAAATACCCCCCCCTCTGATTAACCAGATAAATGAACAGTCATTTTCTCATAACTGGAAAGTTACAGGAGGTTTCATGGATTCATCATTTAACTTGCAGACATCTGATAAACCACACAATCATTCATAGAAAAAAAAAATACTCAACCAGCCCCCCTCCAATAAATGATGACACACAAAAGGACCCCACCCCCCCAAAAAAAGACACTTCATTTTGCTCACTCATAGGCACTGTTGCAGTGGGGCATCAAAAAAGCTTTAATCAAAATCCCCATTTTTCGGGACTGACACATAGGCCAGGCCTCTAGGAGACGATGACCGAGTATCAGCTCAAAGCTGAGTAAGGTTCCTTAAACTGCCTGTAAAGCATGAGGATTTCAGTCATTTTGGGGGAATTATCTGACTTTTCAGCTAAAGGGGATCTTTTTGCCACATACTGTGTGTTCTGGAGACGATATCCAATTGTAAATGCTTCCCACCCACTTATGCTGAGCATACACAGCATGTATCATACTGGTTGTATGGCAGGAGGATCAAGACTAGTGAACTTTGCAATGCTAGTGATTGTGGAATGATTATTTCTTGCTAAAGCTACAGCACATTTCCTATATATAAAAAAAAAACAGATCAAAGCTGATATCCAAAGGCGGGGGGGATTTTCATTAAAGCAACTTAAAGCGACACGCTGCTATCAAATCTGATCTCGCTATTGAGTTGTTGTCCGAGACAGTTGGCGAGGCGTAGACTTCAACCGCCTGACAAACAAGCCAACTCTTCTGTCTATGTTTTGGAGTCACTCCAAAGACGGTCATGAACAAGCAATTATTTAAACAAATCGCTCCCAGAAGGAACCGGAAACAGGACCTACTGTACTCTGATCACATGACCTCACCTATAACGGCGCATTGGATATCGTGTGATAGATTTCAGGTAAACTTAACGAGCAAAACGATGGAGCCATTCCGGCTAAAACCTTGGCACACCTGTACCAGTCACACACGCCCAAAGGTGGGACACCAATCAGACCGGCAATAGTGGGGATAACTGCAGCAGATGCTTATTCTGCAGCCCTCAGCCGCAAAGTCACGGACCAGAGAGGGTTGCAGTGACATCTGGGTATGGCGATGGGATGACAGAGGGATGGGATAGACTGGAATGGAAAAAAGGAGTGGAGAAAGACAGGAACATGAGGTGGTATGCTGTTCATCTCCTCTCCCACCGGAGAAAAAGGCTTTTTTTTTTGGTCTGTCGCTCTCAGCCCAGTGGCTGACCAGGGAGAGGTGATGAACAGCAGGGGAAATAAGACCCTGAAGAAATGAGGAAGACTGATACAGGGGTGCTTCGCTAAGAAAGGGAGAAGTAAAAATCTGTAGAGTCAGAAATTCAGCTCAGACAGCACAGCTGGTACACTTGCTCGCTTTTATGCAGCTGTGAGCACAGGACGCCCTCTCCCATACAGGAGCGGGACCTACCCAAGTGACATGATTCGGACGATGAGAAGCGGACGAGGAGAAGGAAGAGGAGCCAGAAGAGGGACAGACAGCTAGTGGGTTTGGGGATGCACTCCGCCACCGGGCCTCAATTCACCACGGTACTCTGGATGTCGCCGGGACTAGGGGTGTTGGTGTTGTTGCTGCCGCCCTCCTGAGCCCCCCCGATGGAGCCCCGGGGTGGCACCTCAATGATGCGTGGCTTGTCAATGATGCGGGCGCAGCGGTTACCCTTCTCCACAATACCGATGATCCAGGCCTGCTGGCCCTCCGCCGCCCCCTCCTGGCCCAGTGGGCCCCCCGGGCCATGACGACATGACTTCATCTCGGCGCAGAAGCGGGCGGCCTGCTCGCGGGGCAGGCAGATCAGGAGGCCCCCTGAAAAAGAGAGGCACACAGATGCATCCCCATGTGATTTAACAGTTTTCGGGGGGGGTGGGGTGGAAGAAGGGCCTGAATTGTCAAATGAAACAGCAGCTGCCTTTACCTGTCTAAAGGGAGTAATGTTCATTAAGCATGGCAGTATAATCTCACTGACACACACAGCCATGGCTCAAATATAAATGCACCGGATTCCAATATAGGTTAGTTAAGAGGATTTAATTCTTGCAGCATCAAATTAAAGACTAATCCATATAGCTTGCAGAAATTAGGCTTGGACAGTATTATAATAATTAGAAGAATTTCCCTCTGGGATCAATAAAGTTCCTGTAATCTAACCCAATACTAGATGTTTTGAAAATCTGGGCAACAAAATTAGCCAGGGGGGGAGGGATAATTTGTGAAACTTATCAGACCACCCTCCCTATCCAGGTTTGATGAATCTTATCACCAAGACTTCAAAATACCAGAATTGTGATGCTTTTGAAAATAGTCAAAATACCATATACTGTGGTATAATGTCTGGACGGTATGAAAAATTAGATGCTACCCAAACCTACTAGAAACGTTAACACAAAGACCCAACATGAACTACAGTAACCTGTGATAACTTCCCCATATCAATAAGAATGGGCACAGGCATATTTAAGACACACTAGCTATGCTGTAAGTCACACGTGGCTGGTTTCGTTAGGAAGATCACAGGATGAACGGTGTCTAACCAGATGTCTCAGATGAGGTGCCCTGCAGCAGGCCGAAGCGGTTGCCACAGGCCTTGCTGATGGCGGCCATCTTGGCAATGATGGGCAGGTTGTGGATGACAAAGGCCACGTCGCTGCGCTGCTGCTGCGCCAGATTGCGGGCGTGGCCAAGGATGCCGAAGCCTGTGATGTCTGTGGCGGCGTGGGCGTTGAACGTGTGCATCAGGGCTGCGGCTGCGTGGTGGAGGGGGTGCGGATAATAAACACATGAGCCTGGCACTTCCTATCATGCAAAGCAATGTCTTTCTCTCCATGAGGTGATACTATTCCACAAGGTACAATTCATAATAAGTGCCCATTCTGAACATATGTAACTACACCCCCTGCACATCCATGCACAAAACCAAGAGGATCTGGGAGAACCTGCATTTCTGTGAAGCAAAATGGAAGGGGGTGGGGTTATATATTTAAACAAAAAAAAAAAAAAAAGTGGCTGGGGAATCTTACCAGTCCGGTTGAGCGTGGCCATATTGAACATAGCTTCCTGGTATGCTTGCTCCACCTCCTCCCTTGAAACCACCAACTTGATCTTATTCCACTTGTCAGGCTACATGGACGAGTAAACGGGACTCGTCATGGGGAGCCAAAGGCAACGCAATGACATGTGACATCATCGAGGACAAAAACAGAGGGCACGTTGTGACCCCATCTCACCATGTCCAGCCACTGATGGGCGTTGACGGCCACCTGGGTGCCAAGGGGTTTGGTCAACACCAGAACATCACCGGGTACGGCACTGTCAGGCCTGTGAAAAGGAAACACGATTCGGAAGACCATCAGGGAACGCCTCAGCAATTTGGGATGTGGCCAGATGCAGGCAGGGGACTAGTCTTATGGCCAGCACTGCACACTGGGACAGGCAGCACACTCACATGATGAAGTCACTGGGCTGGCACACCACCGTGGCCACACCCCCGATGATGATCCAGGGATTGATGACGGTCTGGCCACCTGTGACTGATGTCCCACCCTCCTCCGCAGCATCACGGAATCCCTTAATCATCAGGGGCATCACTCGCTCACGTTCCTAGAGGGAAGGACAGATGATACATGTATGAGCACAGACTCATCCAATCAGGACCATTATGAAGAGGAGATGGACGCTTCAACAAACCAATGAGCAGAGCACCTTGAGTACCCATTACTGCAGCTGGAACTATACTGCAATTTTAAAAATCGGCGAGTAGACTTGTTATCAGAGGTATCTTTCTGCTTCTAGACCCAGTGGGGCGTCAACTGCTAATCTGATGAGAAAAGTTCTTAATCCAATAGAAAAATTCAACCACCCGGGGCCAAGACTACACTAAGCTAAGACATACAACAATCACAAAGCATGTGCTTGAGTGGGATTCCGACTTAAAATCGAACAAAGTTAGAGAATGATGATGGCAAGAAGCATTCGAGGTACAGCGAGTTGTTCTGAAGGAAATCCACAGTATCAGGGTGAACATGCAAAGTCCGCAAACAGAGCCAAATACAGTAATCAGACTCAAAGCCTTGGATGCGCGAGGCCACAATGCCCCACACTGGCACTACGATATGTACTAAAGACCTGTCACTTTTCAGGTGAGACAAAGCCCTGGGAACAGGCTAGTCAGGCATCTTTTACCATAGCTAATATTAGTAAAAGCCATTAGCACTGGTGCCTTTGTTTGTTGCTGCTCTGGGGTTAGCATGAGATTGGAGCTAAAGAATCTGGTTGTTCTAACAAGAAAAACTTTGTGGCTTGTTTTGTTCTTTACAAGTCAATACCTGACATTCAACACTGCCAAGATTCCCATTTGTAATGGGGGGAACAAACTGTGTCTGACTCAGCACTGATCCATACCACAGGGGAACACGGCATTACCGCACAACACAACTGAAGGCAGTACGAGTATGGGAGCAATTACTTTGTCGTTCATCTTCTGACTGACACTCAACAGCATTAGCATGTTGTCGCATTCAGTGATGCCCATGGCGTACAGGTCGCTGAGGACGTTGGCGCAGGCGATGCGACCCTGCAAGAGAGATGCGTTTCCATGACAACAAGCTGATGGCAGTACAAACAGACAAGTTAATAAGGGGAGGGGACAAGCCTATTAATTGTAATTAATACTGAACGCACACATGTACAGCACAAATGAAAGTTTTAATTACAGGTGTGTTCCATCATATAGACTTTTTTTTTTTTTTTTTTTAAATGGAGGGTTAGTGACTAAATTATCGTTTGATCACCATAAGACTTCATATATCCAGCTTTGAAAGAGGAGGCAAATAAATTTACCATCATATACGGATCTTCCACCAGCGGGTAGAAGAAATCAGTGGTCTGAACCAGAGAAAGACCGCCATGCCTAAGTGGGATCACACAGCAATCCATCCCTATACCTGCAGCATAAAAGCAGAGGGGGATCAGGGAGCGACCTCGATAAAATCCGAAAAAAAAAAAATGGTTTGGGAACAGTTAAACATTTACTAGAGGTCTAGACAAAACGGGCAGGGAGGCCAGAGATGGTGGTATATTGCGTATGGCCCAAAGTCCATTCACAGCCCGTTGAACCATTTACGCAATCCCCATGCTTCGGATTTGTATTTTCAGACCCAAGGTTAACTGCACATTTAGACATACTTCTGCTCCATCGGAGGAAACATAGCCGGAAAACGCCCCCTAACTGCACTACATAATAACAACATTTCCATTCAGAAAGAGCGTAATAAAGTACAACAAGAAACCTCCACATCACGTACACGTAAATGAAATTAAGCGATATAGCCGGTTAATAACCAACAATGATGATTATGCAACATTACAGATAAAAGTGAAAGACCGGACACTTTGATCGCTACTGATATTTTTTTTTTGGCTTAACTATAAAGTTAACAGGATCATTAAGTAGAGCAGGTGTGCATGGGTACGTGCAAGCCCTTCCCAATGCCAAACGAGCCCCTTGCTTTATAACAAATCATGCATATGATGCTAAATAAAAGAAAATGCACATCCTGCTATGTAAACCGTAAAACCTCCTTACCTAGTCGCGGGCCCTGTACAACCTGGGCGAGCTGCCCATATTCCGCGGCCTCGTCCCCGACACCTGTGCTTGCACCCCCGTCATCCCCCGCCGCCGTCGCCGCTGCCGGTCCCGGTCGATCGGGTTCCAGTCCCTCCAGGAGTTTGAGCAGTGCCTCCTGGGGGACCTTGCAGCCTCATCCTTTCATATCGGAGAAGGCCGTGAGCCTGAAGCCACGGTCTAGGCCGTGATCCTCGGGCTGAAAGGATTGATAGCCGACGGGGTAAGGTGTTCCGAGACCAGCCGTGCCGCTCACATCGACCGGCTGGGCCAAAGGCGCTGGATCGGACATATTTATTTATCCAATTTTGCAGCTACCATTAAACATTTAGTATAGAAATACAATAACTTTTCAAATGAACAGCATCAGACAGACCGCCAAATTGAATGAATCGCCACCGCTCGAACCAGCCGACTATATTTGAACGTGCAACCCAAGAGGCGGAAAATCTGCATGAGCGAAGCTACCATTATAAAAAAAGGGAAGTATGAATTCTGTATTTAATATTCGCGCTCTATTTTAGAAGCAGTTTGATAAAAACGTCTGGGTAAAATTAGAAAGAATTGAAATTTAATCTTGTTTAATAAATCTCTGATAGAAAGTTTTACATATTAGTTTTTTTCTAAAACAGTCGTAGTGTTGTCCACCCTATATGTTTCTGAGTGGTCTCTCCTACATGCGTATTAACCGGTCAAACCATGTACGACGAAGCAGACGCATCATTCTCAGAAGCATAGTATCTCAGTACAAATGTTTATTTTTCTCATAAAACAAATATAAAAACAATACATTTACAATCAGCTCTCAGGAATCAGCCCAGTAATATAACATAATAACATACAGCTGTGCATTTAAATTTAGAGACGGACCAAAAATATTAAAATGATGAACTCAAATGATATGCCAGACTTTTAACTAATCTTACTCTCGATCGTTGTATGTATAGACAGTATTTGGTGCAATTTTCATCACATGATACATTTGTGTTTGATATAGTGTCCACACCATTCCCCTTATTTACATACTGTAAACTTTTTTCACTGCTTATTCTTCCTTGCCGTTACATTGTCATATTGTCCACTCATGTTCATATCTGCACTTCTTGCACCTTTCTACTGCTGCTATAACCTCGCATTTTTTGCACATATTTTAACTTGCACATCCAATAAGCATTGTTTACATTCTCTTGCTGATGTCGGCTGCACTGTGCACTGTGTACTCGCATTTATTATGCTGTGTTGTACTGTACTCTACTGTATTGCTCGCTCTTGTTCGTTGCACTTGTCACTCTGTCTTGTTTGCACTTGTGCCGTCTCGTGTGTTTTGTTTCTTGTATTGTACCATAGTCCTGGAGGAACGTTGTTTCGTTTCACCGTGTACTGTGTATATGGCAGAAATGACAATAAACCTACTTGACACACCCACATATGTTACATGCTAATTACTAACACGTGATTAATACTGCAAAACCATGTCACACAAACATACAACATGCCAGCATATGAAGATGTTATACTTGAAGGTAAAATTGAAAATGTAAATATTATGGCACCGTAAACTGTATCTTCAGAAAATACATCATCTCTACATAGCAAACCAAAGTGCAAAGATTAGCAACAACAATTATATACTAAAGATATAAATACATTTCTTGCAATCATACTCTATCATCACGCAACTCATAATTTTTTCAATCAACACAGACACAGCGGTTGACTAGGATAGTATGAAAGGGAGATCCTAGATTAAGGAAAATTATATTTAATGCAGTGGAATCCAGGTGAGAATCAGTGTACCCAGTTGCCAAGGAGCCAGTCACAGATACTGCAAAGCAGAATAGCTTACAAGCACCAACAGCCTTAGCTTTGCATCATTCCATTTAATCTTTTGTCTAACTTCAGCTGTTCAGGCCCATTTATGGTGCGTTCATTTAATTTAGCATATGTTTTTGTCCAAAGGAACATATTAGGAAGGAAGTGTGGGATTAGACAGCAGGCTCGACAGGCATCCACTGTCCCTGGGCCTTGTTGAATGGTGGCATGATTACTATATTGGCCATGAGATTCAAACCCACAACCCCCTGGATATGGGGACAGATTGCAACTAAATGAACTACATACTGCCTCCATATCTTGATGGACTGTTTATCCTTATAGCATTTTTTTCATGTTACTCTCTAGTGATACTCACCGATTTTCAATTTGTAGTATACAAGACACATGGAATATTTATCAACAATAATTTTATTAAAGACACTTTATCTACAAAGTAACTTAACAGTAGAAGTCATATAGCATAACAGTTTTCATTGTGACATTGTTTCTTGTGACAAATACAGGTGCACATATAGTGTACATTCTTAAAGAAATCAGCCAAAACAAAAAGACATAAAGGTGACTCACAGGAAACAACACGGACATTCGTCGCAACACTTATGCTGTGTAAAAAATGTGAAATAAGTCTGTGAATAATGATGCATGCAAACATTAGCAACATTGATGTGTTAATTATTTACACTGTTCATAACTAAGTATCAAATTAAAATATATGATCTCTCTGGTTGCAGGTAGAATTTACTCAGTGTTTCACTGGTCTGTTAAAAGGATAAAATAAAATGAAAAATTTCAAGGTGCCACTTTGCTGGGATGCGAAGTATACCAACAAATCGCTCTCAACCGACTCTGAAAGTCCAAAGATGACATCCCACGACATCCCACTTCAGCATGGTCCCCCAATGTCCAGCATACACACGCGCGCGCACACACACACGCACACACACCCCCCACCCCCACCCTGGGAAGGGTCACTGAATGCAGTCCATGACGTGGATCTGCAGGGTGTCGATATCCGGGGCCTGGTATTGGCATTTTGGGCAGCGGTAGTCAGGCAGCTCCTCAGAAAGCATACCTGCACAGAACAGAAAACACAGATCTGACCAATGCCTTTGTCCAAAGCAACATATGAGTGCGGATGAGAGATCTGGATCAGCTGGTTCCCATGTACGAGCTATGATCAGGAACCAGGCTCAACAGTAGTAGAGTTTTTCTGATGGATACATTTACGTTTATTTAGTAGATGCTTCTGTCCAAAGGAACAAGCAAGTGAGGCAAATAACATTACATAAACATGGGATTCTAACATATAACCTTTGGCATAGAATCCTAACCTGCTGAGCTACACACCACCCAGTTTACCAGTCTGATACTCATGGCAAAGCTTATCAGCAGGAGGAAGAGATCAGACATGGCACTGCCAAGCATAAGCATTGACCATCATTGATTTGCCATTTGTCAATCAACCAATCGCGCGCGCACACACGCACACAGACAGACACACGACTCCCAAAGCGGCATCAGTACCTCCTGGAGGGGGGAGATTGGAACAAGGTGGTCGGTACTCCTCCATGTGCCTCTGCTGCATCGCCTCCATGCGTGTTCTGGCAGGATGCAGTGGAGCAGCATTAGCAACACGGAGAAGGGTGGCAAGCTGGCGACCCCAACCGGCGACGACCCGCATTACCGAGAAGTGACCTCAACTTTGAGCCGGTCGATCTCCTCCAGGGCCTTGTTCAGCTGCTCCTGCAGCTCCTCCTTACGCTGGTTCAGCGTCTCCCTGGCCTCTCGCTCCACCAAGAAGTCCGCCTTGAAAATTTCTGCCTGCGGGCAGCCGAGAGCGACACAGCAATGCTAATGGGGTTACAGTGGGAAAAGCTATTCTTTAATATGCAAGAGCAGAATCAGAAGTCACCACCAGGTTCTCCTCACCACATTTTCTCATTGAAAGCACAGCAGGGCATCCAAAGCCCAAGAGTAAAGTGGCTAAAAAGCATCTGCTTAGGTGCTTTCCCACCAAAGTTCAGGTTCGACCGGGAACTTTTATAGTTCTTGTGTGTCCCTTTCCCACCACAAAACAGGAACTGTGACCTTCACATCACTGCCCCAAAACAATGGAGGATGAATGAGCTGAGTTCCTGCCATGGGAAAATTACACAAGTTCCCCAGTTCCTCATAAGTTCCTGCGGTGGGAAAGGGCCTCTTGTGAGAATAAATTACTGAATCTGATTTAGACTGGTGTAGGTCCTAAGGGACATTCAGTAGGTTAAAACTCTTAAAAATGGCTCCTTTAACAGAAGGAATAACATGTGATCAGGAAACAGAGCTTCACTGGTCGGCCAAGCGGGTCACCTGCATGGCGAGGACAGGCACAGTCTCCAGAGACGTCCTCTGTTGCTCCACCTCCTCCTTCAGCTTGTCGATGAGCTCCTGCTTCATGGCCAGAGCCATCTCCGCCTCCCTCAACCTGTTCCCCAGGTCCTCCACCTCGCCACCCTAACAGCATGGGAGAGGAGGGGGACACAGGACATTATGTGATCGCAGTAATTGCACGCCACATGGTAACCCCTCAGGGTGAATAGGCGATGGTGGCTTGCCTCCTGAACCAGATTCCCTTGGAACAAACAGTAAATACACAAAACATATCACACACTTTATATTAGCTGGACCAAACAAAATTGTGTTCAAAACTGAAACACAGCTATCTGTTAAGGCCCAAGGGAGAAAACTCCAGAATACCAGCCTTTTTAAACTGCATTTTCTACTTACACTGCTCAGCATAAATGAGTACATCCGGACAGATTGTCAGAAAACCTTTAGTTTCCTTTCAGAATCAACATTTTCTATGGGACACTATAGTACAAAATACTACCACAAATGTGATCCATTGATTGTAAACAAGATTTGTTAATTTGCTCACACAAAAAAGTAAAATGTCCTAACAAATTCAGTCAAGACCATGTTGCAAAAATGAGTACACCCCATTGATAGTCTTAGAAGCAAAGCTAAATTTTAGACTACAAAATTCTAATTAACAAGATAAACCACTGGTGAGTCTAATTATTCATTTGACAGACATTTTGACTGTAAAAGGGCATTACATAAAGAAACCCCTTCCTGTTCCATACTGTCAGCAATGGCACCACATGGAAGAGAAAAGTCACAAGACCTGAAAAAGGAAGTAATTTCTTTACACAAGGTGAAGGCTACAAGAAGATCAGCAAAGCTTTACTTATCAGTCAAAATACTGTAGCAAAAGTGATATAAAAGTTTAAAAAAGGTGAAACTGCAACCATCTCACAGAGACGTCCAGGCCGTCCACAGAAGTTAACACCTCAACAGGAGTCTTCTGATGAGAAGGGTTGAAGAAAAATCACCATGCAAGTTCACTGCAGTTAGCTAAAGAAGTAGAAGCCAAACTAGGGCGATTGTTTCCCGTGACACAATATGGCGTACACTGCAGAGGAATGGCATGCATGTGTGTCGTCCACGAAGGAAGCCTCTCCTAAAGCCCATGCACAAAAAAGCCCATCTAGAATTTGCCAGGGCCCATGCTGAAAAAGATGAAGACTCCTGGGACTCTGTACTCTGGAGTGATGAGACCAAGATAAATGTTTTTGGAACTGATGGCTTCTAAACTGTGTGGTGTCACAAAGGTGAGGAGTACAAAGAAAAATGCATGGTGTCTACAGTGAAACATGGTGGTGGCAGTGTCCTTATGTGGGGCTGCATGAGTGCTGCTGGTGCCAGGGAGCTGCATTTCATTGATGGTATCATGAATTCATAGATGTACTGCTCAATACTGAAACAGAAGATGCTACTATCACTCCATGCCCTTGGTCATCGTGCACTTTTCCAATGTGACAATGATCCAAAACACACATCTAAGGCCACTGTTGCATTTCTGAAGAACAGGGTGAAAGTGATTCAGTGGCCTAGTATGACTCTTGATTTGATTAAAACCTGATTTGAATAAAACCGAAGATTTTGTAATCTAAGTTATATTATTAACCTTACTTTCATGTTCATGACTTAAGCAAATGTTCTATAAAACTCAGTCTTGTCAAAATTTTGGAAATTGTTCTTGTGGTCATTGAGCTATTAATTAAAATCTTACTTTTCAAAGGGGGTGTACTCATTTATGCTGACCACTGTATATACATGATTATTATAATACAGCCTGGCTCTACTCACATTTCTCAGCTTAGTGTCATAGTCTTTGAACAGCTGCGTATAGGCATGCTGTAGCTGGGCCAACTTCCTCCTGAGAACAGGAGACAAGAAAAACATACACAGACACCACAGGTGAGCACCCACTGCTGGCTGCATGCAGAATTACAATTATTTAGATGCTTTTGTCCTAAGCAGCATGGAAGGGAGGGTCAGCCAGTGTACCTGGAGCAACCAGTGGTGGCTCCAAGGCACATGGTGATGGCTACTTAGCCCACCATGGGATTTAAACTCATTACCTTCTGTGCAGGAACAGATCCCTAGTCCACAGAGCGACACTGTCCTATTAAGACATCCATTACCTATACAAAAGTGTGCGTCTCATCTACCGTACATTGTCACCTAATCTGTTGAGTGCTTGGTGCACAAACTGTGGGAGATGCACAGCACCAAAAGCTAAAGAGCATTTCAAAATACTGAGATATGTGAAAATTACAGCTTAAAGCACAGCCAGATCAGTGTTACAGCAGGTAGGTTACAAATAACACTAAGGTCACAAAATATAACAAACAACCAATACAGACATTATCCTAACAAATCACACTAATAAATAAGAATTTTTTTTCCCCATATCTTGACCTTAAATCTCTATGAAAACACCAGATAAAATTCCCAGTCTTAGTCTTTTAGGATGAACTGGAAGGCAGAGTTAAACTCACAAACACCAAAGCGTTTAAAATTAACAATATGCCCAAACTTTCTTGCAGGAATTTACAGGAAAGTTTCTCCATTGTAATTTATGCTACAAGTAGGTTAATATGCTATTAACATCCATAATTACAGTCTCAGAATAGCTGAATCTGCATAATGTGCAGTTAGAAGCAGGAAGTACGCACTTCTCCTCCGTCAGGAACATCCGCTCCGTCTTGAGCGCTGTCTCCAGGTTCTCAGTCTGCAGACGCAGCTGGTCCACGGTGACGCTGTGCTGCTTCTTCAGGGTCTCCAGGTCCCTCTCCATGGTCTGCAGGGCCTCCGTTTTGGTAGCGAGCCTGGGGGATGGGCAGGGAGGGCGGACAGTTACCCGCAGCGTTTATCAGGTTTGCTTTCCCATGCGACTTAATCGAGCCCTGGCTCCCTTTACTGGCCAGACTGACGCTACCACATTTGCAGGTCTTTCATTAATATTTATTTCATATATTTATCATTTATTTAGCCATATCTTCCATTTCAACCATTTCATATTTATTCCATAAATACACACCTCCACAGTAGCTAGTCATATGTCTGCTTTGATGTCTGCAAGTGCCTTTATCTCAGTCTGTACTGTCTAATCTGTACTGCTCGACCTATTCATCAGCATCCATAACTACATTGGACCTTCCACATTTGTACCTGGACTATTGACAAATCTGCTTTATAATCAGGGCTTTGTTATTTTGGACTTTCTCTGCCGGCCCAGAGAGAATGCCCACCCCCTTTGAGTCTGGTTCCTCCCAAGGTTTCTTCCTGCTAGGGAGTTTTTCCTCGCCACTGTCGCCTCTGGCTTCCTCACTGGGGGCATTGGGCAGGGATAATGTAAAGCACTTTGAGACAATGTAATGTTTTGAAAATGTGCTATACAAATATAAATTGACCTGAAATAATCCTGTTGGATGTAACAGGTTACTGACTGTGTATTGCAAATAAGAATTCCTATATACTGATGTACAAGAGGCAAACAAAGGTTCTTGAATCCTCCTGCTCCAAGTCAATGTTTCTCAACCCAGTCCTCAGGGACCCCCAGACAGTCCACGTTTTTACTCCCACCCAGCTCCCTGCCAGACAGTCCATATTTTTGAACCCTCCCTACCGAGTGCTGGGAGAGAGCAGTACTCTCTGTACTGTCCAGGGGTCCCAGAAGACCTGTCTGAGAAACACTGCTCTAAGCAAAGGCAGATCCACCCTCTGTACCCTGCACCATCCTGGGAAGGGGCCAGTACCTCTCCTGCAGCCGCTGGCCCTCCTCCTCGCTCTTGTCCAGGCAGGTCTGTCGCTCATGCAGCTCCCCCAGCAGTGAGGTCACCTGGGCCTTCAGAGCCTCGCTGTCTTTGGTCATCTACGCCAAAATGGACACGGCACGCCTCACAATCTCTTTATGGCACACGGAGCCCATTTTCATAAATATTCTATTATATTTATGAAGCAGATTTTTTTTTAAATCACGTTACACATACTAGAGCCCAATCGTGAAATCATTCTGCCGACCCTAGGGTTTGAACCAGCGACCTTCCAATTACAGGCACAGCATCCCAACCCACCAAGGCGTGTGTGTGCGTGTGTGTGTGTGTGCACACAAGCAGTCCAGGAGAGATTAACCTGCTCAAATTCCTTGTCCCTCTGCTTTAGTCGAGCTTCGGTTTTGTCCAGCTGGGCTGTGGTCTTCTGGAGAGAATCGTACTTCTCTTGAAGTTCACTGCACCTAGACGCGGAAGGAGAAGACCACTTCAGATGGCCCAGCTCAACCTCAGAAGACCCCCCCCCCCACTACAAAGACAAGGGCTGGGCTACATTTCGCAAAGATCCGGTAAAACGCACCATACACTCCCATTTTTCCCCATTGACACACTTGCTGTTACAGGAACACAGTTTTACCCAAGTGTATCAACCATCAAGTCAATTACATTACAGTTTTAATTTAGCAGAGCTTTTATCCAAAGCAATATACAGAGTGAGACAGTCTTTGCAGAAATTGAGGGTGAAGGGTATTGCTCAAGCATGCAAAAGTGAAATCACTCTGCTGGCCCCAGAATTTAAACCGACAAGCTTCCGATCAAAGGCATAGTGTCCTAATCTGCTGATTCACAGTCACATATCAACGAGTGTGCAAACACCAGCCTTCTAAACGAATATCAACATTCTGGGAGGGGTGGAGGGCTTCTTACCGGGACTGTGTGATCTGTAACTCTTCTATGAGCTTGGCCACCTGAGACCTGGAGGTGGGGGGGCATATGGTAAAAAATGAATAGTCAGAATTAAACAGGGTGAGCTAACATACATAGCATGAATGACAATGACCTACAGGTAAATGAATGTAAACACATTTACATTTATTTATTTCACAAATTCTTTCATACAAAACAACAAACAAGAAAAGTTAGGTTTAAGGGTAGTGCAATTATATAACTGGCCAAGGGATTCGAACCTATGACTTTCCAGACATGGGCAGATTCTTAGCTGACTTAGCTACATACTGGCAAGGCGAATGAGGAAGAGAGTGCAGAAATATGACGTACGTGTCGGAGTCCTCAGCGCGTGGGGGCGCCTGCTGTAGGGTCTCCTCAGTGATGCTGCCCCCCTGAGGAACCCAGGAAAGAGGCAGACAACACATCAACATGTTTTGGTGACCATGAGGGCGAGCCAAGTGAGCATCAGAACACACAGGAAGAGCGAAGTACAGAGTTACATTCAGTGCAATTTGATGGGCAGTATTAATCCATCCAACAGTTTATCCGGGTCAGTGTTGGGGGGAGGGGTTATGTCTTTTTAGTGTGGAAGAAAACCCACACAACACGGGGAGAACATGCAAACTCCGCCCAAACACTGAAGGTCTGTACAGGGATTCATTACTGTCCAGTACCACCGGTTTATATTTTTGACTGGGACAGTCATATATGCTTCTTTTAAGATGCATACTGTCTCAAAACGAAAAATGAATTTAAAAACAAAATCTTTAGAAATAAGGAATAATCATAAGCACCACATTAATAATAATGACGATGACAGCTGATTTGGAAATGAGGCCGCAGGCACCTGCATTTGCGCCAGTTTCTGCTGCAGCTGCTCGTTGGTGCTCAGCAGCTGGTCTCGTTCCAGCTCGACCTTCTCCTTCTGCATCTCCAGCTTCTCGTTCTGGCCCCGCAGCTCCCGTAGGTTCTCCTCCAGCTTCTCTTTGTGGCTCTTCAGCAGCTTCAGAAACTGATTGGCGCCATCGATGGGCTGCAGGACAGGAAGCAGCGATGAGGAATTAGGATGGAAGCAGTGGGGTGATGGATGAGGAGGGGGGCACAAGGCTCTATGGGAATTAACCCAGGAAGATGGCGGGGTGGGGGGCATTTCAACTTTATGAGGGAGGAAAGAAAAAAAAAATGACGTGGAACTTTCCAAATATGCATGAGGGTCATTCCGTATCGAATCACCCAGAGGGTCCCAGGTCACTATCTCAGATTCCCCTGAAAAAATTCACAGGCGCTCCTATACCAAACTTAGGGAGAAGTCCCAAATATTAGGTCTGTATAACTAAGAGTGTTAAATTTTATGCATTTTGCCAAACAAACCTTTCAGTCCAACATCTGACATTCATAGCGTCTTTGATATGACATGTACACTTTGAAACTTTGTGATAGGGCTAACCTTTTCTGTAGGAATCCCAGAGGGTGAATTTCTCTCAAACTGGGTGATTTAATACAGAATCTTAAACTCATGAGCAAGCAAACACAACATGGTGGTGACTAGAAAAAAAAAAAAGTTAAATGAAGACATCGACCGATTAGGCAAAAGGAGAGTGGAGGGATGAGAGGGAGAGGGAGAGCAGCAGTCTCACCTTGCTCCCTTCCCCACCCTCTCCCTCTCCCCAGGCCTCTCCTTCCGGAGGAGTCAGACTCTCAGCTAGGCTTGGGAAGACTGTACTGACGGAGCTACAGACACTGCAGTCGGCCTGGTCACACAGAAACAAAGACACCTTTTTAAAAAAGCTAGCATACAAACTGGAGGCTCTTGGGGGTCTCCGTTAAAAAGATTCTGGAAAGAAAAACTTGATATGAAGCAAGGAAATGTTTTATTATGTTGGTGTGAATGTTGAACAAGAGTTACAAAAAAGAACGAGATCAGTGAGGTATACCATGAAGCGAGTGTTACATACTGAGAGCAATTTGACAGAGCCGGGTTAAGCAATCCCGATTACCGCATTCAGCAGTAAAGGGTGCTACAGCAGTGGTTATTAACTTCACACACAAGTACGTTTATCATCAGTACCCCGGCACCGAATATCAAGGTTGGGATAAAAATAATTCATTTGCATCAAATTGAACAAAATAAATACATCACTGTATTGCCCAACCCAACTATTAAGTAAAAGGGCAGATCTTACACTGTATCAACTTCATTTTGAGGTGAAAGGACGGTTCATACATAGATTTTTGGTGAGAAGGAGGGACTAACACCAGTTTTAAAACAAAAGCTTGCACTTTAACCTGATAGGAGCAGGTAAAGCATGCAGCGTAAATTACCGTGGCTATATACCCCTTTTAAAAGTGACTGGCCCCCAGAGTGCCTCCTTTCCTGGCACTCACTGATTCAAAACATCTCACTGCCTAATGATATGGTTGACTATTCCGTATGAATTATGGCCCTTCATATGCCCAATACCTTACAAAAAATAAATAAATCGTAGGATCACTCCTGATCACAGCACTAGCAGTACAATATGCTCTAAATCTCTCTTGGATACCTCACCACAAGCCAGTGTAAGGTTTGTGAAGTTTACATAATCGCAGAAGATAAACTTGAAGGATGTTTTCTTACCAAACTCACTGGGGGTGTCAGCTGTCTGGTCCTACCCTCTTCTTTTCCATCCCTGTCCTCCAATGTCTATCAAAATATTATTGTTCCTGTTATTATTATTATTAACAATTACACATCAACAAAACAGAAGACCATTCAAACAGAGAAGGGCAGGGGTGAGTATGAGAATCAGAGAAAATTTCAGGAAATCTAACCTCAAGACAATTGAGATGGCTTCTCTGCTCCGGGATGGGGCTTCCTGTTGGGGCTTGAGGGTCTGTCTGGTTCAGCTGGCTCCACAGGGCCTGTTTCTCCTGGGACAGCCTTTCCACCAGCGCTTTGGCCTCCTGGAAGCGGCAGCCAAGGAACTCCTTCTCCTTCCTCGATCGCTGCTGCCATTTCTCCATCTCTTCGCATCTCTCCCTGAGAGCCACATTACTCCTCCTCAAGGCATCTGCTCAGAACATGGAAAGAGCGCTGAAAGGAGCATTCAAGACTGGGCATAAAACAGCTGCAATCAAAGGAAAGAATAAGTATTTTGGCTGACTTTGGCTGAAGTTATATTAAAAGGCTAAAAACAGTGTTTAGTAAGGCGGTACCTCTGAGTAGCTGATTGTCCATCAGAAGCCTGCTCACAGCCTCATTCTCCGCCAGCTCGGGGGGCACCCGGAGCGACCCCTGCCCGCCGGAGCCCACGCCCTCTCCCCCTGCCATCTCCCACTGCAAGGTACTGCCCGTCTGAGCCTGGGGCTGAACCATAATCCTGAGAAAGTTAAGTAAAATGAAATATCAGCCGTAATTTAAATATATATGGCCACATCCAGGATAGTTTAACCGATACACGATTAGAAAAACCTCCTCGTTGCACTTCCTCGCAACGATAAAGAACGAAAAGTCATCAGGTCTGCAGAAACATTGCTATAGCTACTTCTAACACTTAACAACGCGCACAAAACATCTTTTGTGTTACGTAGACCTAATGTACGTACTTTCCTCTGGCGTGTTATGGACTCCCCGAGGACTTTTTCCTCCTCCATTAACAAGCCAGCTGATTTTTTTCCTCCCGAACGGGCTGTCGCTTTCGCTTTCGTTTTCCTCAACCAGACAGGAAGTCAGCCGGAAAGCTACATTTAATTTACTTATTCGTGCTTCCTTCAGGGATCAGACATGGTGCTTAGCGAAGTAAGAAAGACACATATCTGACGATCATCCTGGTACATTTCCCCAGATCTGCCATAGCCGCCTTTCTCTACGTTTTCGTCATTTCGTTATATGAACTTGGTGCTGATCCGTCTCTTTCATCGTTTCATGTTATGAACACATGAGCTTATCCCTGCGACCTGCAGCATATAACTACACAACATCGGGTTATGTTCTGCCTGTTAAACAAAAATAAAAGCAGTGTTTACCTAAAAACACTTAGCGAGCCCATTTAGCCTTAACTACCGCTTAGTTACTCAGTTGCTTCCACCGATTTACAGGTAACTTAATAACTAATGCCCCGGTCACAAGGGTGGCTTACAGGACCTAGAGCCCAGAATAAACAGATTTGACCCGTCATTCACAACAAGTTTTTCGGAGTTGTACCAAAGCCACCGATGATCGTAGGTCGGCGCCTGCGCCCTGGCTGCCCGGCTCCGAGTCCCGGTCCGCCGGTTATCTCAACCCAAAACGGGAGGCTTGCTCTAACCCGGCTGGTAAAGCGGCGAAATACCAGCGATCGGCCTGGAAGACTGAGGTTATGGCACGACCCGCTGACAGTATTTACAGTGGTACTTACTTAGACTGCATTAAGTTACTGTGCGTTCTGACGATCCGCCCTGCTACTGGAGGAATTCCCCTTCCTACTTCCTCACTCATTTCGCGTGTTGTCGTCCAGCCGCAGTGCTGCTGCCTCTGGGAAATGAAGTCCAGCCGCAGTCGGTGTTCCAGTGAAGTTTACACGTATTACAATGACTTGTCCGACTCGTGGCACTTATTTATAGTCGTGTCTATCGATTCATTCTGGGATCAGTAGATAATGAGAAGGATATTTGCAAAGCACAATTTACTTTTAAGCATGAACATGCTACCTGTCTTAAAGTAAGAAATGGCAAAGAACTGAATAGAAATGCATTAAAAGGTATGCTTTAGCAGTACTACTGCTATTGTAAATCTGACTTCCTACCATGGCGTTGAAAAAATTGACTTCACGTTAAAAGTTGAAGAAAAACATACAGGACCTACAACTTCACTGCTGTTCTGTTAGAGACCTTGTGTCACAAGGGTTTCCTCCAGGTACCCTGGTTCTCTGCCTTGTACCCTGTGCTTCCTGGGACCAGCTGCAGGCTCACTGTGATCCTGTACTGATGAAGAAGTTAGAAGATGGACGTTCAGCATGTCAGATGGTGGTTAACAACATGTATCTGTTCCTTGACGACCGTCAGCATAAACATATTTCTATGTTGATGTGTATGTATGTGTGTGTATGTATATGTATTCTTATGTGCTATAGTTGTAAAAAATTGTAAAGATAACTATCAACTTAAGGAGTTAGCCCCATTCAAAATAAAGAGTCAGCACAGATACAGTGATTTCAGTTATTTAAAATACATTAGCTGAACAAATAGTGTGACACATACACATGGGGAGAAAAAAGAATCACATCGGTTACATTGTTGCATTTTTTATTTCATTTTGAACAATTTCCAGAATTACTTGACAGAATTAGTGAACATTTATTTGTATGCTGTCGTAAAAAATAATACAATTACAATATAATGCCTAGATATGAGACAGCCATTAGAGATGGATATTGTGAACAGTTCATAAACATGTATGGATGGATGTATAATGAAAAAACATTATTTTTGTTCCAGAAAAATCAAACTGTTTGGCATCCAAGTCTTTTATATCCTCACTGCCTGATTTTCTCACCATGGTTCTTGATGTACAAAACTGTGTTAAAAAGTTTTTCAAGATACACACATGAATATTATTTTTTTTTGCACTTAATTTTTTATCTAAAGGACCTAGAAACGTAATGATCCAGATGGTGATTTAGATCAGGGTTCCCCAACCTGTTCCTCGGGGACCCCCAGAAAGTCCATGTTTTTGTTGCCTCCCAGGTCCCTGTCAGACAGTCCACATTTTTGCTACCGGGAGCTGGGAGGGAGCAAAAACATGGACTGTCTGGGGGTCCCTGAGGACCAGGTTGGGACACACTGGTTTAGATCAGTGTGGTGGATCGAAGAGTGTGTAGTTTAAGAAAATTACTTTTACCACCATGGTCCACAATTTATGCCTGCTGTGTTGAAGTTTGTGATAACCACTATTAATCACTCCCCAAGTCCCTCCCGGGATTCAGAGGGAAGTTGAGCCCCTGCTTTCGCCTCCCTCCATCCTCCTTGTCCTCCTCAGTCCTTAGAGAGTGAGACGTAGAGGCCGCTGCAGCAGCGAGACACAGACAAGCAGAAGGGGGCAATGAAGATGTTGACCATGCTGAGCCAGAGGGAGCGGAGGCAGGGCAGGCAGGTGTTACACAGCTGCACGCAGGGCATGGCACACCTGTGGGGGGGTGAGGGGGAGAAGGGCCTAAGTGTGGAACTGGGACCTCAGTGGGAGGCTCCTAAAGGTCTTAAGACTTTAATTAGCTATTTTAGCTAAAATTGGACGAAGTATGTGGGATGTGATTTCTTATTACTTATACAAATAGTATTATGTAAGGTCTAAACCCCTTCATAATAATGAAAATTTCAAAACACAAAGTCAGAGGCAGGAATTCACACACAGGAACTCATGACCCCAGAGACCCCAGGCCTGCATATCAAGTTACCTGGTCTCTACTCCACACATAGGATGTTTCTCAGTATCAAGAACGCAAAGATCATACTTGTGGTCTTGACAAGACCAGTCTTGCTAACTTGCCTCCCAAGAAGGGGTAAGAACGACATCCGAGGATTTTTACCGTCCTCTGTACTTCTGTTCTTGAGTATTGGAACTGGATTTCGGCAATGGAAAATGACGTAAAACAGGTACACGAGAACACAAGTACAGTCAAGTATGCATACTGAGAAACACCCAGAATTTCCTGAAACTTTCTTAAATTCAGAATATCTGCTGTAGTGCCGGTTGAAACCCATGTGGCGCCCTATGAAAGCTTCCCCGCTGGTGCCCCCCATCCAAGACAAAGTGACACTGGCTTGCTAAGTCAACACCCCCTCAGGAGTTGGCATCCTAGGCAGCTGGCAGTGTTGCCTACTGGGTTTACCGGTACTGGTCTGCTGCCATACGGGTTCACTGATCCTGTCTCTCGATGGTAGGGGTATGGTGACAGTACCAGATGTGCAGGCAGGCGAGCCAGGCAAACAGGCAGCCAGATAGCAGCGAGACCGGCACAGCGAAGAGCGCAGACAGGCAGCGGTAGCTCCAGATGCGGGCCGTCTCGAAGCCAATGCCACTGTAGATCCACACGCGGTCGCCACTGCGGGTGGAGGCTGGCTCCGCCAGAACGTCGCTGAACTCTACCTAAAGTCAACATCAAGGTTCCACATGACTCATACCTCAATGGTATGACATCAGAGAGAGTCATTATCGCCCACAAGCCTTAGACACCTTAATCACATATCAGATCATATTTAATAGCCTTAGTTCTATCCCTGGAATCAACCCTGAACCAGCTTCTAGCACATACATCAGGAAATTGAGAGTCGCGGACCCAGAAGGACCACATGATGGTGGAAAATGGGAAGAAACACCCTTTAACATGGAAAGAGCATATAAATGATGAAAAGCCTACAGTGGGTTTTAACCATTTACATTTATTTAGCCAGAGGTGGATAGTTCCGGTCCAGAAAGTAAAAATCCAGACCAAGATTTTGTTTCAACCAACCAGTTGAGTATAAAGAATCACAGTCACAGGGTACTCAGCTGGTTGGTTGAAACAAAATCTTGGTCTGTATTTAATCTCTGAATTTAGCAGACAGTATTATCCAAAGCAACATACAATTGAGAAAGCAAGGCCAGACAGTCCCTAGAACCAAAGGGGGGGAGGGGTTGGGTTGGGGTCCGGAGGGTTGTATTGGCTGGTTTTGATTATTGAGGGAGTTACAGCCCCCCGTCCCCCAATAATTTATGCCCATGCCTAGAGCAGTTGAAGTTAAGGACCTTGCTCAAGGGCCCAGTGGTGAAACACTTTGAACTGGTGACCTACAGATAGTTCAACAGACAGGGCCACATACAACTCTAAGTCCTTGATGTTTGGGTCATGAATGCCACCCCTGGTCTACATTTTGAACATTTGAAGTAGAACCCAGGCATACTTGACACAAGCGTGGCATAAATGGGCACCTTCCCCTGTGTACCCCCTGACTAGTTTGCACCCATCACGCCCTGTGTGTTACCTTCAGGTGCTGATTGATGCCGTAGGGGTCTCTGGTCTCGTATTGAGAGAGGTAGGGCGGGTTCGAGATTGAGGAGAATTGTGGAGGCGGGGGTGGGGTTTGCTGCAGCCTTTCCTGGTCGTCATCTATCTTACACTCCACCAGGTATTCGTCTGACATCATGGCACCTGTAGAGTCAGAACAGAGAGGCATGATCACCATTCATCACAAAACAAACAAAAACGAGCAAACAAGAAAGGCTTTATATTTCCCAGCTGGTTTGGGAACATCTAGAAATCCTCCAGACATATGGTGTGGCCGCCACAACCCTCATCAAAAAAAAGGAAAACAAATGAATGAATGAAACAGTCCCCCTTTGTACCAACTTTGTACCTCTCGTGGGGAGTCTTTCCTATTTCAGCATTTTGTTGTGATAAAAATGAGTAGTAATTCTTATTGACAGTGATGCCAAAGAACTTAAGAAGAAGCTATGAATATTGAGCAAGAGCCAAATGTAAAAAGCTAATGAAATATAATTAAAGCATAGTTGAGCAAATAGACCAGGGGTTGTTGATACAAGCGATATCACTGTGTTTTCTGGATGAGGAAGACCTAATGATCATGCCCGAGGACATGCTAACCATAGAGTGGAATGACTGTAGAAGAATAAGGAGTTGGGGGGAGTGGGGTGAAGGAGCTGAAGGGGATTGTGAGGCTGTAAAGCTGTTCTTGTTGAAAGAAGCTATGCTGTTGCCATAGTGGTAGATCTACATCACGGGCGTGAAATATATCAAGCGGTGAATTATAAAGCCAAAGAAATCTACTAGCATAGCCACAGTTAGTGGACTGGAGTGGGGAAATACTGCTGACAACCAAGAGCATCTTAGATCAGCACGTGGGGTAAAATAGGAGCAAAATTATTGCCTGTTTATGAGGGCAGAGATGGCATGAGAGAGTGTGGGGCTGAAGGGCAGAGCATGGAAGGATGGTGAATCTGCAACCATCTAACAACAAAAACACAAAAAAGCACAAAGAAGGACTAAGAGCAAAAATGAAGTAAGATTAATGTTTGCGGGACTTTTTTTGCCCCATTTCTATTTATTTTCCTCCACATCATTAAAATATACAACGAGAAGACAAATATCGTCTTACACTTCAGATGGGCCTTATAACACACAGTTGTGGGTTTTTCCCTGTGATTTATTATTTTCTTGGACAACTAGATGTTTTTGTAGAAAGAAGCTCATTACTGCAATACTTACTTACTGGAGCCAGAAACCAGCTAACTTGACGATACAGCTCCTTGGCTGCAGTGTCAATAGACTTTGTGAGCATTTGATAAGATAAAGTTTATTGATCCAGGGGGAAATTCTTGAGGGTGCGATAGAAAAGCAAAAACCATGTGACAAAGGACTGGATGGGGGTGATCATTTTAGGGTTAACTTGTTAATTAAGAAGGAAAAGTACCAATCCCAATGGGACTGGAAAAATAAAACGAACTTGGGGAAACTTGGGTTTCCTACCACAGATCTCAGCCTGGTGTTATGTCTGCAAGGGCTGGGGCCAAATAAAGCAGGATACTTACACGAGGATACTGCTATTAATGGGAATGAGGACAGGTGCTCGGAATTATCGCTGGCTAATACCATCAGCTGAATCCCCTCCCCTAAATGGACTGTGGCCCCGCCCCCTTTCCTCGTATTCATTGTAAATCTTCTTAAGCAGTATAAAAGGTTAAATCAAATTATCCTGGTTCTGCAAAGTAGCCTGATTGGTTATTGTTCTGCCACACGGGTAGAGCAGCATCATTTCTACTCATAAGTGTCACAGGGGGTTATACGAAACATCACAGTAATGCTGTAACACACTTCCGTTGTATGTCCATACCTCTCGCTTCAGGAAATACTCTGGGAATGCAATGCTGAATATGGGATCAGATACACATGGGAGGCAGCGGCAAGAGAATAACGAGGCTTGGAACTCTGAAACCATGCAGCGTATAGTGATCCCTATAAGCCATCAAATTAGAGTAAACTGCACTACAGGCAGGCAGGCAACAAACTGCCAACCGACTTTACTGCTAACTGCACACTATTAATGGTTATTTATGATCATTGTTTAATGTCTTCTCTTCATACTCATATCCTATTACTGCAATCATGGACTTAGGCAAATAAACATTTTACTGCACCTCTTACTGAGTATAACTCTGTATGTGGCAAAAAAACTTTGACACTTAATACATAAACATCCATTGTAGAAGCCACATTGGCAGTCCTGGGGGGGGGGGGGGGGCAGGGACCACTTTATGAGCCTGGAAGCACAGCCGGGCTGCAGGGTTTACAGTAGTAACAAAGATTATTTTTAGCACCAAGCAATTCAGTAGAACTTACCTTCCTGGAGAAATCTCTGTCCAAAAACCCCAAGGAATGCAGATAGCTTTCTGTAGCCTGGAAAATACACCTGATCTGAATAATTCTCAGTACCTAATAGGAGAATCCATATGCTTTCTCTATTGCCTCAGTGACCGGTTTATGCTGCTACTCTGGTCATGTTTTACTCAGATTTCACGTTAGTTTATCAGCGTCGTTGGTGACGGTGAGTGTGAATCAGGAGAGCGTTGGTTCATTCTGGGGTAGATCCACACCAGCAGGATCTTCTATCTGTGCCCCTAACTCTCTGTGAGCCCCCACCTTTGCACGTGTGTCAGAGGATGACGCCTGACCGTCACCAGAACAGAATTCAGGGTTATTTTTGGGGCTGGAATGACTGGGGTGGGGTAAGAGGAGAAGCTCGAGTTACCTGATAAAGAATCCCCCCACATCACAAATATAGACACTTACAAACAGATGAACAGATGTGGGGTAAATTTGGATTCACAATGAGCAGCTAAGTAAGCTGGACTTTCCTGGCCAGGAAGACAAAAGTGTGAGAAGGAAGTGCTGATGTTTACATTTAATTCATAATGTTTGGCACACTGAGGAGGTCGACAGCCAATACTGTGCATAGAGGACAGTCAGTCCGGTGCTTAAACTGTGCCATGTGTTACCATACTGTGCTAAAGGCTGCTTCACTTGCACTGGGGGACGGTGTGTTATTTCACTGTTGGGCCCCTGAGAAAGGCCCTTAACTCCAATTGCTCCAAGAACTGTCTGACCCTGCTTTCACAAAAATGTACGTCGCTTTGGATTAAAGAATCTGCTTAATAAATCAAACAGAAAATTTGGATTAAAGATCAGTGCCTGAGAACTTCTTGCTGTCAGCCAATCAGGGACGCAGGGACCAGGGGGGATGGGGGGGATGTGTACCCCCAGTTCATAATTTGACTTTACATTTAAAGTGACCCCCCCTCCCCCCCATGTCAAACTCTCCTATGCCCTAGCAACCAGTAACAACCAGACAAGTCAGAATCTATATTCTTTATTACCGTAATAGTTAACAACAGGAATCTTAGTGATGTCATCAAAAAGAGCACGAAAGGGAAGTGGGAGCATAACAGGGGGAATTTCTACCAGTACCTGTGCAGTTTGTAGAAATGGTTACGAAAAACGCCTCTGTTCTGGCTCAGATAACGTAAACCGCATTCCCCTCCACCCCCTTCATCTGCTTTTAAGTTTTTTTCACAGTTTGGTCATTCTCCTCTCCTCCCCCTCTCTGAACTGGCCCTATAGTAAAGTTGCGCACCCTGTTCCCCCCACAAGGGGGTGCCATCTCACACAGCACCATCAGCTGCAAATCAGTGGCGAGCTCAACGCTTGGAGTAAGATGCTTCAGGAGAGCCTGTGTATTATGAAATGGGTGGAAGGCGCTTATCACTTTCAGTCTTCCTGTTGCCTGCAATGCATTTCATGTATGTATGTTGATGCACATCCACACCGAACTGATATCCCCTGACATAAAACAGTCAAAAAACACTCTTAAGGGGATGGTTCCATTGTGTTAAAACAAACTGGACCACATTTTACTTTTACTTTGGTGGTAACGTTTCACTTTTGGGACAAACTTTTTTTTTGTAGGCTATACATAAAAGCAGAATATAAGACAGATACCATGACAGCTTATCAATGAAATCAATTGAAGTGAGCAGTTTCAAGGGAAATCCTGACCGTTATCTGCACTGTACATTTCAGGGCTTTGCGTGTGATTGATTGGTTTAAGGACTTTTTGCAAAGTTTTCACCATTTTTATTTATTATTTTATTTAATTTTTATCAAGTGCTGCTATAGTTCTATTAAATAAAAGATTACTGGATTCAGTCACAGTATTATTTTTGTAACAAAATAAATTTCATATTTATAATATGATACTCATGGAATCGGAAACATCGTAATTATAGCTTGTTTATGATCCCGGGGAAAGAAAAGCAACAGTCTTTAAACAGGAATCACTGCTCAGCCTGTTGCCAGAGCCAGGTCATTAGGGGAATGGTGCATAAGCTTAGCAAAAACAGAACATTAAGTTACCATTAAATGGAACAAAAGATAACAATTCACATATATCAGGTGTCAGGGGTCATCCTCATGTTGGGAATAAGGCCTTGGCCAGGACCCTGAGCTAACATTACTGTTTGAAACCAAAGAGCCTTGTTAACTGGTTTAAAATAGGTTTGCACAGCGTTTGATTGCATTACCCTACCAGCAGACCTATCTGTACGCTGATCCAACCACTAAATGTACAGGGACTCCTAATGGAGCTGTGTGTCAAATGTAGCTGGGATTTCCATCAATGACACATCCATGCAAGTGATCGTCTCAAACGCTCGCTCGCTAGGATGGACACATGGATGTGCACCAACAGTCAAACCCACTGCTCCCTCATCAATAATACGAGATCTTGTGATTTTTTTTTCCTCCTGCTTCCCTTTCCAGTTATATACATAATTACAGGAAATAAGAGTGCTCTGTATAGAGGTACTCCTTCAAGGGATCTTACCAATAACCTCTTTGATGGTGAGCTTTTCCTGACAAAACACCCTAGCACTACTGAGAGACGATGGCGTTCACGTGACGGGGACTGCATGGCATCATACCGGACGCAGGATGGAGCATGAAGGGGAAATGATGCACCATGTAATTCTGCAAAAATATATGTATACACAGTTGTTGTCCATCCGTGTCTGTGCTGTCCCCCTCGTCCCGAGACCCACTCCTGCCCCCTGTTGGCCACTCCCTGCATCAGTCCTGCTGGTCAGCAGGCTTAAACAGGGCTCTCCCTCTCAGGCCGAAGCCGCCCTTCCTGGGAACAGGCCGGGTGGATGAGGGGGCGGGCGGTGACATTGATATGATGGTGGCCTCGATGGGTGGCTGCCGGGACAGGAGCTCCTTGAAAACAGAGTTCATCTGGCGGCTGACCTCCTTCAGGGGTAGGAGGGCAGGGAGGCAGAAGGAAGGGGAGAGACAAAAGAGGAGTGAGAAACATGGAAATGAGTGCCTTCTGCACCGTCCCATAAGCCCCACACCTGACACCAGCCATAGGATGGCTGCCAGCGAATGGGAAAGCAGAGAGACGATGGTCCTAACCTTATCCACCATTGGCGTCTGCCTCTCTGCCCCCACTTGCCCCACAGTGTTTCTCCTTTCCTGGGACCTGAAAAACAAAGTAGGGTGAGAGCTAATAGTTTGCAAGAAGGGATGGGGACTTCCCAGCCAAAGCCACACTCATAGACCATGTGACCTGTCCATAAAAGCCACGCCTTTCGTTTCCACCTGTGTTCATTCCTCCACTCCATCTCATCAAACTCACACTCAGCACCCCATTCCATCCATCCATCTATTCACCATCCCATTTAGTGAAAGTCTCACTAATTAATTTATTGCTCTTTACAATGCAAACCAAATTGCACAAAATGTATGTGAATTCCACCAAAAAAAGCTGTAAACTAGCCTCCTTCTGACGTCTTCTGAGTCTCAGAGATATGAGGCAGTACTGCTAAACACTGTGCCGCCCCTACAGCAAATTCTAATTTAAATTGCCAGGACACAAATTTCACATTTTCCTGAAGGTCATGAGGCATGCTTCATATGTGCACCAGCACACACAGAAAAATGAGTTTCCCCAGCAACACATCGCTGTTACATGACAAACATGCTGCTGGTGTCCTTGGAGAACATGCCACTAGGGGCGCAGTGGAGTCACCTCCCTGAGGGCTGAACACACACCGGTTTTCATTCCGACACACTCCCACTGGATAATTGCTCCTGTTAGGAGGTAATCACCTACAATATATAAACCTCAATATATGCAGTGAATGTAATATGTGTGTGATAGTTTAATATTCATATATATAATTGTGTTTTTGTCCCTTTAGAATATGAGCTCAGAAGCCCACGGGTGTCTGGAAAGGGCATACATACCCCATGGGTGGTCGTGCCGGGCCAGGAGAGGGTGGCGGCATGATGAGCCGGCCCTCGGGCAGCTGCAGGGTCAGCTTCCGCACAGGGCTGCCCCCCCCGCCCCCACCCGCACCCCGCTGCCTGCTGGGAAGGGAGGCACTGTCGCTGTTCACCCTGAGGCTGGGAGGGAGGGAGGGAAATATTAATCTCACACAGTTAAATTTTCACGGGGTGGTGCACCCACTCTGAGCACACAGGAGGGCGCTGTGTTCAGATACAGCTAGAGCAGGGTAATGGTCATGCTTATAGCTAGATAATAATGGAGGGGCTTTAACTGACTTCATGATGTAGCGGGACACTGACAGCTTTGCTCTATCAGCACAACTAATCTCCTCCGATTTGGCTTTTAGACTGGAGGCACGAGCAGATACACTGGAATTTCAGAATGTATGACTACATCCAATCAGCTTCTAATGTAAACTTAGAAGGACTATTTCCGTCTGCTGTGGCCACCTAGAGTGAAAACAGTCATTCATTAGGTTTGGCCTAATGTAATAGCTCTGTATCTAGAACAGTCTGTCATCAGGTGAGGCCTAATCTATAAGAGTGAAGGTGATTTCCAGCGTACCGGGTATTATGCTCCATCGGCTGCTCCTCCGACAGGTTTCCCGTGCTGCCCCCTTTGCCATCCTCTCTCCGCCCACGTTCCAGCTTGCGCTCCACCCTGGAGGGATCGGAGGAAGGAATGGAGGTGTGCAACAGACCAGTGCTAACCCACATAGACCCTTTTTTCACAATCTAGACAGGTGGTTATAGGTTCAATTCCAGCCCAAAATTGCACCATAAAGTCTATATGCACTGTGTGTACTGCTTTTGCACCTGGTCTGTTTTGCACTATATGTATATTTTGCAGTATATGCATTCATCTGTGCTCTATGTACTTTACTAATGTATGCACATAAATTTCCCCCTGGGTTTAATAAAGTTTATCTAATCTAATATAAACAAAATACTATAATATCCAGTCTGGACAGTGTAAGTCAGCCTTAATTTCATTGAAGTGAACATAAATCAGCTTCAAGTAATGAGCACACACGTACCCCTCAGACACGCTAATGTATTTGTGTGGGATGAGGCCCTTGACTCCACCCACTTCACCCCTCCACCAATCAGAGGAGGCCTTGCTGTGCAGTATCAGGTGGTCCCCCTGCTTGAATGACAGTTCGGAGGAAGTGCGGGCGACGTAATCGAACATGGCTACTGCATCCCACTCTGTGGAAGAAGCGACACACGACAACATATTGAGGCCTCATCAAAGAATAGACAACAACAAGGGATAGTGCGGGAAGGCATTGCATAAATGTTTCAAATGCCTTATTTTATGCAGGACTGCTACTCCTCCAACAGCGTTTTTGAAAGGAAGGTCCTGTGTGATGTCATGCCAGCACTGACACGTGACCACGCCCCTTTCTTACCTTCTTCGCTGTGCAGCGGCTCTGATTCTCCATCTCCCTCCTCCACGATTGGCTCACTGCAGAAAACAGACTCAGATTCAGTCTCCGCTTCGTCAGGCTTGTCAAGCATCACGGAAACAGACTCACCTGTACTGCCTCCAAAGTCAAAACAGTGTAACTGCTAAGATATAGAACTAATAACTAACATATTTTATCACAAGATAAAACAGAGCCTAAGAGACCCGATACCGGTGATTTGGTGTTGTGTGGCAGTATAAAGGGGTCAATTCAGACAGGAAATAAGTCTACAGAACCTAAGGTGGGCCAAGGGGGGCAACCTTACCAATAGCCAATGATATGTTTTGGATCAATAAGTGACAGGGGTGGGGACACTCAGGGAGCCAATCAGCTGGGGCCAGTGTTCCCTGTGGCCCCGTCCCCTGTACATGCCCTTGGAGACAGTTATTAGTGGCCAATGGCAAACACTAGATATGACCGAGTCACTTATCAGTCCCCTTGATCACATGTCAGTTTGCACAATGGCACATTCATCTGCACCAAGGATGCGCTTCAGATAGCCATCAACACCGTGGCTAGCGCTCACCAGTACTCCTGCTCCAGCGCCATGCACTTCTCATACACGGGCCCCGGCAGCTCGGCCTGGCTGGGGTAGATGCTCTCGTGCTGCACGATGAGGGTCTTGACAAGTGCATTGATCTGCGGCTGCAAGGTGACGGCATCGCTGCTCTCGGCACCGCGCAGCAGACTGGGCCCAAAGCACACCGCCAGATTGTAGGGTTGCATCATGTTCTCGTCGCTGTACTGCGAGACGCTGCATGGGGCAAGGGGCACAGGACGCGGGCGTTCACATATTTGACACCACACAGGGGTCACACCCCCCCTCAACAGCCACAAGCAGTAGTGCAGATGCTTCTTGCTGAGTTTCCGTTAAAGTACACACTTAAAATTCCACTCAGCTCGGCATCTTTTTTTAAAGTAGACTCCAAAAATGTTTCAAATTTTTTTGTCTTGTGTATTAGCTTGACAGGGGATGAGAAAGACGAGGGGGTGGGCTTACTGATTGAGGAAGGCAAACAAGTATCTCATGACCACAACCACCGGCCTGGGGAAGGTGGAAATGACCGCCCTGATCTGGGCCACCCTCTCCATGACGTTCTCGATCGCTGGGAGAGAAATGGAAGCATCAGACCTAGCCCAGAGAGGTGTAAAAGGGGCGGGACTGTGCACCACGCTCTGCCGGGGATTCTGGGTAAATGGTCTTACGGACGCAGTCCATGAGCTGGCTGAAGCTCTCCTCAGGGAAAAGTGGCTTGTCCAGGCCACGGAAGTAGAGCTTCAGCACGCCAGCCACAGAGTCGATGTCGCATTCGCTGTCCGTCAGGGGGTCCTCCCCTACAGAGGGGGAGGGGCTTCAGTAACTGACAGCAACTGGGGCTCCGCGATGCCAAGGGGAAGCGGTGCGTGGGCGTACCTCGCTCAAAGGCATCCCTGATGTGGTTCACCTCGCTCTGAGAGCCGGGCACCCGGAAGATTCCCTCATGGTGCAGACCTGACATCGCATGTGCACGCATACATACATGCATACAGACACATATGCACAGGCACATACACATACATAAACACACACGCATGCACACACACACATACGTGCATATTCATACATAAACACACATTTACATACAAAGATATGCACACACAATTTAAGTTTTAGATAACTTTCACATGGTATTGCATACAATGCTGACACACCGATAATGTAATATTAGAATAATAGAGAATTCAATAAATGTCAAACCAATTATACCCATCTTTTGAATCCATACAGAAAAACATGCATTTTCTTAAATAAGTTAAAATACATATAACTTGCATTTTCTGTTGAACTGCTAAGCATTTTTAATATCAAACATTTATTTTGCCATTAAAATGTGCATGAGCCAGTCTGGAGAGGCTACACTTGGGCAGCAATGCTGCGCTCCTTCCTCATGGAGCACACACGGAGCATGGGCATAGGACACCAGCAGCACAAACCCACCACCAGGGGCCGGGTGGACTCACCATGAAGGTTGATGAATCGGATGCAGCTTTCCACCACCAGGGGGATCTGCTGTCCCGTGCTCTGCAGGGTGGGGGGATGAGTCACAAGTGAACGGCCTCCCCCACATAATGACCCTCGAATGTGACACAATGCAATGTGATGATACACGTGCACACACACACACACACACACACGCACACACACACACACACACACGCACACACGCACGCACGCACACACACACACACGCACGCAC
>JAAGVU020000123.1:5962634-6002492 GCA_011763525.2 Mormyrus iriodes | reverse complement strand
TCTCTCTCTCTCTCTCTCTCTCTCTCTCTCTCACACACACACACACACACACACACACACACACACACACACACACCTCTCACTCCATCCCCCTCTAGGGACAGTTCAGTTTCCACACAGCCAATCAGGACTCACAGCCCTGACCTACTTCATCATTTTAACCCTCTGCAAACAACATTAGTGCATGTTATACTATAGCAAACAAGCAAAAAAAAAAAAACACCGTCTAACTGCTAACAATTCAAAAAGCTGCCACTTTCCACTGTGGTAGGGGCAGCCTTTTAGCGAGCTGTTTATAAAGCCAGGGCTTCATTCGACAAATCATCCAGACTCATCACGTCCGTCCTGCAATCGGTTACCATCCAGCTGAATGAAAAGGATCACTTTCGGATCGGTTTCTCTAGTTTCTAACACTTAATAAGATGGCAGCCTGCTCGAACCCATTCCAGCCGGCTCAGACACGTGGGGTGGGAGAGGCAAGAGGAAATGATTTGAGAGTCAGAGGAAGGAGCAGTGAGAGAGAGCCGATCAGCCACTGCTTGAAGTCTCAAAGTTGCAAAAACTGCACTTAAGAACAGAGCGTGTGGCAAAAAAAATGTGACTTTCTGTAACACAGAAACGGAATCTATCACTTCTAAAAGTCAAAGGGAATTTCCCATATCATATACTGTCACATTATAACAATCTTACGTGTTTTTTTCCCATCCTATCACATAATCTTTAAGAACATTTTCAGACATACGGCAACCAACAATGTGTTTAGTTATCTACTATTCATTTTATTGAAGAATAACAAAAAAAACATAGCATTACCATTCTCTTTGCTTCATAAAGTTTAAGAAAAACTAATTTTTGTAGCAATTCCAAAAATTCTGTGAGTTTTGCAGAATACATTACAACATGGAGATGGATAAGTATTTTTAAAGAATGCTTGTGTATGATTCAAACCTAACAATGGTTGTATTCTTCGAAATTTCCGCACCATAAAGTGCCCAAAAATATTCCTCTTTAAGTCCAGAGTTCTCAGAATTCCATGAGCAGAGATCCCATCAGTGAGCCTTGGAGCACCGGCTCTTATCCGCCCGTGTGGCGGCAGCTTCCAGGTCATCATGCGACACAAGGCCGAGGTTCCGAAGAGTGGAGAGCAGCTGGGAGCGCGAGTTGCCGATGAATGAATGCGACAGGAAAGAGGCTAAGCCCCCACCGTTTCTCAGAGTGAAGAGGGGAACTCTCACAAGCCCCATCACCTCAAGAGGAGACGCAAGAGAGAACAGGTACCGGACATCATTTATAAAGCCTGGGCAAAACTAAAACCAGCACAACCTTCAACTGGTCCCAAAGTCACACCGATAGATTCGACGATGCCCGGAGTTCGTCACACCTACCTCAAGCCCATGGTCGCTCGCCATGACTGCTGCCTTCTCCACCTCACGCAGTTCCTCCTCCATCATCTTCTTAACAAAGAAGTGGCACACAAGGTTAGGGGGAGAGGAAGCGAGGTCGGAGGACAGGTGGTCTTCCGGGGACACGCAAAGAGTCACACCCAGCTCTTCTCCAAGCTCCCGTTTCAGGCCTGATTCGAGGCTCTCCACAGAGGGATTGACTAGCCTGAGCAGCAGAGGAGGGTTTATGCAAACTCACTGCTCAGACCTCCACCGAGCACTGGCTGCAACAGGCAAAATTATGAAAGCTGCTTATTCCCCGAGGGGAGAAACATGCCCCATGTACGCTGGGACATGCAGGCTACATTTGATATACCCGAAGCAGACTTGCTACATTCTTTGTACTGGCTTCACCACAGACTGCTGAAGAGAGCAGTGAAATCTATATAAAATACTATGCTTTACCACAATAAAATGCAGTGTATATTGAACTTGCCCCAATATAGACATCTTAAAGCTGTAGTCCACAAAACAAGTGATAGGGTGGGTGGATGGATGGATAGATAGATAGATGGATGGATGGATGGATGGATGGATACCATGTGCCAGGGAACATTTAACAGAGCCTGAAATTCGTGTATTTGCCGTAACGTTTTGACGATCATGCAAGTACTTTCAGTCGGAATTAAGACCAGAGGACTCACCCTCCTGGAAAGCCTAACAAACCATCAAAACGCATCTGCATCTGTAGAAAGAATCTGCAGTCAAGCGCATGCGTATACTAAGCTACGAAAACCGCTGGGGGTTGTCACTGTAGGTCTTACGAGTTACCGGCATTAAGGATGGAAAGTAAGCAAGGTATTTATATAATTACTCAGGCAGATACGCCATAATAAATTCCTGTAAACAATACCAAACATTAGACAGAAGTTAAGCAGCGTCATGAAATGTAGTAGAAACAAACTAACGAGCTAAGCTATTGAGTAATGTCCCTTTTGTTTCCGTACCAGGACAATGTGCTTTGTAGGAATTTTTCCGAATAGTTTTGCGTCCGTGTCACCATACAGCATTATGTGGCAGGCGTGCTTATACCCCTTTAAAGACAGGGCCTGTTCTTTTGTGATCTCTTTGCTTTCCATCTGTGACTGGCGTTACTAGCTTCTGATTAAAGCGCGATTTATCTCTTTCACAAATAAACGGTATTATTGAACTATCGGTCTATTGAACTGCAGCACCAACACAAAAACACGGAACACTTTCTCTTAGACTTGCTCAGATATGACTACTGCAGCAGGCGTGTAGTTTATCCAATGAAAATCACCTATTTGGGCGAGGTTTATTGTTAACAACCAATGGGAAGACCAGCTCTATGATTTACACGCGCGTGACTTTTTAGGATTGGGTACCTTGGTTTATTGACAGCTGACTGCACCGCTGGCGTACGCCGGAGACACCACGCGGCCTCCGGTAGGCGAGGCTTATTCCTAAAACGGCTGACTACCAGTAACTGTCTGATATCGGCTTGGGGGTTGGAGGGGCGTAATAGTATATAAATAACCAAACTAATACGCGCATGACGGAGGCAGATCAGGACACGCCTAACGATCTGGTGGTTTAGAAGTAAAGTATGTATGTATGTATGTATGTATGTATGTATGTATGTATGTATGTATGTTTTCGTCAAAATATTTTGCATTTGTCTCTGGCGCATATTATAAATAACCACATTCTTTGTTTCTACTCGTTTATGAAAACACGCAATGACAGTGATTTACTTTGCCCCCGCGGCTCACAAGTCTGCAAAACAAATGCTCTCCATGTCTCTTGTTTCAAGGGTCGGCAGAAGGATTGCCAAACTCGTTGTCTGTAAGAGTTAAATACAGATACTACTATTTATGTCCTACATTGTATTATAACAACCCATATGTTAATTACATAACGTTATTAGTTATTGATAATTAATAATTAAACTGCATAACTAACAAAAGTACAAAATCGTACCATTTATTATTTAGGTGGAGAAGGTTTCACCGATACACGGCGTAAGAATCTACTTCGTGCTTTAAATCAAGCTAAACGACGTTACAGGGGTCCGTAGGTGTATAGCATTTGGGGTATGGTGTTTGGACTGGTTTTCAATCATAAATTAATTAGATTTCATAAGTTAATCATTCTAATTTGACCTGGTTGCGTAAAGTGCAAGGGCATTATGAAAATGGATCTGTTTCTATAAATGTCAGTTTTCACACTGTGTTGAACTGGCCTGACTTTGTTACTATGAATGTCTGTTGACTTCGACGAAGATTTATAACACCTCTGACCTTTATACTTACTCTGTTCGATCAGGCTCTTTATTTGTAGGCTACAGCACAAAAATGTATACATCAAACAGAATCTGACCCGAAAGGATGTTGTAAACAAGTTATACATTATTATAGTTGTGTTACACTGGGGTTTTATTGACGCAGGATTGGTTATTGCTGTAGTCATCACTGTTTGCACAGGAACATTTCTGTCTTTTTATTTACAGTTTACTGTACTGCTCATGTCAGTCAAAGAAAACTTTCTTCTGTATTAACTATAAAATAAGAGCATGTAGATGGCGTTGAAAACATCTGCAGTGCTTCTAGTGACATTTTAAAATGGCCTTAACACTGGTCAGGGTCACAGTGGGCCCTGGAGCCCATCCCAGGCAGCACAAGGCCAGGGCACATCCCAGACAGGATGCCTATCCTTTGTAGAGCACACCAACACTTATCATTTTACTCCATGGGCAATTTATGGACACCAGTTAGTGTGACTAAATGTCTTTGGACTGCAGATGGAAACCCGCGAAACACTGGAAGAAGATGCAAAATCCACGCTAACAGAGTGGAGGCAGGATTCAAAACCACAAACCTTGACATTATGAGGCGATAGTGCAGTGTTTCTCAAACCGGACCTCGGGGACACCCAGACAACCTGTATTTTTGCAGTGTGCACTGTCTGGGAGGTAGCAAAAATGAGGACTGTCTGGGGGTCCCGGAGGACCGGGTGACTAAAACTGCAATATTGCTACCCACTGAGTCACTCCCTACAAAAATGACACAGATTTATAATATATAACATGCTGCATGTGTATGTGTGTTTTGCCTGTGAAGCTAAACACACCACTGTACAGTAAGCTGAGACGAATGGTGGATGAATACACAGCTGTGATGTTAACATCTGCAAAGCAATCATAATAATTAAAAAACAGCTACACAAAAACAGATCAATAGTCAGTTAGAACCACACAACTGCTTCTCAAAATGGTTTGGGTCTGACCGGCATAGGAGGTGGAGCCTGCCTACAGAGGCGTGGCTAGGAATTCTGGGGGGGGGGCATAATATTCGGCCCCTTGAATCTGCCAAGGTATCCATGCCCCCCTGATGCCCTTGCCTCCATCCCCCAAATAGGCCAGGTTTCCATACATGCTAAAAGCAACCTTCACAACAGCATAGTGCTCAAAGTCCCACTCCACTGATCGTCAATGAGATGGGGCTGTAGAATAAAGCAGGTGCACTGCGACTAATGGCATACTTCAACAAGAGGAAGACAGTAAACAGTCGTTTTAACAGTACTGCTACTTTTTAGTGGCGCATCAGTTCTTTCAATCTGCTTCCTCTTTCACATTGAATCAAAGGTCATTCGAGTACCAGCATTATGTTACTAACAGCACTCAAGGGAATTTTTTTTAAAGATGCAAACATCTCCAGAAAATGAAGAGGTCATTTAGTGCAATCCAGCACACAACCAGTGTATAACAGTTACTCACTGTTTGTGGTGAATTCCTGTGTAATAGTACTCAGCATCACCAAGTTACAGTCATTTTGGCTTAATGTATGCATGGGTATGTCATAAACACCTGCGTTGATGAGACAGGGTCAAATACTCCATCCATTTCCAGTATCTGCTTATCCCATTTGGGGTCACAGGGAGTCTGGAGCCTGTCCCAGATGCTGTGGGCGCAAGGTAGGGAACAACCCAGGATGGGGCACCAACCCATTGCAGGGCACACTCACACACCATTGACACCTATGGGCAATTTGGGAAATATGGGAAAACTCATGGCACATAAAATAATAATAATGGTAATAATCATGTCTTGCAGTATGTATGTGGACCTGAATGTCAGAGGTCTGTGTGCCTATGTGCATGTATACTGTGTATAAGCTACTGGACACCTAAATTTCCTTCTGGATAAATAAAGTATCTATCTATCTATCAATCTATCTATCTAATACTAATATCAACAACAACGTTAATTTTTTTTCCTTTTGTGGCTATCTACATTTTTTAATGAACTATTATTACTCTGCTGTTAGCTTCTGCCATTGTATTATTGGTAACTAGATTATTAAAATCTCCTCCAATGTTTGATATCTATATATCATAATTTAAACTGGCTCCAGTTAAGTGATCACTATTCGGTTTTTCTGTGCTTCCCCCAGCTCATACACACAGCATACATTCACACGTGCTTCCCTGAACATGAAGCTCTCAGAGCTGAGTGTATTTTTGCACTCGTGTTTTCATTCGTATGATTAGTGATAGCCTACCTGTAAAATTGTTAGAGTTGCCTTAATTCCAAGAACCTCTTATTGTCATTTTGTTTACAAAATGAATTATTCAGTATTTCACTGTGACCATTGTACCATTTTCCTAATAAGCCAGGCATGCAGACTTCAACATCAGCTCCTGGTGACGCTTGATAACATTATACTAAAGGTACCTTTCAACAAGGACTACACAAATCCCAGAAGGCAGGGCGGTAAGTGTGGTAGTGTCCTCTTGTACCCCCTATAAACACAGTGAGACTTGTGTTTGTCATTGAGGTTCTCTGCTGTAGCCTCTGGCTTAACCCATCTGCTCCTGGGCCAAACCCATTCATTTGTGAGTCAGTATGACAGCACACAACACAACAACAGTGCTATTATTATCCATGATCAATGCAGCCCCCATTCTATAGGGCTTTGAGAGCAGCTGGCCCTGTGGACACAGAGGTGTTCAGGATGTGTTTGTATAAGGAGGCAAGGCAATACAGAGGCGCAGCAGTTACACTAACAGCTTTGTGCAGCTCACTGTATAAACCAATACGTCCTTTCCTTTGCATGTATCCTGTTAGACCGATATTTGACATTTTTAATGTGATTCTATATTCTGCATTCAAATAAACTGTCCGTTTCAATAAGCATTCCAGGACCAGAGCAATGGCATCAGGGTCTGAACGTCTGACCACCAGCAAATGGCGCAAATGCACCGACGACCTTACAACCAGACAAAGGAGGAGGAATGTGAACAACATTGCTGCATCACCATTTTTACTTGGTATTGGAAAACAGCATTATGTTCTAATGATGAAACAGAACAAGCTCGCAGCCACAGCTCTTAAAAATAGAATGTAGGATTCATACTTAATGGTTAATTAATTAGTACTCAGCCAGTGGGAATTTCCCGATTAAAGTTCACTCACAAAAAAAGTTAAAAAGGGAAATGAAAAACTTTAAGCACAACAGATACAGAGAGAGGGTGCAATGCAGGTTATCTACTATCAAACATTTCAAACATTTTCATTTAGTTGTGTTTGAAAATGATTAATGAAGTAAAAATATACTATAAGCTGACTGAGCATCCACCCACCCTAACCCTCTGTCTTATGACATTCTGGTCAAGGTCACGGGGGGGGGGAGGGGGAGTGGGGCCTGGAGCCTATTCCAGGCTGCAGGGGGCACCAATAAGCTGACAGTTTTGATGGACCTTCCTTTGTCATAACCCTGTCTAGTCACCCACATGTATGGTAAGGATGTAATATAAAGGTAATATAAAATGCTGCTGCTGCTGAACAAACGGAACTCCAGTTCTTCTTTTAGTGAAGAATTAAAAAAAATGAAATGAGCTACATGACTACAAAGAACGTGCAGCGCCGCCAATGTAAGGATTAATAAAGTGCAGTTGGGTATATTGATATTTAAGAAATAAATTATAGTTGAAATGGGTTTTTTGATTACAGTGATCCCTCGCTATATCGCGCTTCGACTTTCGCGGCTTCACTCGATCTCGGATTTTATATACAAGCATATCTAAATATATATCGTGGATTTTTCGCTGGTTCGCGGATATCCGCGGACGATGGGCCTTTTTATTTCTGGTACATGCTGCCTCAGTTGGTTTGCCCTGTTGATTTCACCGACCGAAATCAGCTGAGAATGTAAACATTATCAGAATGCAAATGGCGCATGACTGCAGTGTTCGTATTTTAGAAATATGATACTAATATTAAAGGAATAATCATATTATATCTAATATAACTGGGTAAGTAAAACGAGTGCATTATTGTGTATTATAGTAAATATAAATTATTTTTGTTAAAATATGTATTATTACAATTTGTTTACAACTACGTTTTACGTATTAAATAAAACTCTTCAATGATATACGATACGTATATTTGTATATATGTGCGTAGTATATAAACAGTATGTTTACATACATAATTACATACAAAACGAATGTTACCTAATATCTAAGAGAATATAAAGGGTTTAAAATATGTACAAAAATAACCATATAAACATATGGTTTTTACTTCGCGCATTTTCAACTTTCGCGGGGGGAACGCAACCCCCGCGATATATGAGGGATCACTGTATTCACAATTACCGCACGCATCACAAACACACCCATCCCAGACTATGATTCTAGTAACATACTATAAACGAAGCTCTATATTAATTCAAGAGCGATACCTTTCCCCAGTATTTATACTGTATAATTGAAATGTGAATTAGAATTTTCACAGTGTCCTGCAAGGACGCAAGCTGGAACTGAATGAACCATCAGATCAAAACAAGTCTTTGCCTTGTTTTACATTAATGACAAAATGTGAATAAAGAAGAAGAAAAGATCTTATTTCATGGTAATTATTATGCACATGAAACACTTTGTAAACACAATCTTTAGCTTACCATATGGGCTTGCCGGTTAGGATTCCTGTTTCTTGATCTGGCAACCCTGATGTGAGTCCTAGTACGGGAATATAGTTATTACTGAAAGGGCAGATATTTATTTTGGGGGTACTTGCTGTATTCCATCAATCTATATTCCATAACCGTTTTCAGAATGCATTGTCTTGGGAAGTTTGAATCATATCCAGGATGCACAAGGAAGGCAACATGCTGGTTGGCATGCCAATCCATCACTGGGTGCACACATGCATACATACATACAATCACATGCACGCATGCACACACACACACACACACACACACACACACAAAGAACCACTTAGACAGATCTATCCCACCTAATTCACACATACTTGGGCCATGTGAGTTCATATTCATTAAATAAAATATTTACAAAAACCATATGCACTCATTTCCTACAACAAGTATAGGGTTACAGGGGGCCTGGAACCTATCCTAGGCAGCACAAGGCAGGGGTGCAGTAAACACCATCATATGTGCTATGCAGTGTTCTGGCTTATGACACAGATTACACAAAACAGAGCAGCAGATTGGCCCAGAATGTCAGAATGAACAGGAATTATTGTGCAACAGGGATTATCTGAAAGGTTAGGAAACCACTTACACTAATCTTATGGTAACTATGCAGCAGACTTCTTTGGAAATTTCTAGATGGGAAAACAGAATACAAACCACAACTTATGATCACCAGCCACAAGAGAGACCAGATTTGCAAAGACCAGAATTCTGTGAAAGCATCTGTTTTTCCCTGCTGAGAACATGATTTATGATTAATCAGCTGATACATGGTTAATCAGATGAACCGGTGTTCAACGAAGTATTTCAACAACAATTTTTTTTTTTTTTAACTATCCCACATTACATGCAACTAATATTAAGCATTTTTGAAAAATATTGCAAACTTCATAAATCTGACAGCCTTATCTCCAAAATTCAGCCAGCAGGTCAAGCCTGGCGTGGACTATCTGTCAGAGGTTCTGCAGCATATGGAAAAAATAAGGTTGTAGAAGTTTTGAAGCAGTGAAGACGAGTCTCTCAGCTGGTCGCTGAACAGACACCTCCTACACACCTGTCGGACACCTGCAAGTTGCCAATTGTAACCACCATGTGATGCATTCCTGCTTCTGTCAGTATTAGCTGTCGCGGTCAACACTGGGCAGATTGCAGCGTGCTTGCAACATGCCTAACGTTTCTAGTCCCTGGAATTTTATTAGACATTTTCCAGCAGAAAAGCTGATTACAATATTATGTAGTTTTTCTCTCTGTTCTACTATTTACAAAAATTTCCACGGATATTTTGCAATATTAGCAAGCAAACCAGATACCCTTTAAATAACTGGCTATTATGAATCATAGGACTGTGGAAAAGCAGATATTTAAATTATGAAGACTCATTTTCTCACTGGACTATTGATCTGTCTCAGCTTTAATGGTATAACTCATATATTAACATAACGTGTTAAAATAATTAGGAATGTTAAGAACCTCACTTGCCCCATCTAATCCATGTTGGGCCCTGAGATGAGATTTCTGTACATGGAAACCTCACATCTGTTGCATACTTGACCTCACTCCACGTATTTCCACTGGGTCATGGTGCATTATAGCAGGGAGGCGTAGAGAGTTCTGGAAGGATCTATTCAGACATAAATACTCAGGTCTGGATCTTACCATTTTATGTCTGTTAGAAAATGCCTGTATTACTGTGTTTTTCCCATGACAACTGAGGTCTGGCCACATTAATTACAATTACTCTGAGCTGATTCCCAAATAAGATGGATTTAGAAAGAAATTAGGACAAATCAGAGCGCTGGTTTTGCCTTAGAACAGTAGAGGACACACTGGCTTACAGACCAAGTGTTTTTGCATTCTTTAGTAACATATAAAACAGAATTTAAAGCCTTTGCAAAAATAAATAAATAAATAAAGAACCATGTGAGATTTTTTGTAAATATAATCCAGCAGATGCTTTCCAATGTGATGCACATCCCTGAGAAAACAAGACCAAAGAGCACCTGGAGCATTCAGGGTAACTTGCTCTGGGACTTTACAGTGAAATTATCCAGTTGACCCTAGGTTTTGAACCAGCAATCTTCTGGTTGTGGGTATAGCTCTCCGACCCACTGAGCCACACACCACCCCATTTGCAAACGTAATATGCCAAAAACCAATATAATTAATAAATGCTGAAGGTCTGTAAAGACAAGACAAAATGCCACACGTATAAGAATAATATTACCATCAAGTTGCCAGTCCATGTTAACAATACTAAATGCTGATGGTAATTAACTACTAGATGGTAATTTAAGCAATATGTTTGCACAATTACACATTAAGTATATACTTCAAAGTACTGTTTCTAAATAGTCCAGTAGAATGTTTCACAGTTATAAAAGGCTGTGACTGCATCCTAATTTCAAAAGGTTTGGAGACTGATAGGGTTAGGGTTAATGCAAAATATATTGCTTTGCAGTTGAATCCTTATACTGAGTAACAAGAATATATTTTTGATATGCAAACATTTTTTCAGATCATTGCATTTCTCGGAAAATCATACTTTTTTTGGAGGGTAAGAAAAAATAATCATCATCAGTATCTACTAAAGTGAGAAGTGTTTATTAACTTACTAACAAGAATAGGGTGTTATTTTTTGGTTTGTCAAAGCTGTTGCTAGGCGATTGTTGCCATGCAACCAGGCCTCTATCAAACTCCTCAGGAAGTCTCACAGTCTGTTAAAAGAGTCATACCAAAAAAAGTTGCTTGGCCTATCTACGGAGATATGTGTCCAAGCATCAGTCACCAAGCAGTCTACCTACCAAATATTTTGTTTAACAAAACATAATGAAAATGTAAAATCCAATGTTCTGGTCACACCAATGTTTCCTTGCTCAGTGCTCCTGTAATTCCTAGGGGGGGATGCATGCAGGTGAGAAACACAAAGCTGGCTGAACGCTGCCTCCTGTTGGCAGTACGGTGAGACAACAGACACTCCCTGGATGGCTTTGTCTGAACAGCTGGCCTCGATATTGGCCAGGAGTCATGGCTTGACGTACTTCCATTACGCTTGATGACATCACTCTCTTGACAGGGCAAAACAGTGTCAAAGCCACTTAGGTGCCCCCCCCGCTCATCCCCCCAAGGTACATCCCTACAGTAATCCCCCCAGTTTGCCAAGGTATAGGAGTTACAGTCACTCTGAAGACTGTGATAGACGTTTTTTCACAAAACAATTTTGCCACCACACAAGCTTTTGGGAGAGAATGAGACATAATTTCCATCCATCCATGTTCCAACTGCTTGGTCAGGGTAGTGTGGCATCACATATAGTTTATTTACTATAATTCAGTAAACAGATATAAAGATATTGATTCAGGAATAGAACTGTGGGTTGTAAATATCCATCCATCTCCCTTCTTGTACCCACTTATCCTGTGCAGGATTGTGGGGTTATATTGTCAAAAAAAGCTAAATTAACGACACCAACACAAACTGAAGGTACTTATTCAAAACCAAATGTAGCAGAACCAAGAACTTTTGTCATGAAATAAAACAGTGCCTAAGAGACCCAATATCTGTCATAACTACTTCATCTCAAATTCATCTCAAATTTGATACAATATGCAGTTACAGTGTTTTGCCTTTGTGGGGCAGTATTGTAAATAGCATTTATTGTTATCCTACCCCCAGTTTATCCTATCACAAGTTCAGCCTATATGGTAGCCAGTTACAGGGTTTGTGAAAGGTGAAAGGTTTCTTTCATAAGCAGTGTTCAGTCAGTGACCTGTACTGTCCCATCCTGCTCTAAAGACAAGGTTCCCCACAGGAATGGATTGCAGCCCTACCCTGCTGCGTGCCTGCCTTGCTCAAAGTTATTTCCATGTAGGAACGTTAGCACTGCTTCATATACTTATTAAAATGCCATTCGTGAATTTTTCGGGAACACCGTCACAGCGAACGCATCATCCAGGTGGGTGCTACACAGTGGTGGTGGTTGAAGTGGCTTCCCATTGGCTCTGTAAAGCGCTTTGGGTGTCTAGAAAAGCGCTATATAAATGTAATATTCATTCATTCATTCATAACGCACTTCCACTAATTGGGCTTCGGTAACTAGGGACAGTCTTGGTTAGAGTATGCTGGCACCCTTCAGGGGGACACACAGCTCAGAGTCAGTATTTTGACACAGCACACTGGGTGTCAAAATATCACTGGGTCGATTCGAGGGAGAGCACTGTTACCTCACACCTGCAGGACTTGGGGTTTAATCCCGCCCTCCACTCTATTTGTGTGTAATTAATATATTAATACTCTCTGTCTTGTGCAAGTTTCTTCCTGTATTCTAAAAACACACAATTAGGTCAACTAGAATTTTCTAAATTGCCTACAGTACGTTTCCCCTGTGACAGACTGGTACCTTGTCCAGGAAAAACTATAACCCCCTAACCAGTTGGGAGGTGGATGGATTCATACCACTATTCCAAATGAGACACAGCAGTGTTTCATAGATTTATGCAGGCCTAAAATTCCTCACATTCCTTTTGTGGGCAATGAGAATCTGTGTGTGATATTCATGGCAGCGTGAGTGTTAGAGTTGGATCGATACCAAAATTTTGACTTTGATACTGATACCAGCTCTGGTACCTCGGCACCGATACTGTAAAACAGACCCATTTAAATATTATGACTTAAAACAACAGCAGTAGGCTATAATACAGTTTTAACATTATCAGTGAAGTACACATAGATTAAACGCCTTTCAATGCATAGATTCTGATATTAATTTGGCCTCATCCATAGTATACTATACTATGTTTAAACTTTTATACTATACTATACTATTAATATTAAGTTTATATTTGTAGCCTAGCCTACTTTTTGTCACTGGGGAGAGGGATATTAATGTACCAGCACCAAATATAATTAGCACTAAATTACATTACTGCCATGTGTCCATTAACATACACACCTTATCTTTAAATTCCTTACATGAATCCAGGTGAGAGAGACACAGATGCTTCACCAGGTTGGACGTCTTGTCTCCTTGTAGCAGTTAGTGCTTAATGGGGCTGTCGGCTCTGCACATTCACCCCTTTTGTTCGTTTTAAAACCGAAATAATCCCATATCACAGACAGGTGAAGAACTTGTTTCTCAAGAATCTGAATCTATCTGAATAAATGGGGGCGGGGGGGGATCAGTCCTTGAAGAGGAGCAGATGAACCGAGAGATGCGAGAAGTCGCACATGGTGTTTTTGAGATGGCAGCAACATGGGATTGATACCTAAGTACAACAGGAGTAGCCTATTAGAGAAGGTAACTGAGATGAGCTGAAATGTTGCCCTGTTCCAATTCCAGTGCATTATTTGTGAAATTGCAATAGACAGCCCAAGAATATTAACACTCTGAGTTGAACACCAACAAGAATACCAGTGAGTCCAAGATCGTCTGAATCGTATGATGACCTTACTTGCTTCACATATTAGAGACCTTGCTGTAGACCTTTACTGTGGAACTTTGTCCAGTCTTGGGCTCATGATATGCCTTGGTATGAAGAGCAATGTTTGATGTCTGACGTTTGATATTTTGTGACATTTGCTCACAACTCTCCTGCTCATTCCTTTACCTGGCTTTTGTTCTTCTTCGAGGGCACGTGGAGGCTCCTCTCTAAGTCTATCACATTGTCCAACAGAGTAGAAAACATTTTTTTAGCCACATTGATGCTTATAATGTCCAATTATACTTCTCTGTTTTTTTTTGCCACAGCATATTATAACCACAATTATATCATTCCTCAGCTGTGCTTTCGATTATTCTTCAGTTCTCTTGTGGACTGTCTGCTGTACATCTACATTAGGAAAGATAGAAAACACAATGGAGGAGTTTCCTTGCCGCTGAAAGTCTCACAGAAACCATGGGGAAAAAGGGACCAAAATCCACTGGGGAGGCATAATGCACTGTCAGGAGAAATGCCTTTGGATATTCTGAGAAGTGCCATTTTTCTGCTAAATCCTAATCACTGCAGACATCTAACATTATTCATCTTGATTCTGTTGACAATGTTATGTTTTATTTAAAATTACAATTGCAAGTTTTTTTTGCTTAAAACTATATCTAATGTTTTCAGTGAGTTGTTTTAAAAATAAAATGGTAATACAGTGTGAACATGCAAACATACACTATGTTGCCAAAAGTATTGGGACGCTTGCCTCTACACACACATGAAATTTAATGACCTCCCATTCTTATACATAGGTTTTAATATGGAGTTGGCCCACCCTTTGCAGCTATAACAGCTTCAACTCTTCTGGGAAGGCTTTCCACAAGGTTTAGGAGTGTGTCTGTGGGAATTTTTGACCAGGAGAGCATTTGTGAGGTCAGGCACCGATGTTGGACAAGAAGGCCTGGCCCGCAGTATCTGAAAACTTACACCTTTCAATGTCACGAACTTAATGCAGTTTAAGCAGCAATGTTCCTCAGCGCTGCTTGGGACACAGATGGACAAAATCACAGGCCACGACAGTTTTATCACAAGATAAGCCAGTCTTTATATTACCAGAGCCATAAACTAAACTACTGACAACTTCTAAATTTGCGAGAACAAAAGCTCTTTTCATTAACACTGAAAATTTTTCAAAGAGCTTTTGGCCCATTCACATAGTAATTGCTCCAATTTGTCTACCTCTCTGCCCAAAGCGTCCGCTATGGGACGTAACTTTTGTTTTTTGATGTGTGCAATAATGTGCAGTACATATTCTTCTTATTTGCAAAATCATCGAATCGTACCACTTTACATTTTTAGTATCGTGATACGAAACTGATGCCAGTATATCCATCAAAGTTAGTGTGTGTATCGTAGGGACAGAAATTTTCCGCGTGTTCCCGTTTGTAAAGCTCCTCCAGTTCGCAGCTACTGCTGATCGATAAACGACCATCTCACTAACTGTTTAAATCGTAATTTAATCCTACCGGCAGAGTACGCAGTCAGAGCGGAATGCACCCGGACTATTTTGACCAGAAACCTTTTAATTTAATTGACCTTTGATTTCCGAAAGCCTCCAAGCGTGCTGCGTACGAGTCCGCCTGCCCCCCTCCAGCCACATCGCTCGCTGCCAAATACAGCACAGCATCGCTCTCAACCGAATCACGTGACTATCCTCACTTCACAAGGTCACCTGGTACAAAATACTAGAAGCAAATCAGGGAAGCGGACCAATGATCAAGTTGTCATGGATACTCCTGCATTAAAATAAAATTTGTTGGGTTATTTCAAAGGAACAGAGCGTAAAGGGATTTGGGGAGTTATAATCCATTAAAACCAGCATCTCATCTGGCGTGAATTCCACCTCACGCTCACTGGATTGTGATCAAATGATTGTGGAAAAAGGATGGATGCATGAAAAGTGGAAACCAGAAAAAAAAAAAAAATGCATAATTATCAGCCACATTAACAAGTATACAGAACTCCAAAAAACATTAATTTGCTGCAATTATATTTTGGTATACTATTAAGATGCTAACATAAGAGGAATTAAACCTGCATCAAGCAACAAGATTTGGCAACACTTTAATGCACCTTCATAATGCATTCATAGAACATTCATAAACCATGTAACTACACCTTAACATCCTAACATGTCAGCTATAATATACATTAATAAATATTATAAGATATGATTATCATGTTTATTGATGTATACTTTAGCTGTTAAAGTATGTTAGGATGTTAAGGTATACTTACATGCTGCTTATGAATGTTCTGCAAATGCTTTATGAATGTGTTATGAAATTGCATTGAACGTTCTACGAATGCATTATAAAGGCATTACGAAGATAATGTAAAGATTATCAAAGCCCACCAGAAAACTGAAAAAAGCAGCTAAACCAGCCAAGTATTTAACATTTCAGCTTTATTGAATAAAATATGGAATAAGACAAAAAATACTGTTTTTTTTTTTTGTTTTGTTTTTTTTTTTTAAGTTCAACCTCTACAATGCAGAAATATAAAGGTTACAGCCAGAAACCAGTAACAAACTTGTCAAAGCAGGGGTGTGACTTCCCAGAATGCACTGCAGCCACAGAGTTCACTCCAGGGCTCTCGGCGACACATCCCATGGGCGTCAGAGGCATGACAGAGGCCAGTTGAAGCAGAGAGGCGCGCAGCCAGGCAGCGGGAAGTGGGCAGGGCTTCTGTGGCACAGGCGTGCGACCGACTCAGATGTGGCGAGGGGATTTCGAGTGGGCCGAGGTGCTTTGGCAGGGAGCGAGGGCAGAGTGGGCTCCTGGCGGCCGAGTCTTTATGCCAACTGTCTGGCTTACCACTGCTCATATCATCCCCAACCTCCATTTTTAAATCCCACTCCTTGGCCACTCAGTTCCCTGAATCTTATCCTATCACCTAAGTATTGCTTCAATACTCCAGTAAAATAGAACTAGGTCTGTTCTTACTCACTAATCACTAGTGATGGTAATATTTTACCCTAATACTTACTACAGAGCACAGTGTGGCACATATACAAGCCGCCTATTCGTTACACCATTTACTGTCATCTGGTACCATAACTGTGGTTTACAACAATGTCAGGGTTTATTGTTCCCAGAAACAGTCATCAGCCTGCTACACCCTGAAGGTGAGGCGGTAGCTTGGCCTGGTGTGGCTGATCATTCAAGCTGAATACACCACATCACTGAAGTAACTTCTCGGTATCTCATGCACTGCATGCTGCAGTCACCGTCAAGACCATGAGAGCGAGGCTCATAAAAACCTACGAGATGAAACTGATTCATGTGATCAGATATGTATTCTCAGTTCCGCTAAGCTGTCACCATGGCAGGTGGTGATACCCGTGTAAATTTCAGGTGGGTGCGCACGTGTTACTTCCCGTGTGTTGCTCTGTAGGCAGTAAACAAACAAGTCATTTCAAACACTACCCCCTGCCCACCCCCACTACTTTTGCGCACCAACAACCAATGTGGCTTCCTGTCAGTGTTCAGGTCATCTGTTCTTTGCTTTTGTTCAATAATCTGGGGTACATAACTCCTGTTAGTAAAGTTCACTGCACATTTTCCCGGCTGGTTAAATGAAAATTAGCACTTTTCCTTTCAGAATGTTTAGAATTTATTTTGGAAGGACATTAAACCCACCCCCTACCTCCTACCCCTCATCCACCAATCCGCACACGCTGCCCAATGCCTCATAGCCTGTGGGGGTTAACCCACTTGTACGTGCCTTCGTACCGGAAGCCCACTTTCTTCAAAAGGTCGTCTGCTTCTGGGGGGCCCCGGCTGAGGAGGAAGGACATTGGGAAAAATTACAAAAATGAGCAAGGGAGGGGTTCAAAGTAATTTCAAATTCTAGCAAATTTCAGAGGAGCTGCTAAAAGTCACATACGGATTGCTATGGAAATAGTATGTGGAACGTAAACCAGACACTAAAACTGTACTGAAGAAATTTATATTACTTGGACGCCCAGTTGAACTAAGCTTGGTTTTTTTGCCCCTAGCAGTCCATCCTAAGGGGTTCTTGTTCCCCTCATCCAGTGCATTTCGGCATTTTCTGGTGGCACACTGTACTGTGTGTTTGTATATGTGACTCTGGGGAAACTAAAGTAAAACTAAATTGAACTGAAATGAATATAATGAAATGAAAAATCAAATCCCCCCAAAACCATCAGCACCATAAAAGCCGTGTACACAGTTTCATGCTGCAGGGGGATTTGAAAAGGAGAATGAAATTGGATTTACTATATCAGAACCCAATGTGTGGCATTTCAGTTACTGGTCCTACCTTCCATAAGTGTAGGGGATCGGGGAGACCTTCTCTTGCTCGATCTGGTGAAGGAGAGGAGTGAATATCCTCCAAGCTTCCCTAAGCTCATCACTGGAGGGAAAGAAGTTAAAAGCTTGAGAGGTACATCAAGGACAAGTGGAGGATGCGTCAGGAAATTTAAGTGGACTGGAGCACCATCTAGTGGAGATAAATATGCACAGCCGAAATAGCAGTTACCAAACAACGCACCTGCGAACAAAGTGCATCTGACTCCCGCAGAAGACATCCAGAATGAGGCGCTCATATGCATCTGGAAGCTTCATATCCTGGTGGAGAGTGGGAGACACCGTGAGATCAGTGGCGCCCCCAGTGGCCCTTGCGATGCGAGCGACGGCCGGAGCCTTACCCGGTAGCGGCTGCGGTAGGTGAGGTCCAACTCGGTCTCCTCGGGGCTGAAGTACATGCCGGGCTTCTTGCTCATCATCTTGGCATAGACAGCTTCGTCGGGCTGCACCCGCACCACCAGCTCGTTCCGTCGGCAGTGTCCAGAAAAGATGTCACCTGGCACGTCGGTGAATTGGAGCCTCACCTCGGCCTTGCGCTCGTTCAGGGCCTTGCCACACCGCAGGACAAAGGGGACCCCTGGGGGAGGGAAGGCAGTGAATGCAGCATCAAAGCTTATACCTGCCTAGCGTCCCATGCTGAAGGGAAAAAGAATGCAGTCTGCCCTCAAACATCGAATCACGCCCCGGTACAGGAGAATGGCGAAAAACACAACTTCAAGAGCAGAGTGACCTGGACCCGCCCGTCTGCAGGAAGCCAGGCTGCTTCCCGGAATGAGTGGCTCAGAGGTTCCCGTTAGTTATCAACCAGCATGAGGCACTTCTAAGCAGATAAGCCCATAAATCACCCCCCCCCCCAGTAAAACTGCTACTTCACTTCTGCTATCTTCATGTACAGCATGAGGATCTGAACTGCGACATGACCTGCTTTGGTTTCTTTGCGATTAGCAGGAACGGTACCTCATCTTCTTAACCACTGATTGCTAACCAGTCGATCGCTATCAACAGATTGATCTTTCAGACATTCTTAGTCAATCGCGACTGCAAAGTATATTGACTCCCCCCCTCCCCCATTATGACTAGGACTGAGTATTGGTAAGAATCTAACTAGACACTACGTGTCATGATGCAGGGGTTACAATTCCATACATTGCGATATATTACGATACCATTGGCAAGGCAATTTTTTAAAATCTAATTTTAGGAAACCTGTGGTTTGAGTGGCACTTACCCTCCCATCGCTCATTGTGAACGTACAGCACGGCGGTGGCGAAGGTGGCAGTGCGAGAGTCTTTGGGGACCGTGGGGTCATCAAGGTAGGACAGCTTGGCATCGCCCTCCCCTTGGGGGTTGCCCACATACTGGCCTAGCACCACATCGGACAGAGACACGGGAGCGATGCACTTCAACACCTTCACCTGAAGGGGGTGTTTGAGGGGACGATTCATTTCAGAACACGACCTGTTCAGCATCAATTTAGAAATGAACGATTGACAGGCTGCATTAATTAAGCATAAAATATGTCCCCTGGGAGCTGTACTATGGCATTCAGAGAAGGGAATGATTCTGGTTGAAAAAACACTGACAAACAGCACAAAGCCTCAGCACAGGCAGACCTCACCTTCTCGTTCCTCACGTCGTCAGAGCTGGTGGAAGCCGGCTTCTCCATGGCAACGAGGGACAGCATCTGGAGGAGATGGTTCTGCATCACATCACTGAAGAGAGAACAGAGAGCAACTCAGTCATGGAAAACAAAATGTAAAGCAACAAACACAAAAAAAGCCTGCACAACAAGAATTTTCTGACCCTGTGTTGTTTTTCATCTTGCAATTGCATAAACTGATGTTGCCCCTTAAAAATTTTATTAGTCCCAAAATATTAAATTCCAAAATCAAACCACATGACATTTGGTAGTGTGCAGGACAGTGAAACACTTTTTGCGCTAGTCTAACAACAGCAGTGATGAACAATGCAATCGGAAGTGTACAAAAACAGCAAATATAGAAAAGAGGAATAAAGCTAGAAAAATATAAATGCAATGGACAGTAATACACTATTAATCTATTAGACATAACTGAGGAACAGATTAGGTCTTTTAATGACGATTTGGAACATTTATGAAAATGCGATCGATGCGTTCACGTAACTTCTGGAATTTCCAGTGTATAGGATTAAAATGTAAAGAATAATTAAAAAATTATAATGTGCAACAAAAATTCCTGCCAGATGGTCACAAACGCTTGTATACATTTTATACCAGCAGCCGGCACCCTCACCGAATGATCCCGAAGTCATCGAAGTACCCCCCACGGCCCTGTGTGCCAAAGGGCTCCTTGAAGGTCAGCACCACACATGCTACGCTGTCCCGGTTCCAGATGGGACCGAAAATCCGGTTCCCGAACCTGCCGAAGGGACACACACGGGATTATTGGACATCGATGGGTCCGGCTTCCGAAGGATGCTCAGGGCAGAGGAGGGGGGGACAACGGAAACTAGAAAGAAACTCAAACTGGAGAGCAGAGCTTAATTCCCCCAAGCGTGAACTAGATTCGAGTTTCACGCCACAACATGACTCATATGTATCACAGATGCACGATATATTGGTTGATATATTGGTACTGGCTGATGTTCTTTAAAATTCAAAACATCAGCCCAATGTGTTGATCTTGTCCAATATTTAGACTTTGGTCAATATTCAAAGTTAGCAGCACTAAAGATGGAAATAGATAATTGGGATGATTGCATTAGATGAATAGCCATTTTCTGTAGCAGACGACAAAAGAATTTCATCAACTAATTCACTACTTGGAACCTCGCTACAGTCTCCCAAGCCGGTGCAACTTTGCTAATGTCTCACTGCCTGCATCATGTGGCTGCTACACACACTCACAGGTTCTTAAGAAGTAACGCCACAGACATCAGTTTCACTACAGATATCAGTTATCGATATTGGTCAAAATTTGTACATCAGTGCACCACCCAATAATAATTAAACAGATAAATAAAGAGACAGACACACAGACACACAGACACACAGACACACAGACACACAGACACACAGACACACACAAATAGAGCCATCATGTATCACATTACTTGTCTGCTGACAAGCAGTGCAGTATTTAAAGATGGCAAGATATAGCTTAATATAGTGAAGTGGACTTCAGACCAGTGCTGTGCCAACTGCTTTCAGATTCCGAGACAGGAAATAAACGGGCAGTTCCTTATTTTGGATTAAGTTTCTCCCACAATACATCAGCAGTGCACATTACACCAAATACTGACAGTGAGCATGGGCGAGCCCATGAACAGGGCCAGAGAGGATCACTGCAAGTACTGGGGTTAGAGGCTGGATGCCATGTGTTTTAAAGCATGAAAAGAACACTTTATGGGGAGAACAAATGGAAGTATTCTGTTTACTTTCTTGGTCTCTCAAATAAACCAGCATGCCATGTCCAGTTTCCACAATTTCACTCCAGGGTGCAGGAGAAGTTTCCAGATTGGTAGGATTCTTTTTAAAAAGTCATTTTTATTTCTTTTGTCATGAGAGAACAATATCTTCAAGGAATATTCCAGAAAATACCAACAGTAGGATCAGCTATAGTAGACGCTGTTTTACATCATGGCTGGGGATAACTCACCTGAGCACCATGAGGTTCTGCACCATCTCTTTGCCCAGGTAATGGTCGATGCGGTAGATCTGGTCCTCTGTGAAGAGGGTGGACAGGTGGGCAGACAGCTCTTCGGAACTCTGCAGGTCCCGACCGAAGGGCTTCTCCACGATCACTCGGTTCCAGCCCCTGGGGGTCATCATACACATCATATGTAAATAGAAATGAAATAAAACTGACTTATGTTAATTCATATTTCTGCAATAAATACCCGAGATGCACAGTGTTTAAAAAAGCTCTAACGCAAAAAGGCAATGTACACCTGTATGTGAATTTACAGTTCATATTTTCATTTATGTGCTGTGTGTTTGTTAGTATGTATTACTAAAAAATTTTGGCTTGTGCGTTTTTTGCTATAAGGTGTCCTGGTTGGTATGGGGGGGGAGGGTAAATCAGACTTGGATAAGGTTTGTATGCACATAGACACAGGTCCTATATTCCTATTATTATGGGGACCCTCAATTTATTTCTAGGGGTAAAATCCTAAAGCTAAGAACATCCATAACCCCTACCCAACCCTAACCTTAAGCGTAAGCAACCAAACAAAATACGACATGGTCAACATTTTCAGATTTTTTGATTAAATTCACGGGTTTTCATAAAGGTTTATATTGTGGAGCCCTGCTGCACACACAATCATGATTGATGTGGAGACTTCACACTGAAAAACAGATGCAATTGATGGTTGCTATACCCACCACCCCCGCAAACTTAAAAAAAATGAGCACAAATAAAAGACGGAGATGATTTTAAAATGGCCGACTACAGGCACCCTAAAGGAATTAACACAAGGTCTGTTTTTCAACAAGGATAGGAACACACACGCACACAACCATTGTATGCATGAAAACAATTGATATTGGGGGGACAACAATTTAAAATGTAAAGGTCTATTTATTGGGGGGATAAATGAAGCCAAATTAAATGTTGAGAGGTACACGTCCCGCATACCGTCCCTGGTTCCTACAACACTGGCTGAGAAATTCTGCAATTAAATTTTGAGATCAATGAAACCTGAATAATTTACATATAGTACTTGCATATAAACCTCCAAACTGGCATTACACAAGACGGTAGTTGTACGCACTTATGATGCATTAGCATTTAAGCAGCTGTATGATTTTGCTCATAAATGTTGTCCCTGTGTTGCAGAGTCTGTAAACACTGCACTTGTCAATAAAACGATTCAGCATATATTCAAATAAATACGACTGTGTAGTATAATTATTCTACTTGACCTTCACCCCTAATTAGATTGAACTTCCCCGGCCCACCCCACACGGACACTGACTTTGCGCTCATGCAGTGGTTCCTGATGTTTCTGGTGACGTCGTGGTACACACTAGGGGGCAGTGCCAGGTAGAAGAGCCGGTTGGCCATGTTGCCGCCGGGCAGGGAGAGGATGTGGGAGTGCAGGCGGGAAAAGGAGTCCCCCTCAGTGTAGGACCCGCTCAGGTAGGTGTTCCGGCTGAAGAACACAGAGAGGCGCTCCGCCTCGCTATCTGCCACCTGGGAGGGAGAGAGGGAGAGAGCCAGCTAGAAACAGACCATGCGCTCGCACTGATGTGTCCGAAAGCACAAATAAGCCATACAAGCCTTGGGTGGGTTATATTAAATTGTTCCACGGCACTCCAAAGTCAGGTGACAGTCCCACTGCCCACCTAATGGCAGACAGTTGTACACGTCAAACCCTCATCCACCTCACCTTCAGGTAAGGCAGGCACGCAGTCCGGATACCGTCGATTGTCAGGGCCGAACGAGCATAGCCCACAAAGTATGTCTGCTCAGGGAGGAGCCCGTCCCTGAACAGCCACCTGGGATGGGGGGGCAGGGGAAAAAGCTTAGGGAGACCAGTGCATCTGCCATGCAACCTCAATGCAAAAGGGGGCGTAAATGTAGCTTTTACCCATTTACACACTTTTAATTACACACTACATTTAAGTGGCGCTCATAGTAACTACAGCAGATCTGCACTAGAGTCTTCAATCAGCAACATTCAGGGTACAAGCCCAGGTCCTTAATGACAATGCAAACTGCTATTCAATACGTACCATAATGTTGGGTAGATCTTCTTTTTGGCTAAATCCCCCTGTAAAAAAACACGATATACTGTAGTAATGTTTTGGTTCAGCTCCCCCTGCCAGACTAAATCAATCAGGTTCCATCCACCCTTTCTGCATGTCTTTCCAAAAGCAGCCGCCTACAACAACGTCACCTGCGGTCAGTTCTCCAGAACAAATGAGATCTTATTAAGCGCTAATCCAAACGCATTAGTGCTCTCCCATCCTGCGCTGCGGGCCAAATTCCCCACCAGGGAGTGATTACTGCCATTCCCAGCAATGTGTCAGCCTCACGCAAGTTATTTTCAAGCAGAGACTTTATTAAAAGACTATTTGTACGTTTTCGGGAACTTGCCGCAGCGAGCGCCCTTTCGCCCGGTTACAGTTAGCGACACACCGGCACTTTTTCGGTAATATGCCCGGCGCGCGGTTGCTAAATAACCACGGGCACTGATAAGGCATGAGGGGGGGGGGGGTCACAGAGCCCAGATGCCTTAATGACACTCGCAACACGGAAGTCACCCAGCAAAACTCCGCCATAAAAAGGAGCTCTTCAAATCACTCATCTGTAGAGGAATCAGGTCACACGAAAGCCTGAGTTTTCTGTTAACAAGGAGGGTTATTGGTCATGGCCAGTGACCACACATAATACAAGTATGTACTGTGTACGTGTACTATCATATACAGTAGACACACACACATATTATATACACACACACATATATATACATATATACATACATACATACACACATATACATACATACACATACATACATACATACACACACATATATATATATAAATATATTATATTCGCGCACTCACATCTGTTTATATATTATATGTATGTATACCCACACACAGTACATGTTACATATGCAGAAGAAACAAGAATGCCACGGAGCAGCGCGATCTAACGCTGTCCAGATTGGCGCTACACTGCGTTACCCATCATGCATTGCGCTGATCGCGGTTTCGGAGCAGCGCTGCACGGCAATGACCGCGCGCCAGCTAGGGCGACTGGTGTTTACTGACGCGATGATGGCGCGGCGATGGGGAGAGGCAGCGTGAGCGCAGTCCAAAGGCTTTCGCCACACCAAAACCGTGGGACGAACGGGAGTGAAACGACAGTGTGGGGAGAACTGCTCCACCACGCCTCACCCGCCCTCCCGCTGGCCTGAAAAGAAAACGCTGAAAGACGATGACACTGCACAAAACGGCCGCGCTCCGCTCTCCCCTGCACGTCGCAGAAGAGAAAACGAAACGCTGGGCAAACAAATTAAAATATAACCAAATGCCCCTCCAAATGCAGTGGTACGATCTGCCAACAAAAAGTCTGAATAAGGCTAATAAGAATAGACCGCATGACAGTAAAAAGCAGGTGAGGATGGCAGGAGGGGCGACGGGGGGTAATATTACTACTAAAACAAGGAAACAATGAAGGTAATGAAACTCAGCAGCTAGCTGAAATTCCAAAGAGGGATGGTTAAGCAGTATTATAACAGTAAAGAAACACCTCAGCTCTTACTTAATTCATTTCCTCATCTGCCCTCTTCGCTTACTCAATATTTGCACAATTTCTTTCACTTCCCATATCTATCACTCCCCCCAAAAATCTACTCAAAACTGCTAGCATTTGCATTACAAATTGAGAGCACCTTGCATACATTGTGCATTTAAAAAGCTTATTTTACATCAGTGACTGCATAAACACCATTTTAACTCAATCCTGTCCCCCTGACTTTCTACTGCAAAAAAAAAGTATCCAAGTCAGGATTCCACCCTTACTCTCAGTTTGTAGAGTGCCCCTGTGTGTACAACCCTGCAAACTCTCTCACTGAGAAACGTTAACAAATCATGAACCTTAACATTCCTTCAAGAAAAATGCAAAAGATGGAAAAATGCCAGAATGACTGACAGTTTTCCATATATGTAGCAGACACTTTAATCCAAAGCATTTTACAGCTGAGAAAGCAGAGTCAGACAGTCCCTGGAGCAATTGGGGTTAAGGGTCTTGCTCACTTCAATGGTGAAATCATTCTTTCAACACTGGGATTTGAACCGGCAAGCCTCCAATCGTAGGTGCAGCATCCTAACCCACTGAGCAACTGATCACCCCCCATAAAAGTATTCACCTGGCTGACCCCAGGCCTTCATCACCACAATACAACCACTACCCAGTTGAGCTATCTGGCTCTGCTTCTCTACTGTTAGGTAGACAGTCCTCTCCAAGAAAGATAGTCCTGGTGCTATAGAGTTCACAGCCTGTCATGAACCTGGGCCATATGCGATACTAAGGAGAACGCACCGAAGCACCCATGATGACAAAGACGTGGACGTCTGAGTGGTGGAACTCCTTGTCTTCATGCAGCTCCTTTCTGAGCTGCCCAAAGACCTCCGAGCGGGACAGCGGGACACTGCTCATCTTTGCTCTCTGGGAGGGAAAGGTGGCAGAGGTGAGAGGGTGACATAAATGCTTATAAACAAGCAGCAAAGAAAACTAAAACATCTGGGACAAGTTTGAAGCTCCATTCAAGTCAGTTTGTAATACGAGTTTCTGGAAAAACTTGAACCTGGACAAAGCGCAATACTGATGTGTTTGCAGAAGATTAGCCAGCATGACAAAGTTGTCTGCGTCTTACTGGCAAGCACCAATAGACAGAGAGCCAAACACCCCAACATTCACCAAACAGAGGATCTAATATGAAGGTTATCACAATATTGTGTAATAATGTAACAGATCGCCAGATGCAGTTATCACAGCACTCCACACAGCCCTTACACACTTGGACCCGGAAAACACCTCTGTAAGAATGCTGTTTGTGGACTTCAGCTTTTAATACAGTCATCCCCCACAAACTGGTTAAAAACTGAGTGATCTCGGCTTAGGCAGCACACTGTACACATGGATACTGGACTTCCTGAGCAACAGACCCCAGAATGTCAGGATAGGAGATGTGACATCATTCAAGCTCATCCTGAACCCTGGTACACCACAGGGGTGTGTCCTCACCCCCCTCCTCTATTCTCCCTTCACTCATGACTGCTTCCCCATCCATGCTACCAACACTATAGTCAGATTTGCTGACAACACTTCTATAACAGGACTAATAACAGACAATAATGAGACAGCCTACAGGGAGGAGGTTCAGTATCTAGCAGAATGATATCGTCACAATAACCTGGATTTAAACACTATACAAACAAAAGAAATGATAGTGGACCTCAGAAAATCAAAGCGCACAGACCACTCTGCCCTTTGTATACAAGGGGAGGAGGTAGAGAGCTAAGTATGTTGGTGTGCACATCTCGGATGACCTCACCTGGACCACACACACATCTCCCGTCAGGTGGGGAATGCCCAACAGAGGTTTTACTTCCTAAGATAGCTAAGGCACGCTCATCTCCCTCATCACCTGCAGACCAACTTCTACCGGTCAACGATAGAGAGCTTCCCGAACTACTGATGCATGGTATGGTTCACCAGCTGCACAGGGGAGGACCTACAAAGGGTGGTGAGGGTGGCAGAGTGCGCCATCTGCCCCACACTACCCTCCCTCAGAGACATTTACACCAGCCGACTTCAAAAGAAAGCCAGTTACATCTCAAAGGATCCCACCCAACCTGGACATCACCTATTCTCTGCACTGCCCTCTGGAAAAAATACTCCCCAGATACCAAAGCTAACATTGAAAAATAGCTCCTACCCACAGGCAGTCAAATGCACAACCCCTCCTCCCACTCCCTGAGACTGAGATATAATGAACCCCTACCCCAAGACTGGAAGTTCATTACTCTGTTACTCTTATTTCTCCCTTGCGCTTTACGTTATCATCATTTTGCACCAGTAACTCGGTACGTACTACCTCACTGTGTTATGTTATGTTTGTTCGTATTTAAGAATACATTTGTCATTTACTATGCTCACAATCTTAGAGCTGCTAAACGGTCTTTCGTTGTTTTTTAAAAATAATGACAAAGATCTATTCTATTGTATTCTACGCCATTCCAACGTGGAAATAGCGTTCTCTTACGAATGGCATTAATAATTATTGTCTTAGATAAAACAGATTTATGGTTTTAACGGGAGGTGGATGGGTGCATAGTGATCTTGCAACATCTGTACGAACAAGGGCAAGTTAGGCATCCAGTACTGTAGAGATGGCTATCGCTACAGAAAAGGAAGCCAATGCATTGAGCCGCAGGAGAATGAAGTCAGTTCAGTCTTCGCCAAAACCGTACGGAGACAAAATCATCCTCTGCCATCCTGCGTTTAAGTGCCTCGGTGTGCCATGCAAGTTACATGCGTGTTTCCCGATATTAACATCTAAAAAGGTTTCATAAAAAGGTACGCTGGGCAATCGAAAAACAAGGAAATGCTATTATACAAGAAAAAAAAATTCAAAGAAAATACATAAATGGCACCCAACAACTGTGACTTTAACGTGAGCGACTGTGTTAGACCGTGCCTTAGATAACCTATATAATAAGATGCTATTTTATTGATACAGAATATTCACTGTAATATGCAAAATGTACACATCTATCGGGCAATCTAATTCACATCTATTATGGTGTAGTCTAGTACTTACATCCGGGAGCTCGTTCTCCGGTTACGTTGGCTGTCTTCAAAGCAGAAAGAATAGCAGGATCAAGACGGCAAATCTACCAAACACTAACAAAAACCCTGAACTTCCTCAGTGCAGCCATCAGCTACTGTGCCTTTAACACCTCCTTATCGTCCTACGGTGACAGCTCATAATTCTGTCACGTTATTGGCTAGGAGCAAAGCACGCCAGCGCGCAAAAGAGGTGGGAGAAAAGGGAGATTAACCAATCATAACTGTAATGGCATTTTGAATGACAAGCCATTTGACAAATGATGCAGATTGATCAGAGACTTGGGCTGGTCCCGTTTCATCCCATTTGTATGATTACTTTATTGATTAATGATTTTTACATAAAACTGCTTTTCTGCTGCATATAATACATCAGTATCAGACCAAAGGATTTAGATAACTCATTATTAGAGGTTATCCAGGTAAAACATGTTGACAGTAGGTGAAAATTAATAAGTATCACATTAAAGCCACTATAATCACAGTAAAAGATTTATAAATATACACTCATGAAAGTTCCGTCTTATTAATGAAATAAACATAAAATCATTATTAGATTAGCTATGTGAGTGGTTCAACGGGCTGAGTCACTGTGCTCGTGATCAGATGATCACTGGGTTGAGCCCAGACCTTGATGGAACAGTCAATTGTCTGTACTCCCCTGGGCAAGACCCTCAATCTCCAGCCCCGGTGAGGCTGCACATTGGCAGACTCTGCGCTGTGACTCCCCCCAAGCAACGGAGAGCAAGATGGGGTTGGAAAAGAGAAGTATTCCATTGTACCTGTAAAAGTAAATTCTCAAAAAGCATTAAAAGGTGATCACAGAGTTTCATTCATTCATTCATTCACTCTGATTGCTGAGAAAACCCTTTAACCCTTTGGGTTCACTCTACAGGGAACTGGGGGGGGGGGGGGGGCTCAACAAAATACATTAAAAAAACATATTTCACCATCCATCTGCCAACTAGTTATCCAGGACAGGCAGCTTGTGGTGGTGGCTGGGTGCCTCTTTGAAGATCACAGGGTCCCCAAGCATGATATGCAGGAGGAACCCATACGACCCAGAGGGAACCTCACATGACATGGGGAGAACATACAGACTCCAGTTTTATTATTATTATTATTATTATTATATAATATTGTGCTATACTGTGCAATACAAGACATTTCACAAATTTAATAATAAAAATATATCACATTTACTTAGATTTAAATAAAAACATATAAAGTAAAATTGGCGAAAACAGAATGTATGTTGTCAATTATGCTGCACTTATTAATATCCTGGCTTTCATGTCTGTTATGCATGTCTTGCAAAAAGTATTTGCGTTAACCGTGTGATGCAGTACTTATCTAGAAATTCTGGTTTGTAAGGGACAGACCTAGTGCCCAATCGTAACAGTCTTACTTTAATCATATTTTAGGAGGAGAAGCAGTTCTCTCTCAGGCTCCTGCTCTCTGTTCACCCAGATCTGCCTGAAGGACAGTCTAGGATGTTATCAGATACTAAACAGGAGTGAAATGCCTGCAAGCACAGACCCCATATTCAAACAATGTACAACAGTCAAAAGACATGCGCCACGTTTAACAGGATCAAACGGAAATGACAGAAACGGCAGCTCCTCTGTTGTGCCAAGCAAAGTAACATAGCAGGAGGTACTGAATGAAAATCAAATACTGCATTTTAATGAAACCTTCTCATTGGTTGACAAAGTAAGCCAGTTTTATCCTACGTGATGCAAGGGTAGGCTCAAAGCCGGCATAGTGCATGGTGCCTGTAATTAGGCTACATATCTGTTCTCTACATTTATGTCTTGTTCTTCCTAAGCTTATTTGGTGCTTATTAGCATCCACATTTACAGATCAAACGTTATCAGGCCACCTAGATGAAACATGGGTCAAAATCAAAGACCCCACCAAAGTAAAACCAGAAACACCTGTTTTTGTTAGTCACATGCTGTGGACATCAAATGTGTCATTGACGATACGATTTGAATTTTGGAGACGTGGCGACAGTGTGTTTTCTGGCCCGTGGAGCATCCAGCTGGTATATTATGCAGATACTGTGCTGATGACTTGCGTGATCTATTTTTACTGGTGCCATCAGCTTCAGTAAAGAGTGCCGTTAAGACCCTCAAGCTGTTTCAAAGCCTCTTCATAGATTGGCTATGGCTTCTTTAAGGGAGCATTGGCTTTGATACAAGTTCCCTTATTGAAGACTTGCTGCAAAAAAAAATTTTTAAAACAAAAGACAACCAGGCGCTTTCAAGGAATTTTCTAGAAGGTCATTCCGAAGCTTGTTTGAACTGGCCACGTTAGGCTGCTCTGTGAGTGCAAGCCCCACTACACCACGCATTGTGCACTCAACAGCATCGTCCCCAAACACATACTGAATCTGGGTTACACACTCATTACCTGGCAACGAACGGGGATTGTTTTGCCCTCGATAGGAGTTTCATGCAAACACACCAGGTTACATGAAGCAGCAGCACAGAGACACTGAAGGGAATATAGGTGAGTCACCATGACTGCATGAGCTGTAACTGAAGTTTGAATTTTGATTGATCAGCTAATATATCCCCTCCCCTCACCTCACAGTTACTCCCTTATCTTTGAAAACTGGCATTTAAGCAGTATATTACATTATCCAACAGTCTTTAGTTACAAATAACTGGACAGCATGATCATGTTGGCACATGTGATTGACTGCTGGTATTATCCCATTTGACAGAGCTCTGTGAAGCACCTTGGCTCTTCATTCAATTAGAGAACAAGACCTAAAGTCATCAGTTCAGGGTGACATTTTTCACACAGGCTCCCAAAACTCACACTAAGATTATTTATGTTGCTTCTGACTTGTGTTAGGATAGATTTTCAAGTGGAGATTTCCCTACAGTTTCCAAATAACTGCAATTCAATTAAATGAACAGAAAATTGCAGCCAGCATACAGATCAAGTGAAATCCTTTAATATCGATCAATATGAACATGGCAAACAGCTGTTCCATTCTGCTCTCTCCATTAACTGTCCATTAACTCCAGAAAGTTGTCAATCATTCAGAAACATCCCGGCCAAAATCACATTGGTTTGAGTTCATGCACTGTGCTGATATTCTGAGGAATAACCCATGTTACCACACAATGAGGTCAACTGAAAGCCCAGTGCTGGTTGGGGTCGGCTGGGTTACAGTCAGCCATCAGTATGGCATCATCCTGCAGAGTTAAGCACAGGCTAGAAAATGGGTTCATCAACTGTCGACCCTGGAAAAGGGAAAGAGATGAGAGGATTAGCCCATTTCTGATAAAGGATGAACTTGGTATACATCTACAGTATTATGTAACAAAAATCTTAAGTAGTCAAAGAAAATGATATTCAAATGATTGTTTTATACCAACGTGACAATGATTGCTGTAAAAGTGTCAGCGTAACCATCTCAAAACCGTCCTGAAATCACTCCAGAATTTGCAGCATCCATACGATATAGCCATGTATTGTTTTGACACAACCACCAGCACACCTTGTAGGGCTAATCCACATCCCACAGGCTATTAAAACTAGTTTAATAAAATAAGTGAGCCAGTGGTGAAATTAAACAAATAAATGGAATGGCTGAGGTGCCTCTGAGGAGAGGTTTGGGAACTGAAGTGAGGTTCTTTTAGACATCCAACTACAGTTAAGCCCAAAATCATTCATACCAATACCAAAAATATTGATCTATAGTGAATTTATCTGACCAACAGGCTTCTTCTGGCTGGAAATGGCATAAGCATCTGAGAAAAGATGGTCAGACATTGTGCTAGAGATAAATGAAAAAAAAATTACTTTTATGAAAAGTGTCCAAAATTATTCATACCCTCTTTCAATAATCAATGGCAGAGCTTTTATTTGCCATTACAGCAATCAAACGGTTCTTATAATTGCTAACGAGCTTTTTGCACGTCTCCACTGGGATTGGGTATGGGTATGAATGTAGGGCTTAACTGTAGATATTGATAACTTTTTGGAGAACAGGAAATTGCTAGTTCTTATGTCACTCTTAGTTTACATGTGTTCTAATGTAGTCATTTTTGTTCTTAGCAAATGTGCACCTATTACCCAGATAAATAGCACTAAACATTTTCTTTGTCTACCTAAGACTTTTGCAGAGTACTGATCATCTAAAGGTGGTTGTTTTTGGCATTTTGTAACCGGGCAAAGAAAGGAAAACCTTGATTGTGAACAAGCTGCTATTCCATCCAAATGAGCTACACAAATTCCTGAATGTAGAATAACATACCAGATGAAATTATTCAAGCCACCAATCACTCTCACATATTTATAGAGGATGCAATAATATTCTGAGAAACAGAAATGATTACTGAAGATGGACTGTTGAACCTTCTCACACATGTATAAAGCATTACTTTGGCCCATTTATTTACTAAGGAAGGAGTGACTTTGCCAACTTCCTCAATCAACCTTCATTGTGCTGAAGCACAGAGTGTATCACAAGAACTTGGGAATTTCCCAGATTATCCAGGAACAGAACACAATGATTACACCCATTTATGGTGTCCTATTTTAGGGATGAAGGTTTCCTCAGAACTTCTGTTGTGTGTGTGAAGATGCATTACTGTGGGAGTGATTATAGATTAAGAATAACCCTTGCTTTACTAAGGATGGGTCAGGATTAAATGCAGCTAGCTGGCTTAACTGAAATGAAACCCAGCAAAATTTACTACATAAATGGATATATAGACACACATTTTATGGTGAGGGGTAAATGCTAACCAGCATCAACAAATTTTTCGGTATACCTATTCACCAATACTACTTCATTTATACTATAGCTACAGGAATGCTCACTTCTACCCTCTAGTGGTTGACAAGTTTCTACATCTGAGTTACATGAAAATATTCCTACCCCAACCACCCCCTTCCCAAAAAAAGGCAGTATACCATATGAATAAAAACTAGGTCTGTTTGGTACTAGCTTTATCCACAAATGTTAGCTCACATGCTAAGGATACATTTTACGTTCGTCATACTGACACATTGGGGCGTGACGTACCAAGAACTCCCACACCTCTGCAGGTACTTCGCTGGTCCCACGACCACTGAAGTGACATGGTTCGATCCGGACATGCTCCGGCGGTGGCCTTGCCAGCAGGCACAGCTGATACTTCACGTTGTGTCGTAACTCTTTGCGAGAGGTGTACTCAAAGTACTGCACATAGAGGACAAACAAAGCCTGGGGTATGCAAGGTCACGCTGCCTTTCAACAGAATTTAACTCAAAGGTCACTTTGTCAGGTAGTCCATTTAGGACTGGGTGGAACCCCCGGTTTCTTCCAGAACCACATCAAAGGATGACGAGTTGTACTTTCTGCATACCACTATACTAAGCCATTCTTTTTTTACTCAGTGCTCCTGTTAGCTTTGCCAGGTTACCTGGTCATTATCCTCTGACTTCTTTTATTAAACAAGGACTTTGCAGCAACAGAAATTGGATTGAATTGGACAGAAGTGGATTGTTTACGGCACCCTTTTTACTGTATACAAATGCAGAAGGGTGACCACCTAATCTGGACCCACCTTAAAAAACACACACACACACACACACACACACACACACACACACACACACACTCTTTACCGGTCTGACCCAGTCATACATATTGGGTTTGCCTACATTACAAAGCAGATGTTCCTAGTAAAATGACCACTGATGTCATCTGATTTACATTTGAGGAGGTCGTCCTGTAAAGATACCTGGTTTCCTCCCTGATTGTGGCATGTGTACATGATCACAGCCCTTCCACTACGCCCATTCTGCCCTGCATCCAGACAGAGCTGGGAGCCAAAATTCATGATCTGCACAGAAAATTGCGCACAAATGATTGTTTGCACCATCACCAGTAATGTGGCAGGAATGACAGACACCTATGGCCAGTTAACATCTTACCGAACCGTACATAACAGGGTCCAGGTCGGGGATGAAGGCCTCGGGGTAGATGTTCTCCAGATACCAGGTGAAGTTTTTGCAGTGCAGCCTGTCCCGTAGTCTCAGGCGCTCTGATAGGTCACCAAACTTTTTCTGAGGAGAAAGTAAAGCAGTTTCAAAACATGAGAAAGGTGTTAATTGCTGCTCATGTGAATCTATTGTAGAACATTCATACAATTCACCCCCACTTTTCAGGTTTAGATTCACAGGGTAGGAGCATCTACTAAATAAGGAATGCATTTCACTTTGTGACCAACAGGGCCCCCCCCCCATGTAAACGTGTGGTTTGAATGGCGATAAGTACTGTCACAGGGCATGGCATAGCCAGAGTGGGGGGGAACTTCTCACCTCCCTGGAAATCTCAGCAGCATTCCGATTCCTCCTGTAGAAGATCCGTTTGTAGTCCCCCATCCATACCTCAGCTAAACGCACTTGGTTTAGCACGATGACGCCAGTGCCTTTGGGGAAGGTATGGGGACTCTTGCTACGAAAGACATGGCCAACTACCGAGCAAGGAATAATCTCCAGCTGCCCCCCACAGAGCCACACCTGCACACGACAAAGTTTATAATGTAAGGTACTTCCTTCAGATAAAAAAAAAAAAACCCACACACAACCCTCCCTGCCCTGCCAATTTCCTCAGCTACACATCTCACCCGGAAGGACATTTCCAAGTTTTCTCCTCCCCAGAACTCCATCTTGTCGTCATATCTCCCAATGTACTCAAAATATGACTTTGAGATGGCGAATAAACCACCAGCAAAGGTAGGAGACCTGGAACACACAACCCCACCAAAGTAAATACACCTGCACACATTAAATTACACTACATCACTGTTTCTCAACCCAGCCCTCAGGAAGCACCAAACAGTCCATATTTCTGCAGCAGGAAGGAAGCAGATGTGTGGACTGTCTGGTCCGGGATCCCTGAAGACTCTGTTGAGAAACACCCAATCACACTAAACAGTGTGACTTTTGGGTATTTAACAATGAGAAGTGCTCTGTTGAGTATTTAACACTGAGAAGTTACACTCGCAGAGAAACAAGTTCAATATATCTATATACTGTATTGATGACTGCTATGTAGCAATAGATGTTCTTTATGCTGGACCCTCACTTGATGGGGTAGGTCTCATCCTTCCGCTTCATTCGCACATGCTTCGGGGCGGCCTCCCAGTTAAACGCCAGGTCCCACTCGAAGATGCCACGATTGCAAACTTGTTTTTTGGGCATGGGTTTGCTGAACCGGAAGTTGTCCTTGTTGATGACAGTGATTTCAGGGCTTACCACCGCGGTGGGCTCCTCCACGATTCGCGCCAGCAGGGGTTCTAGCCAGCCCTGGTAGCACTCACCTTGGAGGAATAGCAGAGTATGTTCTCCTTGCCCACTACTGGTTTGATTTCAGCTTCTGGGGAACTTAGACTGTTGCTTCTAAGCTGACCAGCACCATTAGCATTACTAATAGGGGTGTCACAATTCATTGATTCTAATAGTTAACGAATCAGTATGATTTATATTGACTCGAGACCAATACACTACAGTACATTTATGTAGTTTAGTATGCCTGTGTTACTATGTTTTCAGAGTGTAAGCTACACATATCCAGAAATAGTTTTGTTGTTAAAGTAAAATACAAATGAGATGGTTTCTTGTGGAGATTTTATGCATTTTTGAAATGTGTATTTTTTTGTTTTTTTCTGTTGTTAAAATGAAAAATTTGTTCTTTTTGAATTCAAATGAATTCCACTAAAATCAGCTTATGGTTTCACTGTAATGAAAATATTGATCATGTATTACTGAATCAAATCAAATCGTATCATATCACGGTAACATTTCAAATATCGTCAGTCATCATCAAATCGTAGCATGGAAAATTTTACAATTTATATCCCTGATTACCACAGTAACACTATCATCAAGGCTAGACTTACGCACAGCCTGTCCAGGGCTGCAGCCCAGGGCCCCCGAGTTGTAGGGGGCACCAAAGTTTCTTTCTGGTTCTTAGGATTTTATGCTGTAGATATGGCCCCACCCCAAATTCATTCCTGAGCATGGACATCAATTGTGGGGGAGAGTTCAGATGATTTCAAGGTCCCTTGAGTGATCGGGGCCTTAAAAAATGTGGAGCATTATTGGATTGGGGACCCCAATATGATATTTTTTCATGGACACAAAAATGTCTAGTGGGACTCCTGATACCCGAGTATCGTGGCTATCGAACTCTTCCCCAAAGACTGACTACAGTACCAACCAATGAGCTTAACCAGCTCTTCCTGCTTTGTATCCATTTTGGTTAGAGGTTACAGCTGATTGAAGGAATGACAGGATTCAGCACCAAGGGCCCCCCAGAGTCGGGGTCCACCTGCTGAGAAACTCACAGTGGGCATCTAGGAAGGTGAGCACCTCAGCCCGGGCCTCGGCGGCCCCTAGTAGCCTGGCCGCTATCAGGCCCTTGCGTTCGACCTGCCTCACCACCCGCACGATCTTCAGGGGCCGCACATGCTCCTCCAAGCGCAACTTCAGGGGCTCTGGGACAAAGGAGAAACACATCCATGTATCACTGAAAGGGAAATTAGTTGGGGATTGGTCTACAACAGAAAAACACTAATTACCTCACTACAGGACAAAAGTCAGGTAACAGAATTGAGGGTGTGTGTATGTGTGGCAGCATGTAGATGATTGGATTAGGAGGCTGTGCCTGTGATCAGAAGGTTGTCGGTTTAAATTCCACAGTCAGCAGAGTGATGTTACTGTTGAGCAATCTTATCCAGAAAGGGCCGCTGGGTACGCAAGTTCCCTGCAACTCCCTAATTAGAGGTCTGATTGGCTGAAGTGTCCTCACACCTGGGTTTGATGAGCTGAACTAAAGGTTATCCTAAAATCCTGCATACACACTGGCCCTTTGAGGATAAGATTCCCCACCCCTGATCTAGGGTCAGTACAACAGTCTAAAGTACCTGCAGTGCTTGCGTCATCCACCAGCAGGATCTCTTCAAGGAAGGCTGCTGGGGCTGTGTGAAGAACACTGTAGACTGTCCTGAGGAGTGTAGACCAGGCCTCATTGTGGAACACGATGATCACGCTGGTGGAGGGCAGAGCAGGACAGCGCCGGAACATTTGCCCAATGCAGCTAACCGAAAGAATGCCATGTAAGTATGCAACTAGCATTTATTGCTTTTAACTACAAATTTTATCACTACATCGCAGTTGACAGCCATTGTCCCTGAAAGGTTTTTATGGCTGAAAGTTAAAATGAAGCCCAAGGAACATTACGTCACCAAAGTTTATTATTGATATTATTGCAGTTCAAATATTGCAGAGAAATATTTTGTGGTGAACTGCACTGTCACTTTCAAAAATACCATGTACTGGTATAGTGGCATGTAAAATGAGGTAATGCCCAACCCTGAGCGGGGAAAAAACATACTAGGGGAACATGTTAACTCAGGTCTGGAGCAGAAATCAAGGTCACAACCCATATGGCAGAATAAAATAAATCATGCACTCTAGTGGGCAGTCAGTGCTACAATATTTTAAACATAACCCCCTTTCACACTCCAGAGATTTACTTCCCAGCATGTTGCACGGCAGGCAGTGACTCACTCTGGGTGGCGGGTGTCCTTGCCCAGGCTACGATGCACAGAGATGCGATCACTGGCATACTGGTTCAAGCAGTGCTTCCTCATGCCTTCCTGCATTTCTACCAGCTCCGCCGCTGTCAGTTTGCCCATCACAAAGGCCTTCCCATCAGCCCCTGGGGCACTGGAGTTTTGAAGGGGCCTCTGTAGGTGGGCCTTGAGCTCCTCGGGACTGTAAAACCCAGGGAGGCAGTGGCCGGCTTGAGTATTGCGGGTCCTCATCATCGGGGGTTGGGGGGCGCTGATTTGGAAGCCCATGTTGCTGACGGCACCCCTGATCACCCCCATTGTTGGCAGTTTGTACACAAGGCCATAGTACCTGAGACCCCCTGTATACCACTGCATCAGCAATAGCACCAAAAACAAGGTGCCCACTAGCAGGAGCAGCCTGATGGCAGAGGCTGCGTGACACGTGATGGCACGCATGTCGCTGCGCAAGATCACGATAGACTGAGGGAGGGAAATATAAACATCAGTATACCGAGGTGTATTATGATGAAAGAGTCAGGAAACCCTGATTGCACGCTGGAGATGAGGAATTACTTCTACAATAAGTTCGTAACTTTCAATTTGTCAGAAGCGATTTTACTTATTTTGCGGTATATAACGAAAACCTTTGGGGGTGGGCGCTTGATACCCTGGGGACCCAGTAATATAAAAGTATCATTGAAACTACAAATACCTTTACGACCCCCCTCTCTAAAGAATCAAACAGTTATGCCGTGGGCATAATTGGGAAAGTGAACTGGTGAAGAATTACGAGATAAAATGTACCCCAAAAATAAATTTTTATATGGACAATTTTCCTGCTATAAGTAAGACTAAACGTCGCACTAAACATAGTAAGCGTTTTCAGTGAATCTTTAAGCACATGACACTCAAATACTGGATTTTTTAAAACATTAAAATTGTAACACGCTGTACTTACCTGGTAAAATAACCACTTAAAGCGCTAAGGTCGGCGCGCCACCCAGTCACTATTAATAAAAAGTAATGCTATTCATTTAAAAACAGAGGGAAGATAACTGATTAACCTCAAACTGTGCTGTGAAAATCCAACACTGCACTGACCACAGAACAGGCACTGGGAGCGTCGCAGCTGCTATTAATTGCAGTTAAAGATCCAAAGATGCGGACATTTTCACGTTAAAAGCCTTTAAACTTAACGTATAATGTATAAAGTATAATATAAACGTATATTAAGTATAAAGCGTTTAATAATACAAATATGAATTTGATTAACAGTAGATCGTAAGCATGTACGTTATTTTTTTACATATTTTTTAACATATTTCCTTTACCTGGATTATTTTTGGCAAGTTTTGCGTGTTTCATTTGTAACTTAGGGTTTACAAATATGCAGTGCCACAATTATCTCATGGTCTTTATTAATGATAAATATCCATCCATCCATCATCTCCCGCTTAATCCAAGGTCGGGTCGCAGGGGCAGCTGTCTCAGCATGGAAACCCAGACTTCCCTCTCCCTGGCCACTTCATCCAGCTCCTCTGGGGGAATCCCGAGGTGTTCCTAGGCCAGCCTAGAGACATAGTCCCTCCAGCGTGTCCTGGGTCTTCCCCGGGGTCTCCTCCCAGTGGGACATGCCCGGAACACCTCACCAGGGAGGCGTCCAGGAGGCATCCTAATCAGATGCCCGAGCCACCTCATCTGGCT
>JAAGVU020000123.1:5943382-5962534 GCA_011763525.2 Mormyrus iriodes | reverse complement strand
AACTAGATGCGATCAAGATGTCCCCAAAAGTGCAAGCATTAAAGTTGAAATTGCTCTCTTATAAGTTAAATATCTGATATAATTGTTGGCTTTGAAAACTATTTTCCTGTTTGTAAGATGGTTTACATGTTAAATGATTAGAGGAAGGTTTAAATTTTGTACTTGCGCTGTAATAGTTTTAAGGTTTTAATTTTGGCTGTTGACATTTTATGTAAAATTAGGGTTTTAATCCTCAGAGAAATTTAAGAAGTCTTTTTTAAATTGTTAAATACTTCATTTCTCTGTGTGTGTGTGTGTGTGTGTGTGTGTGTGTGTGAGAGAGAGAGAGAGAGAGAGATATCTCCTTGTTCAAAATTAGAGGTTTGAATGTTGCTTTTGTCAGAAATGTTTTATTTGTTTGAAATAACAGCTCTACTCCCCAGGGATATTTGAGCTGTTTTATTTTTTTTTTTTAAGTGTTGAAATACTTTTTTACATTGTTAATACACCTGTGTGTGAGAGAAAGACTGAGAGTGTTTGTTTGTTTTAGTTTGAAATGTTTTATACTGATTTGCGATAACTGTATTTAATGTTTCACAATAAACGGTTTAATTGTAATGTATTTTAGTTGTGTGGTCTGTTATAAAATTGTATTCAATGCAGAGAAAAAAAAATCATTCATTTGGTAATATTTATCAGAACAGAATTTGCAAGATTTTCATAATTATATTGAGTTATTTAACTTAATACAATTAAGTAACTGAAAGTGTCCAATAGTGAAAACAATAAATATTTCTATCATAACAATAAGATTTATTATATTAGTTTAAGATTTACTTAATATTTTTATAGTAATGTTCTCTATAAATTGATTTTACTTGATTTTTAATTGATTTTACTTAATGAATTTAAGTAAATAAAACTTGCTACTTAAATATAATTATGTAACATTTATTTATCTTCATAAATGTTATGTTCAGTACTAAGTAAATTTACATTGATACTAGCATGTGAGTTGTACTTCATTTTACAGCAGTAAAATCTACTTAGAAGTACTAGTGCAAATTAAGAGGATTTTATTAAGTAAATCCTACAAGTAATTTTTTTCAGTGCAGAATATGATGAGGCAAACTGAAGAGGAAGAGAGGAGAGAGACAGGTGCTGCTAGGGCGAGACAGACGTCTCTCGCGGAGTCCTTTGGTGCTGCAGGCAGGCACTATCCAGGTACAGAGGGAGAAAATGTGGAGCTGTTGGCGACATGTAGCACTGTTGTTGAATTTTGGGAAACTGACCTACGTCTGTCTACTAGGCTTAGGTTTTTGTGTTGATGTTTAAGCAACGGGAGTTCCCCGCATTCTTAAAACTACAGAATGCCATTTTGTTCAAATTTACATTAATAAATATGGTTAAGAAATAATTAATGAGATAAATACATGCTACAAAAAATAGCTGCCTGAGTTCAGCTTGCAGTAATATGTGTGTCCCATTGATCACCTCACATTCAATAGGCTTAGATTTAGTCAGGTAAAGTCGCTTATAGAGGAGTTCATTTACAGTGGATTGCATGGGCTAGGTGTCACTAAAATATACAGAGTACTTGCAATGAAACAGTCATTGTGGGCTTTAAAAAAATAAAAATACAGCTGAAAACTATTTCATAGATAAGACAGATCGATCATAACATCTATAAAATATTTCTCAGTTGTTTTCTGATCTGTCATTTGTTTTGACAGATGAGAATATTTTTAAATGTAGGTACTGACAAACTTATGCAATTATTGTGGCATTTGTTTATTTGTTTATTTTACTGGCAATTTCAATTTAAGTCACAGCATTCTATATAACACAGCAAGTGTATGTAAACTATCAGTTCCTTCCCTCTTAGTGTAGGCTATTTTGAGAGTCTGCATACATAGCTGAATCAAATTAAGATTAAGCATTCAGTGCAGTGTAGCTCCATCATTTGTTTTACCCCTGTGTATTTTATACTGTTTGTAGATGATTCCCCAAGAGCAGCAACGCTCACAAGATGCCTGGGAGAGATGATTGTGAAGGACCTCCAGCCTCTGTCCATAGTGGAGAACCAAGGTTTCCAGGGATTTGTGAGAGCTCTTGACCCAAAATATAAACTCCCAGGAAGGAAAAAACTGACAGACTCATGTTGTAAACATGTTTGATGAATGTAAAGGCAAAGTAAGGGCATCTTTGCAAAATGCTTCTAGTGTCATACTTACCACTGATATGTGGACTTCAGTGTCCACCGAGGCATATTTGACCGTAACATGTCATCTTGTTGAAAACTGGCAAATGAGGGAATTTGTTTTGGAAACCCACACTTTCCATGGGCACCATACAGCAGATAATATCAGCTTAGCGCTTAAGCAAATCACAGAAGAATGGGGCATAACTGAGAAGCTGGTTACAGTTAGGCGCCAGTATGGTTGCTGCAAGGCTGGATGGAGGCATCATCCATGTTTTGCACATACACTGGATTTAGTTGTAAAGGACAGTGTAAAGCTGTCCCACAAGTGGTGCAGGTGCTGGAAAAATGCAGTGCGATTGTATCCTTTTTTCACCACAGCACAAAGACCACAGAGAAGCTTAGGGATATTCAACAACAGTTGAAAGTGCCAGAACACAAGTTAATTCAGTCAGTAGATACCTGCTGGAACTCTGTCTTTTACATGCTGGAGAGGCTCTGTGAGCAAGATGAAGCTGTGACCACAGCCCTCTGTCTTTTAGGGAAAAATGCACTGTGCTTAAATGTGGGAGAATTATCCCTCATCAAGCAAACAGTTGATGCACTACAGCCATTTGAAGAAGTAACATAAGAAGTTTCATCTGAAAAACATGTTTCAGTCTCCAAAGTGATTCCACTCGTGTCACTTATTCACAGGGCTGTAGCAGCCTGTGAATGTCAGGGCAGCTCCTTTGCCACACAACTGGCACAGCAATGCCAGCGCAGATTCAGGGGTATTGAGAGCATTCACTGTCTAGCTGCCAGTACATTTCCGGATGTTAGGTTTAGGCACCTTGGTTTTCGTGACAAAGACAATGTTGAGGTAATGAAAAAACGTCACCACATTGAAATGCATGAAGTCTATCAGACAGGACAGTCAGCTCCCACTCTAATTCCAAGCTCAACACCTACTGTTAGCTCTACCTTAGGGCCTTCTACCTCAGGGTCTAACCAGAGACCTGCACCCTCAGGTTCAGCTGCAACAAAAGGGGGATATGGACAGATTCTGACATGCAGGTTTTGTCAGGCCAACGTCACCGGTCATTGAAGTACGCCAGTACTCAGAGGAAAAATTGATTGATTGATTGAGATAAGGATCTACTGGTTTGGTGGCAAGTGCATGAACAAACCTTCCCAGCCCTAAGCAGACTTGCAGTGAGATACCTGGGAATTGCTGCTTCTCCTGTACCTGCAGAGAGAATCTTTTCAAAGGCAGGAGAGGTTGTGAGCAAAAAACGCAGCAGACTTAAAGGGAAAAATGTAAATATGCTGTTGTTCCTAAACAAAACCTGTGAATGGGGGAAAGTGTGAATGTTACATTTTTTTGTTGAAATGTTCAGGCAAGTATTTACATGTTAAATAGTAAGAAACACATGTTCAAATAGCATCAATTAACATGTAACTTTTCAGTTTTTTCTTGTATGATAATTCTTCATAATAAAACAATAAGAACAAGTACATTGTATTCATTATGAAGCTATAATTTGAAATACGCTTTGTATTTTGATTTTCCAGACATTAAATTTTTGTAGAAAGTATCGGTATCGGATCAGTATCGTCGATACCAACCTGAATTTTACTTGGTATCGGATCGGAAAGGAAATCAGTGGTATTGCACACCACTAACGGATGGTGGCTGCCGGCTGACGGCGCCGCAGAGATGGCAAAGAGTCCATCTTGGTTGCACGTTAAACGCGTCCCCCGCAAGACCAGCGAAATGGCCGTCACAAATCACCATAATACTTTATTTCATTTTCTGAATTGCTAAAATATTAAACCCAATTCCCTGAAACAGATGCTCAGTGGCTTGAACTGAAACCGAATTGAAAATTGTTCACACTAGTTTCTAAAGATGTGGAAAAAGCCGATGAGTGATTTGAACCACGGATACTTGCCTGATGAGAGCGCACGTGCCATAGGTGAGGTGAATTTCCATGTCAAGGAATGAATGGGTGACAACAGGGGGGAGCACTGTCTGTGATATAAACCAGGTTCTCTGTCCTGACCCAGCCCCTAGACATTATGATGAGGCAGAATGAATGTTCTTCCTTGACTTTGGCTTGGCAGTTGCACAACATTTTACTTTTCTACATTTTTTGTTTTGTCCTTTACAGTAACTCTTGGAGTGTTGAATACTGCATACATTGCAAATTTATTTACATATAGTTGTATACCAACATTTTTGCTAAACAATTTTTCTTTATACTGTAGTCTTGTGCAATTGGTTTCCAATTTTGCAACTAAATATGCTTATCTACATGCCAGGAACAGCTTTGGCTGGTAGTGTTTTCAGTTTTTTGCTGTAGTGTGTAATGATTTCTCAGTAATGTTTATGTACTGACCGGCTTTATGTGTGATCTGAAAGTAGTGTTTGGTTTTGAGCAAAGGTAAAACAGTTCTGATCAGATTGTTTGATTTTGCAAGACAAGCCAGAGGTTTTGAGAATGTAGATTGAAAATTGGGTTTTGTGTTTACTGTTTTGGATGTATGGTTTCAGAAAATCTGCTTTAGCAGTTCAAAAAAACTGTAAATGCCCCCCCATGCAAAATATCAGCTAACCTTCTTTGTGTTTATTTCCAAATATTTAGAAATATTTCCCAGTTCATGTAACTTCTTCAGCAAATTATCTAAAAACAACTGGGGACTCCCAATCAACAGCCTAGTCAAAATGAATAAACAGTCCTGAACTTTTACATCAACATGTCAAATCTTTGACAACCAAATCTGTAAAAAAGTATAGGTGCTTATTTTTGCAGGCCTATTTCTCCTTACGGTAAATGTTTATACAGCAGTTTCAATTTCTTTTTATGTATAGATAAACAGGCATGTGTGGGAGTGGGGGGGTGCCTGAGTGCCTACCCCATTTGCGAGAAAATGCACTTTTCCATAACCATCGAAAATGCAAAATTCACCAAGGAGGATCCCCCCCAAGTCTACAAAATTTACTTTATCCGACCATCACCCCCCCACCCCCTGCCCAGAGCACCTGCCCCTCAAAAAAAGTCTGTGCACAACCCTGTAGACAGATGCTGGCACTGTAGATAGGCATTGGCTGTATTTAACACAAAGTGTCCTTCCATTCATTTTATTCTTATGGCTCTTTGCTACCTTAATTCTGTGTGATTACTACATGGAATCAACTGAAAATCATAAATAGCAACCTCTATCAGCGGTGGACTGGCAACAAAAAGCTACATTCCCGAACTTCCCGATGACCTGATTTCTAATAAGTATCGATAGGAGCCAGCTTAAAAATAAACCTGCAATTTTCAGCAACCTCCTCTTTGAAATTGTATTTTGTTTGTTTGTTTTTACATCCTACATGTGCCTTTTAATATGAATTAATTGTAAAGTATAGGTTTTTATAAGTAACAGATTTTTTTCTTGGTTATGATTCTGAACACTTCAGATTCAGATAAACTGTCAGCCTTTAATCTCTCATCTTAAAGTGTTTGCAATTGTTAATATCCTGTAGTCCTGACAAAATTTATGGTTTTCTTGCATCGTCACATGGTCACACCTAGAAACCATGCTTCTTCCCTGATGACCTTAATAACACATCTTAGACCAAATCGCTTCCACCTCACTTTAGCACTGTAACACACACCGATTTCAGCGCAGACTCACGGCTACCTCTCTCCGTTTCCCAGGTTTGTGAAGGAGATGTCCATGATTGTCCACGAGTTCAGCCTCTTCTGACCCCTGCTGGCTGGGGTCAGACATCTACATCAATGCACAAATCAGATATGTGACTTCCTCAGTCATTTTCATTAACTTCAACCCCCTACTGGTCAGATGAAAATACTATTTGAATATATTAAGTTCAATAAAATTAAATTACATGATAAAGATATATTTGAAAACGTGACTTGTGTTAGTCATATCAATGTGTAATAATTTATTGTAAATGTACATTTTCAATTACAAATTTATATGTGCAGCTCAGTTTGGTGTAACCTGTAATGAATAACTGGTTGGGCTTCTCACTTTGCATCCCTTGGGAGAAAAACCTAGAGTTGCCTGTGGTACTGCCTGTATTGTCAAAGGAAGTGCGTACAGTGTCAATATTCTTTTGGAAGAATAGGTCTGTAACAAACTGGATGTTTTTTTTTTGGAAGGGGTGTATTACTTGAAGAGGCATTGTTTAGAGCTGGTTAAATTGCTCAAAACAAAACTGACTTTTCCCTATGTAAATACTGTAGCAAAAGGGTCCTTATTTAATCATTGCTGTGTCAAAAATAAACATACCTGATAAAACTGGGCTAAAGTTTACTCATCTTCAGCAAGCTATACAGAGCTCAAGACATCAAGTTGTAGAATATGGCTTCCAATCTGAATCAGTGAACACTAACATGCTTTGACTCAGAGCTGACAAAGGACCAGTTTATTGTTTTCTTTTCAATACTGTATAGGCTCAACAAGGACCAGTGGATTATTAAATGTACATTTTTTACATTCATGAGTTCTCTTGTATCTCTCCTCCCATGGCTTCACCTAGTTCTACAACAAACTTGGAGGTCAAACCAAACTTTCAGCTAGAAACCTTGCACAAACACTTCATTTTACCTGCCCAAGGTGCCCTCTTGAAGTAAAGGTGTGGTCGTCTTAGATGAATATGGACATTTACACAATTCTCATATAAAGATTTGATGATGTTAACTAGTTTAGTATTAACCAAATAATGATTTTGAAGTTCAATTCCACTATTACTGCTTGCAAGGAGACAATTTATATTCAATGTGTGTATTGCACTTGAGGAAAAAATAAATGACGAAAGCAAAACAATAATTAAACCAGCCATTTATTATTCTTTACCTTTCTGTTTTAAAATGAGTTTTCTTCACTTTGTCTTTTTTAAAAATTGGAAAGCCAGCCCCTTTTTTATCGTCCTTTGATTTTGAGACAGGAAAGCAGAATCCGTAAAAGCGTTTGACACCACAGTGAAATGCGCGGGGCCCAGTTCGTGTGGTACGCGGCCCTGTGCGAATCCCCGACCTTCCCATAGACGCAGCAACCTTCATCTCCCCCAAAGCTCCGTCTTTAGAGCCACACTGCCGATCGACGTCCTCCTGGCTTCTCCTTCATGTGCAGGGCAAAAATCATACCTCCCAAAAAATGGGAGGGAAACAAAACAAATAATAGAAAATATGGGGGAACAAGCTTGGACTTCTGATCAACTGCTTGCACGACAATCAGAGCTGTATTTACGGGCAAGATGTGACACAGCCAGCGGAGAAAAGGCAGGAGCACCGTGGAGACATAGTAACCCAAACTGATGGGGGACTGTGAATGGACACCATGACAACTGCCTACAGGGTGCCACGGCTCAGCGGCGCCCCCTATGCCCCAGCCGCTACACAAACCTTATGTACTTACGACAACACAAAGTCACACAGGAACCCAAACGGACTCCTCTGTAGGGGTTCCAAAATGCAATGCTCGTTTAAGGCAACGTAATTTTCTGTAAAAGTTACACATACTACAGGTGCGACTATGTTTATTTAATTTTTTTTTATCTTCCGTTTCCGTTTATCTTTAAGCACTATATTAGCACTGTATTACGAACAAGGTACGGGCAGTGTACCGCCAAGTACATTATTGGGGTAGGGGACAGAAGACGGAGGCTAGTGGGCATTTTTCACCTGTCATGGAATATCGACATGAACTCAGCTAAGCATACTGAAAGCCAGTGCCTAAAGTATCACAGACCCAGCGCCTGACTGGTTTATTTTATTATTGATGTCAGTTGACCAGTTAGTACTAACAAGCTTGTGCTTACACACGACTTGCAGTGAGGAAAAAAAAAAAAAAAAAAGTGTTCGGATTTCGGATCACTTCAGTTGGAATGGAATTATAATAACAGTAATAAGAACAATAAAAAGGTAAATACAGCGGAGATAAAAATATCCAACATTAAAACAAGGAACAAACAAAAATGTAGGAGGGTACCACGATCAGACATGCTGTAGAGCAGTAAATTTGGCAAGAAAGCAATTCGTTTTAATCATAAAACCTCACAGTGAAAAGAGTTATGCCCCTTGAAGATTAAAAAGCACAGTATTCAGTCATAATTTATATTTCTTTCGTAAAAAAGTCTTTTCTGAAAACATAGAACGTGACTGTCTGGTACCACGGTATCCAGCGCCATAGCTTTCCGTAACTTTTTAATTCCGCACAGGTCGCTCTGTTTTGTACCAAAAATACTTCTTTGAAAGAGAAGAGACGTGATGGAGAGTTAGAGGGGAATGAAAACGGGCACGGCCTTCCATTAGTATATAGCGCCATGGCCAAAAAAAGTATTCGGGTCGTGCCTGACGGGGGCCAGTCAGCGCAGGCAGCAGGACCCACAGGGGCGACTGTCTGGAACACAAGGCTTCAGTGCCGGTTTTTTCTTTGTATTTTATAAACCCGAAGGGCTGGGAGATTCAAATCCACCGATTAATGGTATTCCTTATTTGATAGAGGGAGGCAATAAAAAAAACGAGTGGTAGTGTTAGTTGAGTCTTCACCGACAACGTGGAATAGGAGGTGGGAAACAAAAGAAATGCAAAAAGTTCAACAAGGGAAAAAAAAAAACACTCAGCCAAAAAAAGATTCATATTTATAGGAATCATAACTACAGAGAATATTTCAAAGGAATTTAAATACGTGTTATATTTGTTTCCATTAAATAATTTGCTCTTTGGTCAATATTAAAAAAATCAGTGTATGGTGTGATATACAAGAAAGCTTATTCATAAAGGACATCCTGATTAAAATAAATAAGTTATCCAGAAATGGAAGAGAAGTACTCGCATTTAAATACTTCCGAAACCAACATAACTAGAAAAAAAAAATGGACAAAATGTAACCTTCTGTACATTAATTTCCTTCCAAGGCCAAAGGCCCTTCATTAAATAGACTTTATATCTTCCAAGTCGCTTGGGACAGACAGAGGCTTTTAAACAAGAACAATCTTCCTTCGATGTGTGCGGACCGTAACGAGTACGTCACGCCCGCAACTTGCTCCTCAGCACTCGGTGAGTCTCCCAAGTCTTTATTTGTTATTATTATTATTATTTTGTTCAAGTGATCACACGGCTGCGTGTCTTTTGCGCTCGCTGCTGCTTGACTTGCGGGGGTCTCCCTCTGGCTGCGTTATTCTCTCTGGCCGGGATCTCCGGCAGTCGCCGCTAACTGCTTGGGGGCCCGTCGTTCAGGAAGTAGGTGGTCATCTCACCCTTCCCTTTGACCTTGACGACGCCACGACACTCCAGCTGGTAGCCTTTGTTATCCAGCACCTGGTATAGGTCTGTGGTCACCTGAAATGAAATTAAGCTTCATTTGTAAAAGTACAGGTACATTGGAATGCTTTTTTTCCGCATATCCCATCATGCTCTCCTTTGAGACACATATATATAGAGTTGAAAACGAAGTTTGGGTTCTAAGCTCAGGGTCAGCCTGGCTGAAGGGCCCAGCATCTATTCTACCACAGACAGGATTCGAACTGGCGACCTTCCGATCACAGGAAGGTCTTAACCTGCTGAGCCACATGCTGCTCTCACAAGAATGAGGTTCACTGGACCTTCTGATCCTCTGAATGTGACACAGGCAAAATGCTGGGAAATTTCAAGCCATCCCATGTTTATAACAAAATAATCAGTAATAGGATGAGAGAGAGGAGGGGAGTAAGAACCAGAATCATCACGAAGGAAACTCTGTTAATACCTGGATGCGGTCGGGAACCCCTGTGCTATCCATGCGACTGGCCACATTCACGGTGTTCCCCCAGATGTCGTACTGTGGCTTCCGAGCACCTATGACTCCAGCCACCACAGGTCCAATGTTCAGACCTCAAGAACAGATCGCATGTCATCATTTTACTTTAAATCAGGGACAGTGAGAAGGTTCCTCACAACAGAACTGTGCTGTTCACCCAGTTTCATCACAAATATTCTAGAACTTTCTTTATCCTCAACCACAGATCTCAGAAAGATGGGGTCAACAGGACTATTGTTTTTATAGTGCAGATGCTCCTCGCTATACGATGGTTTGACTAACGATATTTCGAATTTACAATGGTGTGATACTGATGCACTTTCAGTAGTCATCAAACTGATCTGTTCCCAGGTTAGCAATATGCTATATGCTATTTTCTACCGATGTCAGGCATGCGCCGGGTACACAGTGTGGGCTGGGTACGGTGGATTCGTTTCTCACCGATCTTCATCTGGAAATTATTGAAGGAATGCTCATTGATGTACTTCATCTGCTCCCTCAGCCTCATGGCGTAATCGGCCAGGGCGATGATGTGCGAGCGGCCCTCCTTGTCGTAGGTGGAGTCATTCAAACCGGAGGCCGCCATGTAGGTGCTGCCGATGGTTTTGATCTTCTCGAGTTGTCGATACTTATCCTCACTGATGATCTGGATGAAGTCGAAAGGAGAAAAATACTGAGAAACTGAATCTGCCTTTCTAATCTTGGGGTATGAAAAATGGAGGGAAGGGCGTCCCGCGGTCACCTCGTCGAAGTCGGCGATGATCTCGTTGAGGAGCCGCAGACACTCCACACCTTCATTGTTGGCCTCCAGCTCCACGTAGAACTCGGAGAAGTTGCTGATGGAGGCAAACATGACGGCCACGCACTCGCACGACTGGTAGTACAGTTCGTCATTACGGCGCTCACGAGCCAGGAAGTGGGCGGCCACGTCCTTGGGCAGGATGTTGTGGAGGAGTCGCCGGTTGTAGGCCTGGAGCTCCTCCATCTCCTCCTTTTCTTCAGTGGCCTAGAGAGGGGGGAAACAGACAGGGAGCTGGAAGCCCGAGGGAAGCCTAGAACAAGCAATCTATACTCATATAAAGGCACTATGGACTGAAGATCAGGAATGGAAGATCTGGCAGGTTGTCCAGCTGAGGTCCAGACTAGCATTGAGGTGGTCTTTAGCTGAGTGTCTGTCTGCCATTGAAAGTTTATTTTCCACCATCACTTCCCGGCACGGCGTGCTATTTAGAGCAGAATATGTTGCTCCAGCAGACAGCAATGAGGCCTGCGATACCTGCAGTTTCCATAAGAAGTCGAGCCTGGCTGTGGACTCCACCTGCTGGGCGTGTAGGTACAGTGCCAGCACAAACACGGTCAAGATGACTGGAGTCATAACCTTGAGGGATACTTTGGTCACACTATATGGGCTGCAAGAGAGACAGACAGTGTACAAACCTCAGTAAACAAACAGTATCAGTGAACAGGACATAATAGGTTTTATATTAAATATTTAAATTAGCATGTTTCACAATTCCAAAGTAAAGCATATTTATTTGACTAATATGTCATAATTTGCTATTAAAAAGGCTCCTGTGGACACATACCATTGGTCAGTAGTCTCATTGAAACTGGGCCTGAATAAACCAGTAAGAGAAACCATCATTACAAATTATGTTTACATTTTATTTACTTAGCAGATGCTGTTTTCCCAAATCAACATACATTTTTTTTTTTTAAGAGGCAGGGTCAGACAATCCCTGGCGCAATCAGGGGTTAAGGGCCTCACTCAAGGGCACAATGCTGAAATCACCATCCCTCTCAGATGGATTACCTAGCCCCTCAGTGAAGATTAAAATTAGGCTGTAATTATTTCTAAAATGTATTTCAATTTTAAAATACTAATATATAATTCAGCCTAATTCACTAAAAGCAACGTGACATTCTAACCTACATTTTCAAATCCTCGCAAATCCATTTGATTGGTTATCTGGGTGAGTGTGAGCTAACCATTGTAACTTAAGGTTGTCGGGTCTCGTTGTCGTTTGGTGGACTCCAAATTTGCGGCTTTCCCCAAACTATTTCAAGAAGGTGGCTACCTTAGTTTGCGACTTAGTTTTATACAAATAAATGGACATCTGAAAATTTAACTGAAGATATTAAAAATACCTACAGTCGAGGACCCTGGGACTAGCGCATCAGCCAGTGCTGACCAACCAGCCGCTAAAGTCAGAAAGATTGACTTTGGCTGAAAAGGTGCTCTCAGCTCAGCCTGCTACTGGTAACATAAGCATTCAGCCAAGAGGCTTTGGCCACGAGAAGCCAGCAACCACTGGATATTTGCCTTCCTGTTTTGGAGTGCGAGCTTGGTTGAGGGATACTTATATTTGTTGAGTAGACCTATTGTGTTAGCCAGTTGTTTATTTCACTAATAGGTTTTGTTAATTTTTTATAACAGTCAGCCTACTGAGCTGCATTGCCTGTGTTAGATTCTATTCTTCCGCAGAGACTGACTGTCGGTTTCCAGTTGCATGTATTTGTTGGCAGAGGTTCCTCCAGAGCATTGTGACCTGGTGGCTGTTGCTTAAAGTGCTTAGGTGCTTTACGCTGGTAAATGCTGTTGGCTCTGTCCACCCCCACTCTGCATTTCAATTGCCGCCCCCCTCATTCACTTTCTACTGGCACCAGCTCTGGATGAAATCACTCGGCCAACCCTGGGATGTGAACCGGCGACCTCCTGATGAAAACCACAGCGTCTTAACCCAGAGAGCCACATTTAATCTTATCAATGCGAAAAATTCACTGGAAATACAGAAAAAGCGTTTGATTATCTAATCAAACAGTCTAAGAGGTAACGGCAACCCAGATCCGTAAAGCTGTCACGTGTGCTTTCCCACCCCCTCCCCAGCCCCCGGACTCACAGGGAGTTGGCCGTGACCAGCAGGTCGGCGTTGTCGAAGAGGGCCGCCTGGGGCCACTCGACCAGCAGCAGGAAGCTGAGCTGGATGAGCAACATGAGGGCCAGCTTGCCGATGCTGCTGATTTGGAGGAAGACTGAGCAGGCCAGCAGGGTGAGCAGCACGCTGTAGCTGAAGTACTGCGGCACAGAAACGGGCAGGGCGTCACACGCGGATCAGGCCCCACCCCCAGCCCCACCTGCCGTGGAAGCCCCAACCCCACTTCAGAGGTGCCCCACCCCCTATTCTGCTATATAGTACAGTATGCATACATTTCTACTAGGGCATTGACACAAAAACAAGGCTACATAAGTACCAAGGTCAACTGCTGTGTATCAGTGTGCACATTCATTTCTACGGAGAAAATAATGAGTAGTGGCAATACAGTGGAGGAGAGGAGGACCCCAAAGCACCTTAAGCCCAGATAATCCCATTTTTGCCAATATGATAGTAAAATTGATATTAAAAGCTCTTCAATAATTTAAATTATTCTCAACACTGGAAATTCTCTCCTGTCCTCCCGATGGATCACAAACCTTGTTTGTCATGCTTTTCCCACTCATGTCTTATGGGCGCTAATATGCTATGGTTGGTGATTTTTGGAAGTTCTAGAAATTTCTCAGAGGCTCACAGGCTGCTTGAATGGAAGTCTAAGGATATCATGTAACAGCTACAGCTGTTAAATATGACCTGGTTCTTATTGTTCCCACATGACATGGGAAGATTTGATTCAGTTATGTACCTGTACAAATAAAATATCATTTGAGGCAAACCAAACGCAAAAGGTCTAGCACGGGCTTTGATAGAATTGAAAATATCTCTGCTAGCATACTGTAATGTTACAATTAGGCTAAATTAATTGCTTTAATTAACGGCATAAGCAGAAATAATGACACAATAGTTCCAGAAGGTTCACTGAACAGCGTTCCTGGAACACTGAAGGACACGAAGGTTTTCTGACATCTGACTGCCTTCTGGAAGGTTCTCACCTCGGGGAATGGGCAGGCGTGCGTCTGGCCAGGGCATAGAGCCAGCCCCTCTCCGGTTAAGGCGGACAGATTGTGGATCAGACACAGGGTCACCTGGTCCCTGGAGGTGTTGTGTTCACGGGCCAGACAGTCCACCAGACTCTCCGTGTTACAGGTAAACTGCAGAGTGAGCGGGAGGGTGAATGCAGCCAGACCAGCCTCTGAGCATCCAAGTGGAAAAGAGGGACTACAAATACAACAGCAGACTGCGAATGATGCCTCGGGATCGACATGCCAGTCCCAAAAACACGTAGTGCAGAGATACCCTCTCCCAGTAATGGATGAACACGCACCCTCACAGGGGACCAGACAGTACAGATCCCTACAGCTGTCTGGAGCAGGATTTAACACAGCTCTGCATTCTCGGGTTTTCAGTTACTGTAAGAATAGCATCTAATTAGTTCGAATATTGTCCAATTACCTAATTATTGTACAGTAAGGTAACTTGGCTAATAGCTTTCCAGTCACCCATAAATTTCATTCTGGGCACAAAGGTGCAGGAAAAAACAAGGAAAAGGTTTTGTAAAATGCAGTTCAGTTTTTAGGGAAATAAAACATTTACAGTCACAAAAATGTGTGTCAAAAAGATTTGTTATAAACAATGTGACTTTACTGTGCCTGACTTTACCTGTATATTAGTAGACTTTATACCTCCCTTGGAACCTTTTAAACACAAGTATTTAAACTCTAACTATTTGGCATTTACTGGCAATTGCTGGTTAAAAGAGACTGTCCACAAAAAATATGATTATAATATATGGACTGCAATGTACTTCGGTATTCCAGTAAATGTTAATAATGATGAAGCTCCCACCCATTAACTGGGAAACAGCTGCATTGTACAGGCCACCTACACACTGTCCCTAGGAAACAGCCTCTTGAGGGTGTCAGCACAGGTGTACATGTGTGCCCCCATGTGGCCACAACTGGGAATCACAGGGCACCAGTGAGGGAGGAGTGATCACCAGGGGTGAGTGTGGTGGTTGACCCCTACCATGTTGACAAAGGCAGCGATGAAAACAAGGATGATGGTGAAGACCCCCACCAGGGTGCTGTTGGTGCGAGACTGAACTATTTTTTTCGACACGGTCTGCATGGCAGCTGGAAACAGCTGAAACACAGAGAGAGATAGAGAGAGAGAGAGAGAGAGACAGAGAGAGGTCATTAGTCTGGGCAACTGGAAGGTGCAGTTCATTTATATCAACCGGTCCTCACTGCAATTTCCAGGGTATCATGCTGTAATTACCCTCTCCTACCTGTAACACACTGGCTGTTTCACTAATAAAATTACTAATAAATACAGTGTGTGTGTGTGTGTATATATATATATTTCTAAGTATTTATTTACAAGCATGTTACCGTGTTGATTGCTGCATTGTGCATGTATGTTATGTTATTATGGAGGCTGCTAGTAAATTTCACTTTACTAGTGTAAAACCATAAGTAAAAGACAAAACTCCTCCGATCCTTCATTTCCGAGCAGTAAAATACTAATCGCTGTGCACTAAAAACTCGATAAATGGTTAGTAGATTCCTCACAAAAAGCCTTCATGTTTTTCTCTTTATTGTTATACTATTTCTGTTATTATGATGATAATAATCATCACTATACTGGTGTTGGTACTGTGGTAATTATTTCTAATACTGTCCTGTCAGCACATATAACTAAAAACGCGGCCTGCTGACAGTGTATAGTTACAGGACGAGGTCAAAGAGTGTGCCCAGCAGCCCTGGGTGGATAGGAGCCCCACCTTAATGCAGGAGTAGATGGCACAAACGAAGAGGATGTTGGCCAGGATGATGAAGATGCTGATGTAAATACCCAGCATGAGCGGGGTGCTGTGATACACAGAAGACGGGAGGCACCATTCAGCTAGGTCTGGCCCACGGAACGACAAGAGTCTAGAACAGTGTTAATAAATAGCACTCTCTCTTTGAAACACAAAACATAACCCCATATGCAAGAGTGTAAAGGTAATTTTCTACAGTCATTTGAAAAGACAGTACACCCTCTGTCAACTGTAAGGTTTTACGTATCGGGACATAATAAAAAAATCTCCTGGTCCTTAGCAGGTCTTAAAATCGGGTAAATACAACCTCAGATGAACAACAACACAGGACATATTACACCGCGTCATCGTTTATCCAACAAAAACTAAGTCAAAATGCAGATGCAGTGTGTGAAAAATTAAGTACACCCTTACTGCTTCCTTAGGAATTAAGAGGGCAAGCAGCAGCCAGGTGCTGCTAATCAAATGCACTTCATTGATCATGTGACCACCTCTATAAAAGCAGAAGCTTTGGCAGTTTGTTTGTCTGGAGCATTCAGGTGTTTGTTCACACAATGCCAAGGAGGAAAGACATCAGCAATGATCTTAGAGATGCCATCAATCTGGGAAGGGTTATAAGGCCATTTCCAAACACTGTGAAGTCCACAATTCTACAGTGAGAATTATTATTCACAAGTGGAAAACATGGAAAACAGTTGACATCTTCCCAGGAGTGGACATCCCAGCAAATTCACCCCAAGGTCAGACCTTGCAATGCAATGTTAAATGTTAAAGGTCATGACAGTACAATTAGAAAAAGATTGAAGTATGTCTTGTTTTGGAAGGGTTGCTGGGAGAAAGCCTCTTCTCTCTAAAAAGATATTGGCAGCATGGCTTAGGTTTGCAATGTTTCATCTGAATAAACCACAAGCCTTCCGGAACAATGTCCTTTGGACAAACGAGACCAAAGTGGAGATCTTTGGCCATAATGCACAGCAGCACGTTTGGCAAAAGCCAAATAGCATATCAGCACAAACACCTCATACCAACTGTCAAGCATGGTGGTGCAGGGGTGATGCTATGGGCTTGTTTGCAGCCACAGGACCTGGGCACCTTGCACTCATTGAGTCGACCATGAACTCCTCTGTATACCAAAATATTAGAGTCAAATGTGAGGCCATCTGTCCAACAGCTAAAACTTGACTGAAATTGGGTCATGCAACAGGACAATGATCCCAAGCACACCAGCAAATCAACAGAATGGCTGTGGCAGAACCTTAAGAGAGCTGTGCATAAACGAATGCCTGCAAATCACAATGAACTGAAGCAACACTAAAGAAGAGTGGGCCGACATTCCTCTACAACGATATGAGAGACTGATGAAGTCATACAGAAAATAACTTCAAGCTATTGCTGCTAAAGGTAGTTCTACAAGCTATTGAATCATGGGATGTACTTAGTTTTTCACACATGGCGTCTCCATTTTGGCTTCATTTTTGTTAAATAAATAATGACATGGTAGAATCTGATTTGTGTTTTACACCTGTGGTTAGATTTCTAATCATTTTAGAAGCTGCTAAGGGCCAGATGATTTATAATGTTCTGATACATAAAACCATAGAACTGAAATGTTACAATCCTGAATAGAACTTAGTTAACCAGGGACAGCTGTTGGAAGGGACACAGAAATCTTCCTTCATAACTTAGTTTCTCTCAAACACCACTAATGTTTAGATGTTTAAAAGGATTTTATTTCTGCTGTGTAATTTTTCTACATTGTGTAACATTTCTACATCAGAATAAAAATATTCAACAATTGTCCTGTGTCTCCCCTTTTGATGGCAGAACCCATGTCAGTATAGTGAATACAGTATAGAGGTTACATGTGTGTGCAGGCACGCGTGCGTGTTCAGGGGCTGGGGTCACTTACTGCGGAAAGATGACAATCTGGATAAAGGAGATGAAGCAGAAGACGAGCAGAGTACAGGCCACGTAGCCCCCAAAGCGATCGTCCACCTTCTTGGAGTACTGAGAACAGCCGAGTACAGGCGCGTCACTCCATGGGCCCTCTTAAAGGCAGCTCCCGACATTCTCGAATTCGGAATTACGGAACTATTACATCGAGTTTACGGAAGCACTAACGCAAAAAGGCGACACATGCCTATGAGTGAATTTATTTAATATGTTTTTAGAGTGTATAAATAGTATATTTTTCCCTTATGTGTGATTTGCTATAAGGTGTCTTAAGTGGTATCGAAGGAAGGGTAAATCCGACTGACTGTAAAATGTGATTTATTGTATGGGATTGTGGCTGAATTACTTTTCTGTCAGTTGGGAACTGCCTGTAATGACCATTTATACTTTTTACAGCTACGTCTGGTTACTCTGCCATGTAAGAAACGCAGGGAGGCGTGACACGCTATTGCACATGTCAGGATCTCTCCAAAGAGACAGTGTTACATGCCAGCCCAAAGCAAGACTAACTTCCTGTTTGACGGTGGGAGGAACTGCACCATGTGAAAGTAGAGGGCGCCAAACACAGGTGGAGAAGCAGACCAAGTCAGCGGCCTACACACCTTCTTCTCCAGGCTGGACGTCTGGAAGGTGAGAAGGAACTTGCGCACGTGGTCCTTGCGGAGCTGGTCGATGCTGCGGGCATCAATGGCTCGCCCCAGGAATTCATCGACCTCGTCCTCGGGGTTCATGGCCTCCTGGACACCCCGGCTGCAGGTCGGGGGGAAGAAGTGGAGAGTCCCGTGGGAGGGAGAGAGGAGGCCCGTCATTGGGGAGCTGGCATGGCTGCCAGCACCGAGATAAGCTTCACAGTCCTCAAACGGCCTGATGGCTATTTGCCTTTCAAGTCTGACTCCTTTAGTGACTATGAGGGTTCGAACTGCTCCAGAACATTAAATAAAAGAGTGAACTTGTGGAATTCACTCATGGAAAGTTTTTGGTTGGCCCAACACCGCACACATTAACTGGTCATACAGTCAAATGTTTTTCGTTGTTGGTTTCCATGGTTTAAAACCTAAAAATAAGTTTTGGGATATAATTAGGCGTTTAATAGCAAAATCAAATCATTTTCGGTTGAATGAACCAAGGTGACCTTGAAAGCCTATTAATTCCGTCTAAGACCATATATTGCTCAATCTGGCCACTTCAAGAAAAAAAGCAAAACACTTACTTGTCTTTGCTTGACGTCTCATCAATGCCCTGTGAAAGAGCAGGAACAAGTTTTGAATACCCTAATAAAATCAAAACTATCCATACGGTTTGATGTAGGTTAGATTTGATAAACTTAATAATCCCAGGGGGAAATTCCTGAAATTTATAGTTAAAGAACAAATAAAGGAGTCTTGATAAAAAATCCATCCATCCATCCATCCATTTTCTATAACCGCTTATTCCATATGGATCGCGGGGGGTCCGGAGCCTATCCCGGA
>JAAGVU020000123.1:5914929-5943282 GCA_011763525.2 Mormyrus iriodes | reverse complement strand
ATCCATCCATCCATCCATCCATTTTCTATAACCGCTTATTCCATATGGATCGCGGGGGGTCCGGAGCCTATCCCGGATGCTGCGGGCGCAAGGCAGGGAAAAACCCAGGATGGGGCGTCAACCCATCGCTGGGCATTGATAAAAAATTTGGCTAGATATTCAGATGATGGAAATGCAAGAGAAAACTGAACTAAGGTGCTGATCAGTTCTGCATTATGGCTAGCAATGCATTTCCAGCTGGGGCTGAATGCGCCCAGTGAGGGTTGAGTCTGCCCCAAACCACTCTCCTGGGTTGGGGACACCTTCAGGAGAGAGTCAGTTTCCACGCTCTGGGCTCCACGCCCGCCGCAGCTGGCCCGCCTGCACTCACCATCTGCCTGAAGACCTTGGAGTCTTTGGTCCTGGAGAAGGACCTGTCAGGAACCCAGCGGGGTACCAGGCCTTCGTTGGAGTTGGCGCGGTTCCGCTGCATCTTGGCCATCATAGCCTTCTCTTCCTTCTGCAGAGGGGGGCAGCGGCAGCACATGCATACAGTTAAGATGGTCACACGGCCGACACGCCCTGCGAATCCAATCCCCCCATCCACCTAATCCAATTTAACACCTACTGCCAAGCCAGGGAGTTAACCCTCTACCAGGTGAACGATGGCATGCATTCTGTACAGCTAAGGTCATACACGGTGGCGTGTAGAACTTTACACGGGATGCAAAGCCTCAGAGGAGCTGATTCCTTCAACGGCACAGCAGGTACACAGCACTACAGGATGTGAAAGTCCAAGGACTGGGTCCTGCTACAGTACCAAGCTACTTAACTCGACCCAATCCAGCAAAATCCTCAGTGTTGATTCCATTGACCTGGTATGCGTACGTATACCATGAGTCAAGTGCTTTATGATAGGTCAATCAAAAATGTCAAGGGGGAGGGACTGGAACCAACCCTCTTCTGGCTGCAGCCCAGCACCAGGAAGGTCTCGATGCTGTGCTCCTTCAGGTAGGCATTCCTCTCTCCGCCGAAGCCCGGTTCTACCTCGTAGTCCCCGTTCAGGTACTGCAGTGTGGCTTTTGTGATATGGATGCGCCTGGATGAGGGGGAAGAGACCGAAAACTCAACGCTCGGGCCAACCACGATCAAGGGAGAGGGGTGGGAGGGTGTGTCAGTTACCTTGTTCATACAGCTTTAGGAAGCATTAATCGGTGTGAAATTTTGTTTTTATGTGTATCTGTGTGTGAACACACAATACTCCTATACTGACCGTGTTTTATGCATCACTGTGATTATCTCTCTATCACTATGTGTTTTTACATGCCCCCAGCGAGGCCCCGCCCCCTAACCCCGCCTTGCCGCCAGCCTCCATGTGATTGGCCAGGGTAACGTCGTTGGACCAGACGTCGAACTGCCACTTGCGCAGGCCGAGGACGCCACAGTGCACGCGGCCGCTGTGGATGCCCACGCGCATGTTGACGTTGACGCCCGTCACCTCGCGGACCAACCTGCATACAGGTCACATGCATGCATGTCAGAGCTCCCCAGCCGGACGCATGAGAGCGCCCCCTTCAGCTCAGCATAAATGCTGCTTGTGACTCCAATACTGCTTATTATTATTATTCTTACTGTATATCTGGGAAAAAACTGTATAACTGCAGAGAAAAAGGCCAGCACAAAGGCTAAAGAGAGCTATTTTTATATCAGCAACTCGAACTTGACATTCTTACATTTCATTTGCTAAATCATTGCTTCTTTATTTAGGAGTGTGTTAGTGCTACTGCCACAGGCGCAAAAAAGAATGCATGTCCCAAAATTAAAAAGAATCAGTTCCAACACGGGAGTCACTTGTGTCAGGCGACCTGCAGCGTATGTAGGACTCACGATATGGCCTCGATCATGTCGACGCCCATCTCCACGCAGCAGTGGGCGTGGTCGGCCCGGGGCTCCGGAAGACCCGACACGCAGTAGTAGCAGTCACCCAGGATCTTGATACGCAAGCAGTGGTTCTCCTGGTGGGGAGCGGGTGTTGAGTTACTGGATGATGTGTACAGACTGTCTGATATGCTGTATAAGCTAAGCAAAACCTTATGGATCAGTAGCATTTTTGTGTTTGGACCCCTGTTGGCCACAAATGTTACATTTTTTTTTAAAAACACCTTATTTATAAGATGATGAAGCAGTATGTTCTGATAACCAGCTAGCTAACTACGATCTTCTGATTCTACTCACTAGCTGTTTAAAAGTTTTATTTATTTGTTTTTTTTGGGGGGGGGATTGACTTTTTCAGGGGGCCCCAGAAACAACCAGCCCACCCCTGACTTCATGTAGGTGGCTCCAATATTAATGAACTGTGGTGATTCCATAAAAAAGGCTGTTTAATTCACTCCTATCCATCTATGCACATAATTACACTGAGTCACATTTAATATTAACATTTGTACTTGCATTCCAAACATACATTTTGTTAAACCAAACCAACTCTTTCGGAGCCAGCACAGAAATAATTATTTGTTAAAATATGAATGAGCTCTAATTATGTGGAACACAAGGTTAAAGGTATATATTCATCAATCTTTTAACTATTCATTCTGGTCAGGATTGTGGGGGCCAGCCCAGGGTACACAGCTGGTGTACACCCTGTGATGGATTGGAAACATACAGTACTAGTCAAAAGTTTGGACACACCAAGCCACCCACAAAGGAGAGTGATGGTGTCACATCAGATGACCTGGCAACCTGACTTAAACAAGTTTTGGATGCGTTTGATCAGAAAGAGAAGGAAAAGCAGCCAGTGAGTGCTCAGCATGTGTGGGACCGCCTTCAGGACAGCTGGAAAAGCATCCCAGGAGGCCATCTCATAAAACTGGCATAGAGGAGAAAGTAGGATCAGCCAGTCCCTGGAGCAATTGGGGTTAAGTGCCTTGTTCATGGGCCCAGTGGTAGTATTGCTCTGCCGACCATGGGACTTGAACCGGCAACCTTCTGAGTCACAACCCACAGAGCTGCCCCCCAACAAATTATTTTTTTTTAATACTTTCTTGGTCAGTGCATAATTCCTTATATGTTATGTTATAGTTTTAATGTCTTTATAGTCATTCTGCAATGTAGAGAATTGTACAAATAAACCTATGTGTAGCTGTGTCCAAACTTTTGATGTGTATTGTACAAACTCATTGACATTTACACTGACAATCATACTCTACGGGCAATTCAAAGAAGCTGGGGGGCTTTCTGGGTGTCTTTGGACTGCAGGTAACCGGCAAGAAATAGAGAGAACATGCAAACTGGTCGCACACAGACAGGATTCCAACCTCTAACACACTGAGTCACAGTGCTGTCCCAACTTAATGGTAAACATGCCTAATGAAAACAACAGGGAAATAAACAAATGAGGAAATGCCAAAGAGTAGCCTGTCAGTCACAAGTACATCTTACTGCTATAATGGAGCTAAGAATTAGTGACATGAAACTTAGGGACGGTTGACGGATCTAGAGCAGTTTCAATAGCGTGGCACTAGGGGGCGTGAGAGGGCGAGCAGAGCAGAGCTCTTACCGAAGCCAGCTTGTCGAAGCGGGCAAACAGCTCGTTGAGGGTCATAACAAGTTCCTGCGCGGTGCACTGCGACGCCAGGCTGGTGAAGCCTTCGATGTCGGCAAACAGGATGCTGGAGGAGAGAGATGGAGCCCATGAGCATCTACAGAACCTCAGCTTCCGGTGCCGGGTCCATTTTGTATTACAGAGTCTGACTCTGAACTGCGCATTTAAAGGTTCGGGAATAAGCAATTAAAAAAGGGAAAATGAATGGCCGTGGTAATTTTTTCTGGCAAAGGATCAAGATTTACCAAACAACACGAGAGAGAGAGAGAGAGAGAGAGAGAGAGAGAGAGAGAGAGAGAACATTGCTCTTTTTTTCAGTCTGCAGTTTACATCTTAATTATGACCGGGACCATGACGAGGATCTTAATCAGCCAGGTTTATGCCCTCAGGGGGGGAAAGGAGAGCCTCCTCAGTCCCTCATATCGGACTCCCCAGGTACGCTGAGAGACACTGTAACCCAGGGGGGCCCTGCTGGGAGCTCCCAGCCACGTTCCCTGCCTGATAAGTGAATGTCAGCGGCAGCCTCCCTCCTTGTGGGGTTATCCTAACCGCTGGTAATTAACTATTCCCTCTCAAAAAGTTAATTAGCCTGTTCGCAGGCGAGTTGCGCTGCCGCAACTCCCCTGAGTGGGGCTGTGGTGGGCCCCACTCTGGAAAAGATGGGGGGGGGGGTGAATGTTGCAGAAGAGAGAAAAAGGGGTGGATGAGAATGATGGAAAGGAGGAATGAGAGGAAAACAGATCTGTGGGAAGGCCAGAACAAGGGGGAAGGGGATGGATGGAGGGAAACGGTACGGGGGAAGGGAGAGAGAGTAAAAGGGAATGGCCAATGGAACGATCCGGAATGTAATAGGGAGAGCAAAAGGAAGTGAAAGGGAGGAGAGAGAACTGGGCGTATGAAGAAGAAAGGATGAGAAATCTAAGGACGAGAAATTCCAGACACCCTCTGTCAGCATGGCAGGGGTCGCAATGGAGATGGATGTTTGGCAAAGACATTCGAGACCTACTTACATACAAAAAAATTCATGCTCATTTAGTTCATGCTTCAGTAACATACAGTTAGCATTAGCCCTCCTGGCTAGCTCACTTCTAGTAGAACATCAACAATTAAAATTCACAAAATAACACTGTGGCTGACCGTTCATACTTGAATGGTTTAGGTATTGACGTTTCACACTATAATACAGCATATTTTGAAAGATAATTTAGTATTAACGTGTTGAAGACCCTTCCTGATGCAAAATTTAATACTGATGAATTGAAGTATTACAGTCACATGGCCAGCAGAGTGTTAAACCCAGGTACAGTGGGTTAAACTTAGGGCAGAGCTCAGAAACATCTAATCCCAGCACACAGGCTGCTGGTTTTCATCCCAGGAGGGGTCCTGCTGCTCTGCCTCAGCGAGGACCAGCCTGAATCACTCCAAGAAAATATCCTGCTGTGTCAACGGGGGGAAAGGCCATACTTCTTTGGATAGAAATGGCAGCTTAGCAGCTAAATGTAAATGAAATCGTGCCATTTAGACAGGCAGTCTGGTACTGCAGGTGCCCAGTTAGGAGGTCAGGGGTCCTTGGTGTCTCTGTGACGGCTACCTGACATTGTCGTGTTTTTGGATGTAGATCTTGTGGAACATCATGTCTTCTTTCTTGGCGTTGATGTCAGCCTTCATCTCCATGGCAACATGCCTTGGCAACACAGACAGCAGCAGGCGCTCCTGAAAAAAAGCACGCAGGGAGATAGATGGAAGGGGGAGAGAGAGGGACGTGTGACAACTATGCACTGTGACAGCTCACCCACTTCTTCCACCTTGTGCCTTGAAGGGGCTCTGAATGGGACAAGGTCTGGGGAGGTGACACCCTGTGTGTGTGAGAGACAGTGGCGGGGGCTGGCCTTGTGGATGTGATTATGTGCTCCTGTCATCGGGGTTCTGGGTGTGCCCTGGCCTGACTCTTCTCTCTCTCTCACAGGGTCCAGAAACACGGACAGTTAGGTCTCCCTCATCCCGCCGGCACAGGATGTGTGGACGTGACAAGTGACATGCTGTCAAAGTCACACTAACCCATCGTGATTCAATCTAGCCGCGTTCCACGAGGGCCCTCCAGGGGTCCCCCACCCCCGGCGCAACACACCTGCTGCTGGTTCTCCCTCTGCAGGTGGAGCCGGGCCTGGATGTAGCCCCTGGTCTCCTGGAAGGCCTGGCGCTGAGACACCTCAGCCGGGTAGTGCGTGCAGATCCCGATGATGTTGGTGCACAGAAGGATCAAGACGTTGGCACTCAGCTGTGGGGGGGGGGATTGTGTGGGTTAAAAACCCAGAGTTACTGAAGTAGGCACATTCCTGGGGCTCTTCTATGTTTATAAGTGGCAAAGATCTGGATGAGGAGAGCTTACAAACTGGCCGACAAGGGCTTCATCTTGACTGGATACGGCACAACACTAGACCGGACCATTACCATCCAGTACAGAGGGGAAGGGAATATGACACATACACGCACAAACTCCAACAGACACACCCTGCTTTCTCGGCTCTGATAGCCCATTTAGGAGCAAAACTATAATGACATTTATTATACTGATCGATTCAAACAAGCTGCACAAGTAAAGTTCCAGGGGATTACAAGGCCTTATGTAAGGCGATGGGTGCCCCCTTCCAACACAGTTCAAAAGCTGGAGGGGGGGGTGGCTGTACAGCATTACAGACTTAATAAACATACATAATAATACCATCAACCCGGAGAGCAAACACAAGGTGATAACTAGTGCAATGTGGGAACCAACCCAAACCGATTCTCTTTAGAGGGAAAATATGTCTTTTTAAAGCACTTACTGTAATTAATCCTCAGCATTTGATGAAAGGGTTTAAGAGCTGAGTTTAACCCAAACGTCTCTGGCCATCCCGCCCATCTTTTCCCAGCAGAGCTGTGCGGCTGCTCACTTGCACGTACACACTGCTTTAAAAGATTAATTCTTTCCTCCCGGAGCACCCTGTGTCACAGCGCATCTGGCCATTGCCGAAAGCTCCGCGGAGACTGTGACACATACGCGCGCACGCACAGGCTGAGCCGCGCGCCAAAGGGGGGGGCGTGTGTGCGCAAGGATGCGGATGCTCGCCACGCGGGAGCCCAGACCTCGAGGCACACAAAAGCGCGACCGCGGACAAAAGGGGCCATCCCCCTGTCAAGCGGCTCCCGTCCAGGACACCAGCAAAACCAGCCTTCTTTGTCCGGCGGTTCTCCTCTGGTATCAGCCCCCCCACTGCTCGCTCGCACGCTAATTAGATCCTCCCACGCTGGGCAGAACTCCCCTCTCCGATTCTCCCAGGACTTCCCTTTTTGAGCAGCACTACAGCAGCCTGGGAAAATGAAGTGACCCCTCAACAAGGACAACGCACTTCCGGTCGGGTTTAAGTCGTATTTACGGAGCATACGGAAAGGAAATCAAGTCAAGAGAGAGGCGCAAATTCCGCCTGCTATAAATAACATATAAATCTGGCAGGAAGAGAATTCAGGTCACTGTTATCACATGAACCCTCATCCCCCCACAACACTCAACAAAAACCCATAACATGGCAGCCTTGGTAAACCATTTTAGTGCGAGCTCTGAAAAGTTGATGCCTATAACGTTAATTCTGCCAGCTCAGATTAAAGAGAACACCGTGAATATGTGCTGCGTTAGATTTACCGGCGTGATTTTATTTAATGCAAAAAAGTTCAAATGTGATTTGTATTTTAAAAAAATATGAAATAGTTTTTTTTTCGGCAGGAATGGAAAATGGCGACCTCTGCTGGACAGAAAGGATATGTTTGCCAGAAGGACTCAGCGCTGTAGCTAAAATTAGGCCGCGAACTGAATGTCCAACACGTTCGGCCCCTGTGTCCACGTTACACAAAGCGGGTGTTTGCGGCCGTTTTTCACAGTGCCATGACCGGAATGAGCCAGGAACAGCCATGTCAGCAGACAGCTAGGAGACACGCAGTACCACACACTAACAGCAACAAAGAAATGCTAACACGTCATATAAAACATAAATAGAAATGGCACTTTCATCTTCCAAAACATAATTTTTACCCAGTGATCATGTGACACCACCTAGGACCACGTGACAGATCATTGTCTTAAATGTCAGTCAAATTGAAATGACTGCCTTCACAGTTCAACCAATTAGTATGCATTCAACCAATTTATTATAAAACTAAATGCTTCAGAAAATGAATCTGGATTGTCGGGATTACTTCTCTGGTTGTAGAAATTCATGTTAACACTGAAAAATAATTGTTTTTTGTCTGTCGATACAATAAAAGCAGGAAATGACAACAAAATACAACATGACATAATAACGGTACAGTTAACCTGTATATGTAAACTTATAATGAAATTCAGGTGACTAAACGCCTTCAGGAGACTCTCAGCAACTTTATTTCAAACGGGGTTGGGGGAGTTACAAGAGCTAAGTGTAAGGCAGCATGTCTTTAGCGCTGTCAATGATACATACGATGGAATACACTTCAGCTTCAGCAAGGAGAGCCTTCCTGCTGCTTCTCACTTATGTTTTGTCACTTTAATATCCAGACAGGAAGGACCACTTTTTTTTTTTTTTAAAAAAAAAAAAAAAAGGAAAAAAAAGAAAAAATCTGTTATGATAAAATCTCAGGCCACTTTCCTCTCCCGTCACGTCGCTCTCCCACTTTAACTCCTGTCTGTGAGTTTCACAGCTCTGTCAGTAAGTCAGCATGAGCGGAACCAGATATCCAACAAATGCCCCTTTTCTAGCAACAGGAACGACCTTTTTTGTGGTCTTTTTATGCATGAGATGCGAGTGGCCATAAAACCCGGGCTCTGGTTTCTGGTTGCGGCGAGAGTGGAAATCCTGGCATTATCGCAGATTGGCGTGTGGGGGGGCATTGTAGGGGGAGGCATGCCGGCGGGCCACATTCCACATGCGCGTCGCTGGAGGTGACCCGCGAGCAGCCCGGGCCGTGGATGGGGGAGGCACAGCAAGGTCAGGCGTAGGCAGGACGGGGGGGGCGGCATGGCGGCAGTGGTGACGTTAAGCAGATGGCCCCCATGGGGCTTGTTTACCTTTGCATTGCTATTCAAACAAGGGCTTTCAGGACTGGCCTGGCGGGGCCCCCGGGGGCCACGATCACTTGCTTTTCTCAAGAGGACAGGCCTGTGGGGTTTACACTGTACACACCGATGGGACCTTTGTTTGTTTACACAGCCGAATGGCAGCTCGCTCTCAGCCCCTCCCCCACCAAGCCAGTGACAGAGGAACGGCTCGGGGCAGCTATTTATGGAAATGTCGATGGACACCCCCCTGTCTGTGTTGAAAATTGGAAAAAACGAGCGGGAGCAACGACTGGAGAGGAGTGTGTTGCGTGGGCATAAACATTGGCCTCTTGTTTTGGTGTAGCGCCTTTTCCAGTTTCCAGTTACCATGTGGCTACGAGTAAAACAGGAATCCATGATGACCCCCCCCACCCCTACCCAAAAAGATCCAAAACCGTTTGAAAGAAGACAAATCTTTTGGCGTTCACCCAAAGCAGCCACTAACATTGGGCTAAGCTCTCTGCTACGTACCAAAAAAGGCTACAACACTCTTACGCAATGACTAAACGCCACATCTAGGCAGAAAAAAACAACTAAACTGATTAAATCATTATCCTGAAAGCTTCTTTTTTTAATAAAAACAGAAGACGGGGACTGCTTAAGTCAGCTGATTCCAGGAGCTGCCCTTCAGTTCCCAATCAGGCTAAATCCACGATACTAATTGCAGTTAGCCTGGCTGTTAGCGGCGGGATCCTGTGAACTAGAAATTGGCGATTTTTTTAGTTGTCTGAACGCGTTCGGGTCTAGGGAGGTTTACATGTTTGGGTGATGAGAGAACCAGCATCTCGGTCATGGGGACTGGGGTGGGGGGTTGGGCTGGGAGGTGACGATTAAAAGAAACTTGGCAGGATATTCTGAGAAAGCATTAATAACGAGTGCGTGCTCATGACAGATTTAATGTGCTAATGGCTTAGTCGAGTGGAAACACACACAAAGAAATTTAAACATTGGCTTATAAGGTCTAAACGGCAAAGTTAAAAGGGGGGGATGGGGGTAAAGGGAAAAAAATAACCCGCAGGGAGTGGACGATACACATTTCTGAAATATATCACACAGAATCACCCCAGGAAGGAGGCAGGGCAGTACGGTGGAGGTGGCACCGAAATCTCCCACTGCCGGTGGCCCCCAACCAGCCTGGGGTTTAACTGGGGTGTTAATCAGTCCTGGGAGCCCGTCTCCTCCTGGTCAGGCACAGCCGGGGGGCTGAGATACGCTAACGTGTGTTCCTACACAGCATAAGCCATGACTCCTTAATACCTCTCGCAGTTATTGTACATTTTTAAGGTTTGGAGAAAGCAAACCGCCACACTTACTCTCCTAGCATAAAGACTAACGGTAAATTGCTCTATTAAAAGGTCACTGAAGACGCACTTAAGTTAAGGTGGCAACCCCCAGCCCCCCCAGCGGGCACAGTGATGGCCGCCCCAGCTGGCTCTCTGGTGGCTTTGCTGGTTGAGCAGGAAGTGGGGGGGCACTGAGGTCAGTGTGGTTGCCTGGCACCTGGGAATCCAGCCTAACTGCTGAGCAGCAAAGCATCATGGGAAAACAGACAAACTTAAAGGATTTCTCCTGAGAAGGGTTTCTCAAAAAACAGAAAACACACGCGGTCTCTGACAATAGCAGGATATGGCTGACGATAAAGGACCATGGAGTATTAACACGCAGCTAAGCTACAATCCTTTATTCAATTCAATTAATTTGTTATATAGCGCCTTTCATGACACAGTCACCCTAAGGCAGTTGACAAGAGTGTGTGGTGATCCATCATTACATCATTCGTACAGAATCGTGCATGAAACAGGGAGAAGGGGAGACAGAATGGCAAAGCCTGAAGCTCCTCATTCTGCAGCCCGCACTAACAAGCCTCCACAGAACACGTTAATATACCGACAGCCAGAATCAGCAACCGCTGCAAGTATTTGACACTGGCCTCACAATCCCCCCCCCCAAAGTGGGACATTGTCACAGCTAGCTGATCTCCCCCAAGCTGACCGGCGCGTTGGTGCCAGGCCGTTCTGACCGCACTCCAGGGCCTGAGGTCACCTCCACACTGGGGAACTCTTAGCATTTTACTTCGTGTCTCTAGCCCAGATTCCACAGTCGGCCTGCAGACGCCCTGGGTCTTATTTTTACCCAGGTTTGGCCAAACCTCCCAAACCTCCTGGGGGGAGGGCCAGGACCTGGGTCTTTTCTGGAATAGCAGAGGGCTCCGGATGGCTGGTAGAATCCGACGCCGGCGCTGACGGATTAGTGCTTGCTGGCGGGGGACCCGGGGTAGGCATGGGGCCCGGGGCCCGGGGCCCATGCGGATCCAATTGGGACAAGGCTGTGGCAGCACAGGAACGCTATTGTCCCCATGCCCCCTCCCCGTTGGATGGCATCCAGCGCCACGGGTGCACATTCCGGGGAGGGCGGCTGCGCTGGGCACTGCAGGGTATGAGCGGGTCGGGGGGGGGGGATGGTCAGCTGAGGTCAGACATGTCTCGGTCGGTCAGCAGAGAAAATGTACTCTGATGTGGGAACAAATATTAATAATACCTGCATGGAAACATACAATTTAGTCAGGTTCAGAGCACTGAATTTTATAGCATGTTCAATAATTATTTAAAAAGTTTTCGGGGAGCAAAGCAGACCGCTCTTTGGGCACTAAGCAGACCGCTCTTTGGGCACTAAGCAGACCGCTCTTGGGGAGCTGACCTGAAGCCCTCAGCAGGTCCCGGTCAGGGACGGGGGGCGGATTTAAGCGCTTTCCCAGCACCGCTGACTGATGGGACGGCACTGTCGAAACAGGCCTGCTGAGAGTTCCGTTTCACACAGCCGCCCATGTCCGGGGAGCATCTGGAAGTCTTTAAAACATCCGTCTAAACGCCCCCCCCAATCTCTGAAGCCTTGCTCGGCACCCTGCGGATGTCACCAACTCTGTGTGACTCATCTCATCGGCAGGCCTGGGGGAGTACCAACGAATCCTGAACAGGCCTGACCCAAGCCCTCGGGCAGAGGGGAACTCTGACACAGGCGCTGGGTTTTCAGGCGCCCAGGCCGGCAGGGGCATCGTCCTGAAGGTTAAAACACCACCTGAGTAACACTGTCCCCAAAAGCATAATCAGGGCTGAATTGGGATTATAAATCAACCTTGGACTTTGGAGTAAATTTTGCCGAATGGGGGGGCCACATACCCAACAGTCCACCAGGGAAATGCCCAGTATGCCAGATGGCCAATGTAGCCCTGGCCACAATCACATTTCAGCCATGTTAGAAAGTATATGAAGAAGCCAGTACACAAGTGTAATCTTTATCAATGCGTGCGTGTGTACCCCCTGAAATGGACTGACATCCTACCCAGGGTGTTCCTCTGCCATTCCTCTGGGTTTCCTGGCACATGCTCCAGGATCCCCTCAACCCTGCAACCCTGACGACTGGTTCAGGAAGATGAAAGGATAGATGGACGGATACAGAGATTGATGTTTAGCCACAAGAGAAACGGCTATGGCCTGTTCAGACTGAAGCGGTCCTCTGGAGCTCTAAGCGTCCGATCTTGGTGTCCAGCCATCGTCCTTCATCACCACCACCCCCCAACCGCTGTCAATGTCACACTGCTCCACAGAGGGGGCCCTGGCTGCAGGAACCGAAGAGGCACTTTAAGCTAGGCGGGAGAGCCTGGCATTCCGGAGAGGGAATTGGAGACGGCTGGCCCGTCCTGGGAGCCCGGGGACGGCGCTGCCAATCCAGGGTGGTCACATCTGAAGCTAATTCCTGTAATGAGCAACAGGTCTGGAGAGCAGCCACTAGGCATAAGAACCACCCCCCAGACCGAATAATATAATGTTAAAAAAAAACATGTTAAGAAAAAACAGCCATACACGGTTTGTTGGACGTTAGCGTATTCCGTTACAATCTACCATGCCCCCAGAACACTGCATGTCCAACGTCTCTGCCGGATACACCAGGGCAGCCATGGACACCAGCAAGCTGCACCCCCTCAGGGGGACAGGACAGCCTCCATCCCGCCCAGATCGCAACAGCGAAGGAAGCACTTGTTAGTACTCCATCATGAATAAAAGTCCGTGATCATCGACACCAAACATCTCTGTCATTTGGCCTGCAGTACTCGAGGTGATCCTGACCCCCCCCAGAGTCACACATTTTTACATGATGGGAGTTTCCTAGCAGATCTCACAAATTTCCCTTCTAACAGACTTCTGAATCGCTGGCTTCCACTGGTTACCACGACTGACCTGCCATCCTGTCCGCCCCGCCCCCTTTCTGCCAGGCCCAAGTTCTACACTGAGAGACATGAGAGCTCTTTTGTAGACAGAGCCCCATCCAATGTACCGCCACAGACAGCAGATTGTCGCTGACCTCTGTGAACAGAATGTGTGGGGTGACTCCGCCCATCAGGCACCCTCGGAGCCTGAGTCGCATGTCGATCTCACGTATGATCCCACAAGCTACAGGCAATTGCCTGCATTCTCCACAACCCCTTCCCAGAATCCTCAGAATAGAATAATTTCTTTCAGAATAATGGTGCGGTCACATTTTTCAAAAATATTAAAATCCTTCCGCAAAACAAATAAAAACCGTTTACGTGACCATCTGAGAGGGAACGTTTTTTTGTCTGATAACATTTCGCCAACAAAACTAATTTCCCTTCACAAGCACAGCAGTTTTGTTTTGAATGATCGCTTCTTCTGATTACTGAAACATATCTGTCTGTAATCAGGAACAAAACAAAATGGAAAAAAGTATGGCTTTGCTTTGAAGGGGAATGAAAGGAGAGCTGCCATAAACATGAACCCTATCTGCAGCACTGAGAGGAAGAATTGACATCTGAGAGAAAACAGGCCTGGCTCCTGGCCCCGCTGACCACGGCAACCCAAATTCGACTATACGCTGCCCGTTTTCCTGGTCGGGTTCAGAGCAGCGAGTGATATCTGCGGTCGCTCCCCTGTGCAAACACGGCACCAATGCTCCTGTTTACACTCCACTCCAAACGCAATAGTTTCTTTATGACCACAAAGGGTCTGACCGGAAACAGTAGAATCCAGAAAAAGGCACTGGAGAGAGTGGGAAGGAGGGGGATACTTATGGGCCTCTCGGACACACACGCGTGCAAACCTGGCCCTGACCGGGAGCTTGGAGCAGTCACCCAGGGCCCCGGCTTCACTGATGCCACTGGCAAGTTGAAAGCGGTCAAGCAGCCGCTTGGTTTGGCCGACGATGGTCCTCGTGGTCGATGGCACCCACGTGTATCTTGGCCAGTACCACACGTTCCGCGGTTATCATGCTTCTGATAAGTGAAGCGCTCACGCGGTGACAAGGACACGTGCCCCACCGTCAGCTTCCACCACATTCTGCAGCCTTGGGTTGCTTGACACAGCCTGCTAAATCGGATCCACCTTCCATGACATTACGGATCCTACGATCAGCCCCCAGCAGCTCCGTCGCAGCGTGCCAGCTCGTACCAAGCGCTTCCTCAGCACTCACACACACACAGCCATACACACGCCGTTCCCAGCCCCAGTCCACTATCCCTCCCCAGGGCCACCACTGCGTGTGACATTGTTGTTTTTCTCACTGTTATCAGTGCTGGCCAAAATCCTAGAGAGGGACTGAGTGCTTTTATGCCCGCTGAGTTACAGCCAGCAGTCATTTCAAACAGACATATTAAGTGACATTAAGACGAAAAAAAAAAAACACAAATTTACAACCCAGAAAACATTCAGATTAACCACTACAAACCAGGGGAAGGAGACTCGCTCATTTACTTAATAACTGTGCAAAAAGTGTATGTTTATTTGCAACACTGAATCGGAACGTGACTATTTCTGTATGAATGTACTTCAGTATTTTTGCTGGAAATAGTATCATTTAATCCATCTTTCCTTTATCTTTACTATGGGCCAGTTGTAATATTTCAAAACAGTGTTCACTGACCGCAGCAAAGAACCGCGCCAATAGTGGTACATGATAAACGCTGCCTGTCAGAGCAGACGCAGACTGGGCCGCGACTGCCAGACGAGCAGTGCGAGGGAGCTCACCGGCAACATGGAGCTCAGTGAGTCACGGTACGAATACAGAGATGGCTTTTTATCGTTAAAAAATAATAACTAAACATAACAAACAAGGAGCACGGTGCTGGAGAGTGTTGAAAATAATTCACATAACCTGTAATGTCAAATCATTCTAATTACATATAAATAAGTTAAAAACAAGGAATTTTCCTTTCAAATTAAATGTGCACAGAAAGAAAATGAGTAATTAAATGCTAGACGCCCTAAGATTCAGGAGCAGCAATGACACAGAGCACAAGGTGTCACTTAAATGCCCCCAGAGGCAGCTCTATCCTTGTGGCCGTGACCCCGCCCGTCACGTAGACCCTCACAACAGCCAATACGGACCCCCAGGGACAGTGAGGGCCATGTCGTCATGGTAACGGTGAAGAGCACCCCCCACTGAAAAATGAGTGGAAGAAGTTTAAATACATTTTGAGAATTAAAAATCCTCCTGCTTGCCATCTTGGTCGTGTGATCAGTAGGGAGACGGGACAGTTGTTCCTAATTTACGCCATTTTTTCTGTTCTGGGGGACCAAGGTCATGACAAGGGAGGCGTCCTTTGCACATGCTGTCTCCGTGCATCACGTGACCCTGAGACCTTGTGACACCATTGTGATCTTCACACCAGCTTGGACACAAATCAGAAGTTAAAACTGTTTGATGGCAAAATTAATTTTCTTCAGTAAACGCAAGTCATAATCATTCGGTATAATTAGGTTTCTATAGAAAGCCAGGGACAGGGTCACAGAAGGAGCTGCCCAACGGGCCCTCAAGCGCCCTACCTTTGTTGCTACGGCAACTGTTAGACTGGCCAAACACACACAAACACACACAGACACACACCGCGGTGCTTGACACACAACAGCCCTGCAGGAAAAAGACACCTCGGCACAGCTTCGTCGTCACTGCACGGTCTACTTAATACCAACCGGTGGGGCTAAACATGTTTTACAAAAAAAAAAAAAAATGTATATCTTTGAAGCTGTCAGCCATTTTGCGAACGGCCATGTCTGCTGTATCTGAGGTTTCCGGGTCAGCGCGGAAGCGCTCAACCTCCACTGCGTCCGAACAGAAACAAGAAACGCAACCTCAACGGGTCCTTCCGGAAAGGGAGGCCGAACAAGGTGGCCGTGATGTGGACTCAGTCGGTTTGCACGGACCAAGGCTTTGAGGAGTTCCCCAGCTCAAAACACCCCCCCTCCCAAAAAAGCTGCTGGTTCCTCCTCAAGCACACGGAAGGAGATCAGACGAAAGGCGGAATTAAAGTGCCGCTGAATGAGCTGCCCGGAGCAGCGGCAGCATTTAAACGACATTAAGTGTTAACGATTCCCTTCTCCTTACTGGTCTACAGACTTGGCACCACACTGTCAATCCACAAATCCTGTTACCACGCCTGTGTGTGGGGACCCACCCTATGAGTGTCAACAAAGGCCTAGAGGGAACCGACATCACCACTGCATTTTACAAAACGATCACTGAGCCAAGTAATCTTGTATTCTATACTAAGGTTCCACTATTCGGAAACTTCGTACATCCGTTCTGAAATTCCCTGTTGTTTGCACCTGGCTTTGGAGCCAATTGAAAGGCCTTACTTCGATAATTCATCCAACGTCATTGACAAGCCGCCCACTGCGAGCACTGCAGCATTTTTCGCCAATTGTGATTTACAGTAAGATTAGCAAGCAGAGTCTGCATTTTCGCAGTCATTACAGATGCATTCGTATTTCTGCTAATGTAAATCAGCTGTTTTTCAGGAAGGGATACCTACAATGCACCTTATGTAGGTCACACTCTAACCTTTTAAAGTGGGTGGAATTATCCGGGAATCGCTCAAGCGCTATTGCGAGTTAGCATACTAATCGCGCGTTACGTAACGCTAAATAGGCCAGGCAGACAATGCCATGAAGCGCTTCAGACAAACACGAGGTACAATCGTGCTCTGGCACAGAGATTCCCCTTATGAGAACTGGCAGTCTCTCTCATGAGTCCAGAGTCAAACTGACCACGAGGCCTATGCCTGACTCACAGTGGCTCATCGCAACTCTCGCTTTTAGCCAGAGAAGCCTCAGATACGTAGCTTCTGATCACCGTGGTTACTGCATACCAGCCTTTCTCCCTCCTTTTCACACTGTGGGGCTTTTCCAGACATGCAATTTACAACCTGTGGCCTTTGACAAGGATGCTGCATCTAACAGTTTCCTACAGACTGCTTTCTGCCTTTCGCTCTCACCCGTTCGCTCATCTCGGCCCTCAGGCCTGTTCTCGCCCACTTTTGCTCCTATCGTTAATTAAAAGAGGATCTAGCCCCACCCCTTAATGGGCAGGGCCACAGGGGCACTGGCCCCAGCTGAAAGCTGATTGGCCCCCAGAGTGCCCTCTCCCTTGTCACTCATCAATTCAAAATATCCATCCATCCCTTTTCTGTAACCGCTTATCCCATTTGGGGTTGCAGGGGGTCTAGAGCCTATCCTGGAGGCTGCGGGCGCAAGGCAGGGAACAACCCAGGATGGGGCGCCAACCCATCGCTGGGCACATTCACACATGCATATCTACAGGAAATTCGGCAACTCCAATCAGACTCAGCATGTTTTTGGACTCTGGGGGGGAAACCCCACGATGACACAAGGAGAACATGCAAACTCCACACACATGGAACCCAGCCGGAGACTCGAACCTTGGTCCCAGAGGTGTGAGGCAACAGTGCTAACCACTGCACCACCATGCCACCCCTCAATTCAAAACATATTATCATTGGCTAATAACAATAAATTCAGCTAAAAACACAAGTAGAATGATGAGAATGTTGCCCCACACAATGCCGGACTCCTTCTCTTCTACGTCTTGATTTTACAGACGTGTAGGGAAGGAGATGGAGGAGAGGGAGATAGAGTAACGGGAGGCCTGTTGGGAATCCGGGTCAGTGGATAACACAGGACAGACAGGTATGACTAACAGACTGGTTCAGTTACACTCCTTGCTGGCCTGATCATGGGAAGATGCAGCTGCATCCCAGAATCCCTCACTGCCACAGAAATTACATGGGCTGTGATTCACAATATTCACAGAAAACAGAGCCGGGAGGGTTTAAAAAAAAAAAAAAAAAAAAAAAAAAAAAAAAAAAAAAAAAAAAAAAAAAAAAAAAAGAGGATCAGATTTTTTTTCAACTGCCCACCCATGTGCAGCCACAATGGATTACGGGCAACTGGCCTCCCAGGAAGTTTAATATTCAACCCAAAGGCTGCACTGACTGGGTGGTACCATCAATGGACAGAGGAGTCCCTAGAGGAACAGCAAATCCAGCGGCTCTCCACGCCACCTGAGCCATTCGGCCCGACCTCGTAGCAACAAGAAACATGACCCGGCTTGGAGGAATTCCACCATTCAGTTCCACAAGCCCCCAAATCCCTGCAGGAACAGATGTTTTGTGCTGCCCAGGTATTTACTCCGATTAGTGAAATGCACCCCCCTCTCCCGCCTGCCGAAGTCTGACCTGTGCTCTCCAGAGGTCCAGCCCGCCCCACCTCCGTGCACGGCAATGACATTCTGACTGGTCCAGAAGTTGCTCAGTAATTATCTCGGCGATTCAGGGAATTTGATCATAAATCACAGAGACACCACCCAAAAAAAAGCCCAAATGAAGGGTCACTTACACTATCAGCATTTACCCACACAAACACATGCAAACTCTCCATGAAAATGCATGAAAAAAATCTTCCACTAACACTAACCTGTCCTTCCAGATGTAGCACCCAACCCCTACTCTCACTCCCTCCCCCATATTCTACCCCCAACCCCCACTCCCACTCCATCCCCCATACCCTACCCCCAACTGCTACTCCCACTCCACCCCCCATACCCGACCCCCAACTGCTACTCCCACTCCACCCCCCATACCCTACCCCCAACCCCTATTCCCACTCCCACTCACTCCCCCCAACCTCTACTCTCACTCCCTCCCCATACTCTACCTCTACTCCATCCCCCATACCCTACCCCCTACTCCTACTCCATCCCCCAATCCTACTCCATCTCCATACTCTACCCCCAATCCTACTCCATGCCCCATACTCTACCAAAGCCCTACTCCCACTCTCTCCCCCAAACTCTGCCCCCAACCCCTACTCCCACTCCCTCCCCTATATTCTGCCCCCAACCCCTACTCTCACTCTCTCCCCCAAGCTCTACCCCCAACCCCTATTCCCTCTCCCTCCCCATACTCTGCCCCCAACCCCTACTCCCACTCCCTCCCCCATACTCTACCCCTACTCCACCCCCCATACTCTACCCCCAATCCTACTCCATGCCCCATACTCTACCCCCAGTCCTACTCCACTGTTTCCTCCATACTATCCCTCCTACCTTCCTGCTACCAAACTTCTCCCATAGATTACGACAGAAGACACTGGACAGACTGTACCAAGCTCGTGGGTTCAACCCAACATAAAACAGTACCATCTATCTTTATCCAGATTTGATCCCACACTGCATAAACACACCTTGAAATCATGAGCAGCCACATTTAAACCATACATCAAGCTGAGCACTGAAACAAATACACTGTACCGTGTCTTGATTCTTAATTATAAAACAGTCTGTAAAACAGGAACTTAGGGAAGTTCCATTACCTTCTAAAAGGATAGTTACACGATTACCAATCAGAACTAAAAAGCCCAATTAAATATACATTTCCTTCACTGCAGGTCATTACAGAGGGAAGCTGTTTTCTTTAATCCAATTGTTGTCCTCTCTCAAATCAAAAATGACACATCTAATTTAAAAATGGGGAACTCATTGAGCAAACACAATTTTGGTGTTAACCATGTGCCAACCATGTTTGTATGTATAGATATCAGCGTTAGTACACCTGTAGTCTTTCTAAGTTAATCCCCCTGACAACTGAAACAACAGCAACACGGAGGGTCAGAACTAAAACAACAGCCTGCCTTTTGAACACTTCACAGTCATTTTCAACACAAAACCTAGAAAAGCTCAGCTGACAGGAAAATGACTCACAATGTGAACATGAAGTGAGGTAGTAATGTGGTATTCTGTAACGTTTCTGCAGAACATGAAGAAATGCCCGATACTTTCTGGAATCACTGGCTATTTTCAGTCGTATTGAGCCTATTATGGACTCTTTTCACGCAGTCTCCAGACACCAACTCAGCATCCCTCGAAGCGATGCATTCGGGTCAATATTTATGACGGCCGGAGCATCCAGACATGATTCGAGAAAACGTCCCAGGTGACTAGGAAAGGTATATGTTGAACAAATAACTAGACGGTCTTTGTTTTTATTAGATTAGTGCCCTTTCATATTTGTGGGCCGAGTCCGATTAGAGAAACAACAGACACACCATATTTAGTATATGGGGCAAAACGACAGGGCAACAGAAAGAGTAGAGCAATGGGAATGTGGAACATTTGGCAAACTGATACATTTTCCAAAGGTTGATGATTATCACAGGTCGTATATCAGTGACCACTAAACCCACAGGGTGCTGTAGAAAAAAAAAAAAAAACAACAGCCAGACGGACTCATCTACATGTTGCCAGCCCGTGGAGTAACTTGACTAGATCCCAGAGAGCCCCGCAGTGTGGGACGCTGGGAAGGGGAGGATTTTGCTGGCAGCCAGCAGGGCGGGTGACCATTTATATTATTTATGGCCGTGGGCGGAGCTTGAATCAATAACATGCGACGGCGGGCGTATTGGATTTCCCATGGATCGCGCCGCCAGCTCCCGTGCTCCACTGGAAGGTAACTGGGTACCTTTCAGGTCCCTGCCACAGCCTCCCTGGGGCCCAGATCACAGACTCCTCTTGGTGTAATTAGACAGCGCAGAGTCTAAAGGAGGCGCTGGGAGATACTCGTGTGCCGTTTAAACATCCGACAGCTCAGAGATTCCCAGTTGAGGAAAAAAGAAAACTACTATTTGAGCCAACCATGTGCTCATGATCGCACATAGTCCTGCATTTCTGCTCATATAACATGTCAAATGTTGTCTGAAGGCAACAGAGGCAAGACCGCCTGAATGATCGGCTGCCAGGGTCCGTTAGGTAACGAGCGCACGTTCAGGTTTGGCAGTGCTACATGTACGTGCTAAAAGTCAAGAACTATTAAATGGGGGTAAGCGAGAGAGAGAGAGAGCTGACGCAAACTCAGATAAGGCAGTTCCATGTGACGCAACCCTTCTTAGAAAATCCACAGGCAGGATATTTTTAGGAAAGTGTCCATAACCTCTGCTGGTCTCCAAAGCAACACCGTCGCCGCAGCAATACACCTCAAATGTCACCAGCACTACGAAACCATCTGCAAAAAAAAAAAAAAAAAAAAAAATTCTCACAGTGGACTTACACCCCCCGGCCCCCTGCCGAGAAACCTGACATATTCAGAGGGGCTGCAGCCCAACAAGAAAACAATGAATCTCTCTGTTCCCCATTACATACATCTGCAGACACAGAAATTCAGGCATGTCTACCACGCTGCCCTCACCAAAACGGTTTCCAGGGGGTTTCCAGAAGGTCGCCACCGACGACAGTCATCAGGTCCCAGAACATGTCGATGAAAGAAATAAAAAAAGGCAGAAGGAAAATGCATCAGGGACCGGGGGGCGGGGGTCCCTGGTCATGGAGGCTTTTAGGTAATTTTAGGTCCCTAGGAAGGTGAAGAAGGACCACAGCAGCCTCTCCAGCATTACTGCACTGACAGGCTACATCTTCAGTGAGTTAAACACTTGGCACTTCTGCTGGGTGGGTGGATGGGGGGGACGAACCCAAAACAACCAAGAAGCTCTGTAGAACTCCAGACTATCCCTGGAAAAAAAAAAAAAAGCTGGAACGCACTAGAAGCAGGAAAACAGAGCAGAAAATAGAACAGGCGCTGACAATTTACAAATATGGCAAAGACTCACGGTCTTCTTAGAAACGTACCGCATTTCCTGCGGCTGGCTGAGGGAGATAGACTACACCACTAATGCGTTCTTAATGAACTACCCCAACCTCAGGCTGAGCCCCTTCCACAGCATCCCATGTTTAAACGTTAGGTCAGTTGTGGTTATGCTCTAACCTCATGTAGGATACTGGAGATTTCATCATTATTCACTTTGGGCTCTCGTCCCATGACCACTTTCGGTCGTTTACCCAAAACTCAGCTCACGGCTTCAGGCCAGTCACCTGACGGGCCTGCACATGAAATTCAGAAGAAAATAAACAGGCTGTCCCAGAAAGATTCAGGGGATCTCGCAGTCAATCTGTCTGATGCCTCATCTCTCCCATGTCCTCGGTCAGAATATGGCTTCCACAGCTCTAGTTAGTGGTCATCTTTCACAGACACAGCGCCGCCAGGTGCGTTTAAACTAACCGCATTGCACTCCCTGTTATTGTCCACTGAAAGCTGTCTCCATGGCAACCCAACATCAGCATCCAGGGAATGGCGCCAGCGGGAGGCGCTCTGCAGCTAACACTTATGAGACCCTGGTCTCCATACCAGTGCACAAACGTCCCCTAGGCAAGTGCTTTCCGGCAGTCGCATCACAGAAATGTTACCATGGCAATGCACGGGTATGCATTCTGCACTAAACCCGACGTTGTGGTTTAGCCTCCATTCCCTCTCAGGCGCCAACATGGCCGCTGATAGCACATTCCCTGCCACCGCAGAGCCTTGCATTCCAGGATTCCACACTGCCGCGGTTCAGCGACACCTTTCCAGGCGATAACCAGCGGGAGTGGGAGTACCAGTCGGCTGGGATGACAGAGTTGCATCCCAGCAACTGTACTTGAACGTACACCACACAGTCACCCCATATCCAGAAACCGCACGACAAAAAAAAAAAACAATAGCTAGCAAGCGTATCCTACATGTGGCAGATTTTTGCTCTTCCTTGTCTCCCTTGGATATTTTCTCATCAGAATGTTTAACGTTTAAGTGCATCCGCAACTGACGAGTTGGTTTTCGCCGACGATCACACGTACGCATCGCCGGAGAGCCGAGGATTTAATTAGCGAGTCAGACGGAGCAACGATCACGCGGCCAGCCCGAGGCCGCCATGCTAGGCATGAGGCCAGGACTCTGGGGCGGACACTTCTGTTTCTCTCTGGCGGGAGGCACTGGTTTCTCCGTGTGACGTCTCGTTCCCGCGAGCAACCTGTCCCGCCCTGTGGCAGGACGCTCACGGTGCCCCAGTGCCTTGGGGGAGGGGTGGTGTGTCTGAACGTGGGTTTTTGCCGGCTTTGGGGAGGGAGGGGGCCCTGTCCAGCACTTTACGTCTGACAGTGAGGGGCATCGCTCCCCCCAATTCAGGCAGGCCATTCACGGATCAAACACAACATAGCTGTGCAGCTTTTCTCGTTTCGCCCTCCTAATAAATGAACAATAAGCTAATAAGCGTTACATAAGCTAATGGAATGGCTTCCTGGCCGGCTTCCTCGAGAGGAACTCCTTCAGAATATCAGTGGAAAACTAGGACAGCCTCCGGAACCAGGGCATGCAGGAGGCGTTCCAGGTTCATGTTCCCCAGGAAATCCGAAGCAGGTTTTAGACTTTTTTGTTTTTTTGAGAAGTGCCCGTTTCATTCCATGGCCTGCCTCCTCACCCCTCCAAAAGGCACTGTCACCCTCAGACTTACTTTGCCCTTCATGGAAAAATGACAAAAAAAAAGCGAGTCAGAGGCAATTGGCCTCCCACACCTGATCCAGCTCAGCCAGACGGATCTTTTGGTTGGACATCCTTTTTGGTGACTAAAGCAATTAAAATTGAGTGAAGTCAAGTAGGACACCACAGACTAACACACAGCCGCTGAAAGGAACCAGACAAGGGAACTGCAACCACAAAACTATTAAAAAAAAAAAAAACAACCTTCTGAATTACTACAGTATTTCTCAATTTTTCTGGTTGCCAGCAATTGTGTTTTTTATTCGTATTTTCCAGCCCTTTCACATGGTGCAGTGATTAAAACGTCCCCCGGGGGCATCCTGACATCGATTCCCCCACACGAGTCTTTAAGGAGGCTCGGGTGATTAACCCCATCGGCAGCCTGCACGAGTCTGCTAAACATCTCAACCTGGGCGGCATGGCTCTGAGCGCCACCCCCCCACACACACACACACACACACACACACACACACACACAGCACAACATGGCAGTTATCTTGCCAGAAAAAAAATAAGTTTGGAACGAATAATGGACCCAGCTGTTAATGATCATGACATGTACTTTGGCGAAGAAGCAGCCATGTGGCACTAGCTAAGGAGCTAGATGCAGAGTTAGCTACTCACCACTACTCATCAGAAAAGGCCAAAGATGGTATCCACTGAGGACCACCTTAAAGGAGACGTGACCTACATCTACCCACAAAATTGGCAATAGTAACAATATAAGAGCAATAATTATGATAATTGAGATATATGACAAAGGTGACCATGGGACCACTCTGGAAAATGTACTCCTTTCTCTGGATTTCGAAGAAATAGGGTGAGATCCGTATACAATGATGTTGTGGATTCAGATCTGCAAAAAACAGACCCTTCAATTCAGTTTGACTTCATTTAACCGATTCAGTATGTGGCAGTCAGGTCGATTTGATGTGGGGCTGTTGGGTCTTGTTTACGTATTTACTTATTTATTGGCCGTTATGAAAGTGAGGGACTGAGGAAGAGCCGAGAAGGTTATTACACTGGCAGCTGCCTGGTCCCAGACCGCGCGGAGCTACCCAGTTAGCATCGCTGAATGACCGAGTGAGGTTCACACATGCACAGCTGCATAAACCTTCTTAGATGAGTCAATGCATTTGTTTGAAGGGAAAACGAAGCACTCATCCATTCAGCTTCATTAAATTAACTATAATGGCGCAAACAGACATCAGTAAGAAGGGTTTCCTTATTTTAACAGAAAGCCAACTATAGCTCAAGGTACCACGTGCCGACAAATGAAACACAGGGATTCAGAGGGATAAATGGAAAGGACGGCACCATGGATTGCAGCCCAAGTGTTTTTTGGCGGGGGGTGGGGGCTGAGGACTTGATCGTATAGCATCCTCAAGTTCTGTCACCTCACCAAGCCATCTTGGTCCAGCTCTGGGGGGGAGGCATCAAAAATGACCGCAAATCACCTTCCCCAGTCAAGTCTGCATGAGGATATAACACCAGGCCCAATCCTACTTCATCTTGGCATTAATCAGTTACGAGTTAACAGATCTGGGGAGAGCTGCCCAACTGGGGAATCCTGACAGGTGCATAGACAGCACAGCAGTACCCCATGCCTCCCTCCATACTGTGGGTCCGTGGGAATGGGTAGTAGAGTTCTCACTTTTTTGTTACACCGAGGGCACCTATGTAGGTGTTTTATTTGTCTGTCTGGGATTATCGGCTTACGGAGTAAGAGAAACAATATGAAGTCCGAGAACTTTCCATGCAAGGCTGCATTAATTAATCTCGAGAGAGAGCTGACAAAGATGGGACGATACGGACACCGTGTGCTAAGATAGAGGGAAGGATTACTCGGAGTACAGGTTAGACGAGCGTACCAAGTTAGTGCGAACACATCCAAGTCTCTCGTCTATTCTGCGGCGCTGATAGGGGGTGGAGTATTTTTTTAAAAAGTGGCTTCAAGTCAGACTAAAAACAGCATCACAACAAACGCATGCTAATGCTCACGCGCTAACGCTCACATGCTAACGCTCACGCACCTCCCTGCTTCTTCTGAATACTAGTACATGTGACTCAGTGTTTACAGTGAGGAAATGATTTCATTGACTGGGTTTCCTTCCCCTTTTCTTCCCCCACTCTCCTCCAACCCCCCCCCCCCCAGGGAACCAGCCACACACCCACTCCCACTTCACAGATCCTCATCCCCCCACCCCCATCCTCCTACAACACTCCCCTTCTCACCCAGGGTCACTTCTGAGGCGGCACCCTTGATTCCGTTGGAGGAAGTGTGACAATGACAAAATCAACAACACAAGGAGTCCCCCCCTTAACAGCACCCATATGAGCCCATAAGCAGCAGGAAGGAGAGGCAGCCCACTTCATGGGCTTTAACTGCGCTCTACCACAGCACCTAAAAGTTCATCATCATTTCCAAATTAAAAAACTTCCATACATAAATAATTCTTCAACTGTTAAAATACACATAAAAAAAATTAATGAATGAGAAATATAAAATACAAAAATAACATTTTAAAAATTAAAATTAAACAATGCAATTGCAAAAAATTCAGAATTCAATATATGTGCTGCAATTTCTCTTTTCGGATGTTTATAGAATTCACTCGTTATTATATTAAAAAGGTGATTTGTGTTTGTAAAATAAGTTGAAGTGAATATTCATGGAGTTTGAGATGGTCCTAACCTTCTATGGATTTATAATTTCCAAATGAATTTTAGCACCAGAAGCGAAACCTTTTAGCTAATCACACTTCTTAACTTAGCTAATTAGATCGTTAGTATTTAAAAAGTAAACGAGCAATGCCAGTGTAAATAAATGTAAAAACATTAACTTAAGTAAATTTAATTTTGAAAAGGAAGTAGTTATGAATGTTTGGGAAATGTTGGAAAGTAACACAAGCAACCAATAGCTACTAATCGGGAAAGAACGTTTGGATGCTCTCCCTTGGCTAATTTTAGGGCAAAACAGTCAAATCAGCATGTTCTCTGTGACTCTGTCGAGCTGTTATTCAGCAAGATCTGCAGCTCACGGTTAATACGGGGAAGAGGAACCGATGCCAACCAGCAGGCATTAATTACGGAAAAAAAGAGCTGTTGTGGGCTGAATTGACTTTCATTTTGCAAAGCTGTTAGCTTGAAAAAGCCGTGACTTCAAAAGTTTATGAAAAAGCTCCCTCACCATCCCACTGTGTTTGAGGAGGCTGGAGATTGACACCGGCCCTTTTAATCAGAAAAACCAAATGCATTAGAATTCTTCCTAAATCCTGCTGCTGCATATATATCTTTCAGCCATTTGTTACCACAACACGTTTAAGGGTTTTTGAAGGTTTAACAGAAAGTATACTTTGTAATATTGCAATAGCTAAGCATAGCTAGCTAAAGATGCTGTTTGGTGATGAATTACAGATGACACTAGGATCGGTTTAATGAAGAGGATCGTTTAGCTCATGAAATAGACTTTATATTACGTTTAGCATCTAGCTAATTACGGTCAACAGGGGAACTGTGTAATCTTACTAGTTATATAGAAAGAATGGCAGAATTTAATACTCGTTTTTGTAATTGTTCTGAAAAATGTGTAATAATCAACACAAACACTTCCCAAACACTTATGCAGTCAACGAGGATACAATTATTTAAATGGGTTAAACCCCAAAACACATTTTCAGAGTAATGATGATCTTATTTACATGCACTTTGATACTTAAACTCGCTTAAAGAGAAATTCCAAAGTTCATTTTGTCCAGCGTCAGACAAACATTCCACGTGTCTGAAGCCACATTTTGTGCAGGCAGGATATAAAAGCATGGATGAATATCACCCTGTGACATCACCAGGAAACAAACCGTATCGAATGTACAGGTCTCTGACCTACAGTTAGCTTTTTAAAACCATCCTTTATGTAGGTAAAAGTACACTTAAATACAAATCCTCAATGGTCTTTAATGCATGTTGGCCAAAAATGTCTATCAGAAGCCAAGATGTGCATCTGGAATTGGACGAGTCACATAAAACTCAAATAAAAATATTTTATTGCAATTTTTTTTTTTTAATTTAAAATGACTGCTGTACAGCTACTGTGAACAGGAAATCAAACTACAGAAATATGTTTAAATCCCACATCAATCACTATTCATAAAAGCATAAACGTACATATTACATGTTTATGATGCTTAATAAAACATAGAAAAAAAATAAAATAGAAATTTAAAAATCGACTGCATGTCTGCTTTCAAACCGGTAAACGGCTTTCAAATTCTGCTCTTTTCGAGCTTCAGACTCTGGGAAGGTGACCGTCACTTGAGGGTACACTTCTGCTGCGATTTCAGGTCACAGTCGGCCATCTTGCCGAACCGGAAGGACGAACCCAAAGCCGCCCACTTCTACAAACACTTAGCTCTGTAGCTTTTTTTTGTACGAGCTAAACAAAGGGCACTTTTTCAAAAGGGGACGAACTTCCTGTATCCATTTCCCATGATCCTCTTCCTTGCAATGCTCCTACTGTAATCCTTCCCTGATTCCTGTCCCCTCGCTACAGTATACAACCTGCCCCCCCCCCCCCCGAGACAAAAGTACAAAGCCCCCCTTGTGTGAGAGCACAGAGGCCTAAGTGATACTGTATTATAGGATTGTGATATTCCTGAGGAGCTCCTTTGGGCCTGTTGACCTTCAGGCATGCCCCACAGACTTGCTTTGCATCCCTGGGTGATCGGGGCCCCACACTGAACCTCCCACGCAGTCACACGGCCCCGGGGAGCTTACGCACACGCACAGAGGGTCTGTAAGGGGGCCAAACAAGCTTGCCTCATCTAGCTGGATGAAGATTAACACCCCCCCTGCAGGGTTTAACACTGGCGCACACGGCTCATATGCAGTGACTGTACACAACTCAGCTTAGACACTAGCTATCGTTTTAGATGATTTCACTGAGCTACCTTTCCTTTATTT
>JAAGVU020000123.1:5882730-5914792 GCA_011763525.2 Mormyrus iriodes | reverse complement strand
GCAGTGACTGTACACAACTCAGCTTAGACACTAGCTATCGTTTTAGATGATTTCACTGAGCTACCTTTCCTTTATTTGAAGCATCAAAATTTAAACAGTAGCAATTTACAACATTAGCTACATCAAACGGTGTAGGTAACAGGGCTTCCTTGATTATTACATGTTAAAATCTATAAGGTTACAAAATGAAGGATCACCCATGCACAGGGGTGCTGAAGGGACACGGAGATGCCCTCGCAGATTAAGGGGGCCTAGCACTATAAAGGGGCCCCAAAATCTACTATCAGGGACCCACCTGCTTGGCAAAATGTACCATAGGGACCCACCAGTCAGCAAAATACACAGAGGGACCCACATTTCTGCAGATTAAAAATGACAATCCAAGAGGGGGCCCAGGGTGAAATTCTGTCAAGGGGCCCAGGCCGAATGGATGGTTTCAGTGGGCCTCAGTTCCCGTTAGAAATTATAGGCACGCTCATCTCACCATTCCAAGCAGGGTAGCTAAATGCTCCTGCTAGATTTCTAGCTACGTGGCACCCAACAAATATGTTGGGTAACACATTATGTTAAGAATGATGTATCTGATCACACACGATGCAGACTGAACTCCCCTGGAACCATTAATCAGTCCAGCATTCTACGGCAGATAATTAAAAATGAAATAGAAGTCTGAGTACCAGTCATTGAACTAGTGTTTGTACACGCACATAATTACGGTATATCCGTGTTATCTAAGTGTACACATAGCAAATTTGCACAAATGCACAGCCCATCCTTTCCTTTTTGGGAGGCACAGAGAAAAAGCCAAATGTGTTACTTTGTGTCATGTTTCTCCTAGCTGGGGAATTGATTTAGCCAACAAACTTTCAAAAATAGGTTACCGATTAAAAATCTGTGCATTCCACATTAGTGTAGCTAAACTTTGATGGTACGGCCAATGTCAGAGTACAAAGAAAACTTGGTTTCTCTATTAGAGACCTTATTACATTAGCAAAAATACTACAAAGTCAGGGGTTGTTTTCAGGCCACTGCGACACAAACTCGTGGCGGCTTTCAGAGAGACCTCCTACGCTCCCGTCTGAGATTTCTGTGGCATGGAAAAGGCAAAAACGGGAATACGTAACATCTAATTACGAGATTCATGCCATAGCAGATACAGGCTCTACAAAACAAAGTAGTACTGGCATCCCCAAAATCTGTAAAACATATGGAGATAAAAAAATTTACCATAAATAACCCACCACAGTACTAGTTTAGATATTCACGTCACATCTCTGGGCTGGACCAAGATGGGGGGACAGTTTCGAACCATAGCCAGACGAATCGATTCCTTAACTGAAGCCACGTCACATGATCCAAAGGCCACAGCGTGCGAGAGCAGAGAGGCTGCATAGCAGCAACGCGCTCAACGCTGGGGAGTGGCCAGAAAGTTCACTAAAATGGTGACAGACCCCATGTTTAGGCAAAAAAACAACAACCAGCTAAAATTCTGGAGTCCAGAGTACGGACACTTTTCTGATCACGCGCTCTTCTGCGGCCCGATGGTAAATTTCGGGTTTGAGGCAAAAATGTACTGGTCTCTACCAAAAAAATAAATAAATAACATTAAAAACAAATGATACATTTTATGAGTAGACCCAACCTGTGGCTCCCCCACTCTCTATTAGCTGCATCTTCCCCCACCTCTGTCCCCAAAAGGCTTCTGGCTCAGCTGTACGTCACCCCTCTCTGGCCAGACATCACCACTGGGGTTTCGTACCCAGGCTGTAATTACAGCCATATCGCTGAGGCACTTCAAAGCCACAGACGGGGAACTTCTAATCTTCCGAACTAACAATTAACGACAATACACACAAACGCGGGCCGCTCACTGGCGAAATTCGATCTGCGGCTCGCGCTTTTACAGCGGACGGTGACCCAGACCGGAGAGAGGTCCGAGTTGTTGGTACTCTCTCCTATCAATCACAATTTCATCTGTCTGTCAACTGTGGAGGGCGCCGTCAAGCACTCCGATATCACTGAACCACTAATGAGCCGAGTTGTAACACGTAGCAGAGGCAGCGTCCGGACGGCCGGTGTTCTACCTGCTTCCAGAGGAAGTTCTCATCGGCGTTCAGCCTCCAGGCAGTGACGACGTGGATGGCAGAGAGTACGGCACCGCTGAGCACAGCAGCTCGCATGCGCACGGGCAGCAGCGTGTAGATGATGTAGATGAAAAAGACGGACCACCAGATACCCTCGGAGGCGGTGCGCGGTGCCACCCGTAGCACACCGAAGACCTGCACGGCGAAGAGCACGGCAATGACCAGGTAGCTGACGATCCACATGTAGTCCTGGTGGAATCCGTTGCGGTTGCACACCACCATGAGGGCCAGGAAGAGGGCCATGGCCACGGAGAGCACAAAGACGTAGGCCACGTCCGGAGCGGCGTGGGCACAGTGGAACGCCAGCATGACGCCGCACACCAGCACCAGCACGCCCATCAGCATGGTCAACGAGCTCTGGTTCAGCCGGAAGAAGTACCGCTGGTAGAGGCGCTCCAGCTTGCCCGACTGGAACTTCTTGGACTGGAACACGTGCACGACCCGCTGCCAGCAATCGGCGGCCGTCGCCACGCCCTCGCTGGCCGACCCCTCATCCATGCCGTCCCAGCGGCCCTTCCGGCCCATAGCGTCACCGTCTTCGAAGCCCAGGTCCACTGACTTCAACCCCACCTCCACACCCCCACTGCCGACTTTCTTTCTGTAGTGGTCCTCCTGCCAGCCGCAGCGGACGCCAAACTGCCCCCCGCCGCCGCCTCCTCCACGAGGGTGGTGGTGCTGGGGTGCCTGGGGGGGCGGCTCCATGGCTTCGGGGTCCCGCAGGCAGCTCATGTAGCGCGGGTTGCACAGCGACGAGCCGCCTTTCCTCTTTGATTTTTTCCCATTGCGTTCCCCCCAAGCTGTTTTGCGGTCGTCCACTCTGGCTACCAGGATGCCACTGAACCAGGACATCCTGCAAGTGTGGAGGTGGAGGGGTGGGGGGTTAAAATTAAATTAAATTAAAATTAAAGAAAACAATCGAGCGTCATGGAAACAGAATACTGAGCCGAAAGCAGTGTCAGAGATAGCACTGATAATTAAACGCCCCATTCACGATATCCAAGCATATAAACATCTGGCTTTCATCAGAGAAATAAAGTACTCCAGGGGGATGGGGGGGCCTTCTCTTTCAAAAGCTGTGAGAGGGCAGCTGCGAACGGGACACCCAGGCGGAGAGGGCCCGCAATGGGCAGGCCAGGGGCATCACTTACCTGCACGGGTTCTGGTGCGAGTCCCAGCCCTGCTGTCCTCAGCACTACAACTCATTTATCCCCAGCGAGGTATGGGAGAGCGACGACGTGTGTCTGCAGGATCCTCGAGGCTGGGTCCCAGGGCGTCCCTCTGACTGCGGTTACCTCCGCGGCTCGTGATCCTTTGGCAGCCGGGAGAGAGATAGATAGATAGAGAGATAGAGATAGAGAGAGAGAGAGAGACAGAGAGAGAGAGAGGGTGTGAAGTATAGTTACAAGACAATGCAACATATCACCATGGGTAAAAAAGAAAAAAAAAGAAAAGATGGACAAAGAGCAGACTCCCTGACAAGATTCTTTAAAATCACTTAGGGAACAGCCTGTCTGAATCTCCCTGACAAAGATTAGGTTAGGGATCCTTTATGACATGTACAGTTCCTGCCATCAGCCAGCTTACACACTGATCCTACGGAAGAAGAGCTGTCCGTTTGCACGACCGTTTAAATATTCATACAACAGTACAAAAATACCTCCCCGGAATGGTCTCCGCTGTGGTATCTGCCACAGCCAGACCACACGGAGCCAAAGCGATGACATGGTTAAAAACCCAAAGGACGTTTCCAAGTCACCTTAAAACGGAAGGATCATAGACTTTGCAGCATCTATTCATACACATATTTTACTGATATAAATATTTAAAAATTCTTTAAAAAAATTATATATAAAGAGATATATATAAAGAGCGACACATCCAAATTTGTAGCTCCAACAGGACATATATGTTACACGAACAAAGTACAAAGTGGTATTGATCTTTTTCTTTTTGTAGAGAACAAACTTTGCTGCCCTTGAGAGGTTCAACTTGTTGGAATTTCCAAAAGGCCATCTTTGAAATGTGTAAACAACGGCCAACAGAAAAAAAGGCATTATACGGGTTAGCAGACTGTCACTTGTATCATTCCTGAAAATCTGTTTTTTTGCCTTTCTTTTTTAAAAATCACCAGCTGAGTGCATCTATACTAAGAGAAACAGTTGAAGCATTCGAAGAGGATGACGAGAGACAGGAATCTCATTAACACACCTTCTCCTTAACACATGTGATACAGCATCCACCTAGGCACTTAAAAACTTTCCAAAAGTGTGGCAAAGAAGAACCCAAACAAAACGATCTATCAAATTCATCACAAACATAACCAGCCCTAAATGACATGCCACTACCTAACGTGGCAGTCTGTCCTCTGAGGGAAGGAACCCTATACTGCTCTCGGCGATCACATGATCACAAAATACGAACGTTTCCAGGGCAACCTCAAGTTTATCCATCCGAAAGCCTACTTGTGTTTCTCATTTAACTTCCAGTGCATGGCCCGTACTAAGGTTCCGGGACGTTCCAAAGCTGCATGCGACATGATCCCCCAGAGACCCCACCTCATGAAGGGAAGTGCCTAGTTTTGCAGTGTTTCACAACAAAAACAATCATGCATGAACGTTGCCTTAATACAAATTAAATTATGTGTGCCCCCCCCCCCCATTAATTACATGAGTCATTAGTTTCCTCTCTTGTGAGAGAAGGTCTTGCCTTCTCCCTACCACTTAACAACTGCCACAAAGAAACAAGAAATAGGTTCGGCTAGATTAAACTTAACTCAGTAGGTATAAACATGACTAAACACTTAAATTCACAGGTGGTCTGGCTGGAATTCAGATACATATGGCAAAAAAAAAACGTGTAAACCACATCAGGCACTGCTACCATGGAGATGTTAAGGTCTGGCATCAGTCAAGTCGCTTTTTTTAAATTTTTTTTTAAGTGCACCGTCCCTTGAGAAGTTCACAGATCACATGCACTTCATAATACTGCGCTATAAACCGTAGCTTCAAGCTGAGTGCCTGCACCCCTTAAGTGAACATGGAATGGAATAAACGATTCACACTTTTCCAAAAAGTTAATTAGAATTATCAGTATATATTACAGGACATGTTCACCATCACATATTTAAAAGAGTCTCTGTGTGACCCATGCATTGGAGACACAAAACAAAGGTTCAAAACAAGCTTGCATGCATCAAGATACACTTTAAACGTAAATACGGAACAACGTTCCAAAAATGTTTTATCGCAACCACATGGCCCCCAAAACATCTGCAGAAGTTGTGTCACAATTTCGAGCCACAAAAAACACCATTTCTTTGCGATGACTATTTCATCTTGCTTGTTGGCATGTACTGTATTATGTTTGCGTGTTTATCGGACCTCGCATCGGATCGCTTTGAACAACGCTGTAGCCTTCACTTAAAAACAGCGCCAGCAAACCCCAATGCCAAATGATCCATGAGATTTAAAATTACACGCCATGTCCGCATGCATGGCAAATTACGTGATGCGATTGAGGCCAGCCAGTACACAAGCAGTCGTAACCTTGCGTTGCGCTTGTCTTTTGCCTGCTGGGATTTTTCTTATATTATGTTTTTTACGCGACGGCAGCTTGCGGTGTTTCTGGAGAAAGGGCGCTGTGGTCGAGCAGCAGCATGCGGGTGTTACATAATCCAAACAGCGCACGCATTGTGCCATCCGTCCGTGATTTTTATTAATCATATCCCAGTTTCCATTTTTAGATTTGCATGCTTCGGCGTCAGCCGATCGCCATTTCAATCAGGCAGAATCGACGACCAGACCGTAATAAAAGGGGGAATTAAAGGCTGGGTGCGCTCCTGGTTATTGCAAGTATGATAAAAAAGCGTTTTCTGTGATGTACGGCAGCGGTAACGAGTCTTATTTCTACCGAGACGCGCACGACGCAATCCTGCATTCCTGGCCACAGGCCGCGGGTATCGCATCACCCGCATTTAAACGCACTCGCGTTACATAACACTATAGTTTCGGTGTGTTTCAGTGCGTGTGTGTGTGTGACAGCCGTACTACACCATCGCAGCGTCGCAGTTACAGTAACAGTGTGCGGGCGACTTTGTTACAACGCGGCATGTCACACCCGATCGTCAAATATGCGCCCTGTCCCCTCGCCTACCTTGAAGCGGCTTGCCTGTATGGGTTTTGTGTGTACTGGGGAGGGGGGCACATTTTGGCCTATTTAATACGACGGAACAAAATGGATCGGTCAATAAATATCGAAAATGTCCCTTGCGCACTATAGTCCGTAACATTCCGGCGCATTCAGGCTGCCATACTTTGCAAAACGCCGCTTCATACAGAAATAGCGACGGCCTTCATGAGATATTAATACATTTGATTCAGTTATGTCCTTTAAAAATGCATGTCCCCGTCTTCTATTTGCATGACCAGGAGTTGTGTCTGACTCGTTTTTTTTTTTGACTGACTCAGATCCATACGACCTTTGCAAATGGACTACTGTAAAACCAGCAACAGCAGCATCTACGTTAAGATAAAAAAAACCCTCAAGTTTTATTGAAAATAACCTAAAATCGATATATAAAAATCCCGTAGAAGGTTACCAAAGAACCAGGCACTGGGCTGCTGCTGTGCGCGTCCCTGCGATTTGGTGTAATTTTACGGGAACACCTTGAAGTGTCTAACCGGGAATAATACTGCGTTAAACTCTGCGAGGTTCAATGCAACACCATCCACAGGCTCACAACAAGCTCACAACCACGCCGTGACCCACATTTTGCTGTCTAAACACACAAACTGGTAACGGTTACGGAAAAAAGAGGAGAAACACAGACATTTTCTCTGACCAGGAGAAAAAATACGCCCCAGAAATAAAAATAAAAAACCGCAACCGATTACTATTAAATCTCCTGCCAAACATGCATGCACCAAGGCAGCACTCAGTGCAAAGATAATGGACTCACCGCGAACATCTTTTCTTTTTTTATCAAGACCGCTGCAGACACAACCCGCCCTGATGTACAATGCCTCCCAAAGCGACTGATGCCCTCCTCGGCTGTCGGCGCGATCGCCCGTTACAGCCGTATCTACATGCACCGAGGGCGCGGGGACGGACGTCTACACGTTTACAGCAGTATCCGCTCGCCCTCCTCGTCTCACTCCCGTCGTTTTCTCCGCTTCCCTGCCTCTCATTCTCTCCCTCCCCCTCCTCCTTCCCAGCAGCAGCATTCACACACTTAAGCAGCCGGCCTCAAGATCTCTCCAAACAACCAGAGTCCCCCTAGAGGTGGCTCTGCGGTGCGACAGTATGACACGGTGTATTTTTTACACCGATCGACCTACACACTCACCCAAAGCTCTTGGATCATTTACATCTTTGATGTTCATTATTATTATATAAACAACTGTCTTTACTGAAAACAGTGAGTACGCACACAGCGTGGGAGGTTTTCTGATATTATTATATTATGTGATGTTATTGAAGAAGTATACTAGTAATACAGGCTACATTTGTTTACATTGTCTTCATTTGAGTAAAACCACGCTTTTTACGAGTTCTCCTCCTGGGATGTACACCGACAATCTTGGATCAAAGCTTCTTAACTACTTCGCCACCCAAAATCCCATTGTTTAGCAGTGTAGTCTAGATGTTAGACAACATCCAAATGAAACATACGGTGGCAAAGTTGTTTAGCCTCGCACTCCTACTTTGTAATGTTACGGCTTATTTTTATTTACGAGTTTGTGTGTTTTGGTACCATCTATATATAGACGAATGTGAATAAATTCACAGTTGTAAGACACATATCTGCGTTCCAACCAGGTAACGGAGAGCTTCGACTCTGATGATACAATTATTAACAGATTTAACAGCGTGAACAGAAGCCAAGAAACACAAGACAAAGTAATTGTTATGGTGCGTTTAGTGGAATTTAGAAATTGTTGTGAGATTTAGCTCAGAAGATATTCAACTGTTGCAGTCATAGTAAATTTCACCTGTCGATTCACAGATATGTTAAACGGAATAATTTCGGTGGCTTTACTGAGCTTTTCTTGATATGGGGTGGGGGGGGGGTAATCCAAGACTACCAAATAATCAGAATGCATTTGCATAAGGGAGCAGAACCAGTTCCCAGTTTAAAGTCCGCAGTACGGTCAAAGGAAATATAGATATTCCGTGTTTTGTATGGCAAGTGCTGCCCTCTGACGCTCCTGTAACAAAGATCACTGACCGTCGTCTACGCTAGAAAAACGGAAGGTCACTAACACCTCATGTTCTCCGTAGGTTCACTACACAGTTAACTATTAAAAGTTTAGATCTGAACATAAATTTCATTTAATTATTATGACTACAAACAGAACTGTGCTATAAATCAGCGCACGACTATATTATCGCCCACCCCCGCAAAAAAGAGAAGTCGTACATCCGTCCTTTACCCAGGTAATGACTCTAGGATCTGTGACCTCTGGGTTCATGCATTAGTGAATCAACAGGTATTCTTTACACCATACTCTTTAAATCCTTATACCATTTTAAAGCATAATTCTTCAAACTAAGTGTGTAAATCAAAAAGTGACACTTTCAGAGAGGGCTAGTCTGATATGGGAATCACACCACATTCAGAAACCTCCGTGCCAAAACATGTTTGATAGGAATGAAGCGTGCCTATTTCAGTTATCTAAAATAACTGTGCTTGCATTTCACTTTGGAGATAAATTTACTGTGACGGCATAAAGCGTGTTACAAGGCAATTAATAACCTACTGCATCTAGCATAGCCGTCTGTTAATATCTAGTATATCGGTTTATGGAACAAAATTAAGCAACCTTTGCAGCTTCCCATGTTAGTCAAGAAGGTTTTTTTTCTTAACGCAGATAAAATTCCAGCATGGCAGCGTTGCATACTGACCTTCATTCACAACAGAAGAGGAATGTCACAAAACTGTTAGAAATGCGTAGGTATTGTCAATTCATACCACACATCATTTACTGCAACCTAATGTCTCACGGAGATGCTGCATTTTAACATACGCATCATCTCGTCTTTGCGTTTTCCGACAAACAGGGTCACGTTAACTGTTACTGTAACTGCAAAAATCGTCTCTCCACGCCACCCCCTACATGTGAATGATACCGTACAAGACACTAGAAAACAAAGGTCATAATGGTCCAGTCAGCAATCATGCGAATGAAGGCAAGTAAAAGGAACAAGTATTTTAAAAATTCCAATAAAACACATCGCTTGATTTTTTTCATCTTGTGCCACCACAATATTAATGTTTGCTAATCTGTCTTGCTACTGGCGCAAATGGTAGGTAAAAAAGGCTCGTCAGATGGCGACGAGAAGTACTTAGGAACGTACGGAGCCACTGAGCGTTCCCTTACGGAGCAGGAAAACAGCAGGTTCGGAGCGAATGATGCATGTGACCAAGTTTTACTCGTTCATCCAGTCAGGCGACAGGCGCTTAAGTCACCCAGATGCAGTGTAAGATACAGGTCGCTTTTTATCTGATAGGCGGAGGAGGTAATACTAGTTTGGGTTTTCATTTTCTATTATTAAATCCAGGAAAGATGGCTTGTGCGTGCTGAGTTTATAATAATAATGATGACGACGATTATTGTAATAATAGTAATAATAGCAATAATAATAAGGGAATGGATTATGGCTTTGTGCTAACAAGACTTGAAAGAACAGTAACTGACGTGGGTAATGGGACTGAATAATGAGCACAAAATAAGAGGAGGTGTTAAACTGGGCCACAGCTCCCAATTTCAAACTGCCATGCAGCAAAAACAGCGTTGAAAAGGCAGAGCAAATAACGCGCTGTTTGCCTTCAGCGCAGCTGACTAATGACCGCGCGCCGTGGGGGCACTCTGTGCCCTTCCGCAGGTTCAATGTTACCTCAGGGCGTGGCGGCTCCGCGCGCCACCCTGCCTCCTTCCCCTCAGCGCGGCCCGCGTGCCCGCAATTCGCGCGCGCACGGAGAAAGCGGCTCAACCAAGAACGGGAAGTGGCCGGACTCTCGCGCTGTCGCCTTCTTTGAAACCCGGTCTGCTTACTGAATTCCGCGGCACGGCGAGTTCCCGGCAATCAGTCATCGCTAAACAAACCTCCATGGCCCAGATAAAAGTGGCAGACAATCCGACGCCTTCCGGGTGAAAATAGCATAGTGGGACAAACGAAGCGGGGCCTTTGGCCTTGCTACACCTGTTGCGTCCGGCATCGGGCGGTCTGATACTGAGTGCGTGGCTAACTTTTCGCTGAGGGAGTGTGGATGCGCTAGGCGACGTGTGATAAGGAAAATGCTGGAGACATCACAGGGTGGTGGTTATCAATGCAACCCCAGATATGCATGCAAGGGCTAACAAACGACACAAAATTGCAGCCCTCTGCTCCCGCCCTCAACAATGGCTTTAAGATAGTGAATGATGCATTACGTACAGAGAATTTACACACGATTCCTAACAGAAAGTCTTACTTGGCATTCTTCACTGTGAGCCTCCTATCTGATACTTAATCACATGATCCAATGACCATTTATATTATTAAATTTTTGGATAAATCAGATTTCCTCATGGTTAGCAATTTGTTTTCAGAACTACACTGGCATAACATTTGTATGTATGCAATTTTTAATCTGTCCCCAGCTTAATACTTGTATAATTCTTAGTAATTTCCACAAGATAAAGTTCATCCATCCATTTTCTGTAACCACTTGTCCTATTCAGGGTCACGGGAGGGTTTGGAGCCTAACCCAGAGGCTATGGGCGCAAGGCAGGGAACAGCCCCGGATGGGGCGCCAATCGATTGCAGGGCACACACACACTATTCCCTCGCATGTGCACATCTACAAGCAATCTGGCAACTCCAATCAGCCTCAGCATGTTTTTCACTGTGGGGGGGGAAACCGGGAAACCCCACGACGACACGGGGAGAACATGAAAACTCCACACACTGAGCCGTGGTCCCAGAGGTGTGAGGCAGCAGCGCTAACAACAGCACCACCGTGCCGCCCACAAGATAAAGTGTTTATTTGAAATATTACACATATCCAAGCATGTTCTTAAACTAGACAAATTATCATCCAAATAATTGCCTGCCAATGGTCAAGCAAGGTAGTGTTGCTTGGTAACAGGAATTTACTCTTAGACAGTGGGTTCCAAGCTGATAAAAAAATACTACAACAGCCATATGTAGCTAATAAAGGCAAACAATAAAAATGAAAACACACACAAATAGTGATACATTAGCCTGCCCGATATTTTTTATGGTGGCTGAATGAGCAGTAGTGTGTCCTCACACCTCCATGTTTGGGGCTTCAGTTCTTGCCCCTTACATGTGTGTGTGCATATGTATGGCATGTTTGCGTAGGCCCCAGGCTCACCATGCGAACCAGAGGAATAGAAGATGGATAGATGGTTGACCAATATTTGCAAGAAAACTGGAATAAACATCACAGTGAAACTGGAAACAAAAAGTTTGCATCCATCATTTTGCAAAGAGTTTATGGATGGAGTTGATATATGGCTGCCAGTGCCAGGCAGTCTATTAGGCGACATAGGTGGTCACTTAAAGAGCCATCTTAGCAAGCCAATTTCACTTTGTCTTGGAAGGGGGGCACTGACAGTGAAGCTTGACTGGGGTGTCACACAACATAGCCAAGGTTAACTTTGCACTTCAGCCAACAGTGATATTCGTAAGTTATAATATTTTTTTCCAGGAAGGCCTTGAACAATGGCATGAAGGCCATAGCACAGCAACACAGTCAACAGCAGTCATCGGTATTGTTATAATCTAGGTGTTTATACACTCATGTCAATCATATCGCTGACAGGCCAATTGAAAAAGTCCAAATTGCCTACAAGTGCAAATCTAGAAGAGGGTTTGAACAGTGAATGATCTCACCTTAGTCATCTGTAGTGAGCACTTAGTGGGGTTTGATTCAGCAGCTGTGTATCGGTAACCCACTTCAAACAGACTCTGAGATGGGCTGAATCAAGGCACGCCAAATCTCCAGGAATCTGATAAGGATTGTACGAGACTTTAGCAGGGGAGGGGTAAAGGGAAAAGAACGAGTGTGCTTGTTCCTTTTATTCTCTTGTCTTTTTTATCTGCCTGCCCTGGGGCTTGATTTACTAGAGCTCTTGTCTGAATGGTTTAAATTATGTGAATAGAATACAGCTGGTAGCCTGAAATCTAAAACCACCCCCTTCCACTGTGCTCACAATATTAGTAGTTTATTTAAACTTTAAAATATGTCCTTAAGTTTTAATCATACAGAGAAGCTGGACAGCCTAGACGTATCTCTCTGTGTTTCACTGCGACTCGGTTGGAGGGAGGAATCTGGAGTTCATATCGTCAGCAGTACAGACGGGAAAGGACAGCGGTACAATTTCGGCTGCACAGTAGCTGCAAAACGAACTACTCTGCATACTAGTGGCGACTCGGTTAAAATTATGTCGCAGTATTGCTCCAGGGTCTGTTTCCAATGAAACCAACGCCTCGAGCCACTAGAGGGCGTCTTACCTATTTCTACACTGAATTCAAATTTCGTATAATGGCCGGAAGTTGATATATTAACACAGAAATTTCAGGTGTTTTTTACTTCTTAAAAGCCACAGGTACCAATATAATGTTTGGTGTCTTAATCATATATTTAGTCTCTTAAACAAATATCAAACCTGCTTATTTGATATCTTTAATACAATAAAGTGATTAGTAAAGTCTAGTTATCACTTTAAAACATTTTTATTTTTCAGATTTAAATCTATATATTCTATAAATATTTATTAATAAAAAATGTATACAACGGCAAAGTAAAAGATACACTCGTTACGATTCTTTAGATAGAATGTTTGGAGTTACGTAGTGGATGTTAAGTCCCTTGTCACAGAGATGGTGCTGACTCCCTCTGTTGTTAGAAACACGATCCTACATTGGTTACAGCACTACAACGGCTTATCCGCACCATACGCTGCTACCAATGACGCGTCCCAAAATCTCGGCTCTAACTTTAGACATTATCCTTAGAAGAGGAACAACAATTCAGTGTAACCCTACAATCTGCCTGACATGCGTCCATATATGCGTTTTCTCTGTATGGATATAAGGCTTTACGTTTGTTTTACATTTATTTCCTGTACTAGATATAACTACCAGAACCTTGAAATCTGAATTGCGACTGACCTTCCCGGTACAGGCAGTTCTGTGCTAGCAGGCCACAATTTACCACGTGGTATAAATCGGAGGTCAGACAAGGATAAACTGTGTGAGTTTGATGGCATGAACTGGTGTTGGCTTGTGATGGTTCATTATTTTCTTAATCGTATTTACTGTTACTAAGCACTGTAATCTTTCATGACTGTGTTATGTACACCGCACTGTGTTAATGCATAGTGTATAGCCGCGTCTCCTATAATATACATCTCTTTCATTATAGTCCTTATATACATAGTTTATAGTCATACATAATTTTACATATATTTAAGAGGAGCTGTATAATTGATGTTGACTCCTGGCGACTACATAGATGCCATTTCCCGAGAATGTCCCGTTTTCTCTCTTGGGTATCAGGTTTCCCAGTCGCTTTGTCATTTTATATGACGACTGACTCCATCCACCTTGTTGCTATTCGTCCTCTTGCTCTTCACTATAATGTCTAGGAAATATGGTCTTTTCCAGTGAACTGGATCGTCTCATAATATGTCCAAATTAAGACTTAATTCTGGTCATCTGTGCGTCAAGTGAAAATTCTGGCTTTATTTGCTCAAAATACACTTTTTAAAAGGTTTTCTTTTGAGTATTTGCCAGCTTCAAAGACGTCAAAACTCTTCCTGTCTTACGTCCTTACTTCCCAGCTTTCACATCTACGAAGAAGCGCACGAAATAACATATTGCTAAAGAATTATGATCTGATTTATTTACGACATGTAAGCAATTCATTTTTCCCTGTATCCTTCATTGCAGCTCTTCCAAACGCCTCTGGTCTGCTCTGCAATGCATTTCTTAAATTATTTACTGACTGCATAACATTGTTTATGAACTGAAATCGTATTTTATACATTTTAATATTATAGCCTGCATTCCTGTATTATATGAACCAAAGTTGTGGGTTTGATCCCCCCTCCGGGCTGTGTATGTTGTATCTATACAAGTTCTCTTCGTATTTGTCTGGTTAGGTTAAGTGGCAAAAAAAAATCACCTAAAATAAAGTGACCACCGTATGATCAACTGCGGTCCCGTCTAAAGTGTTCTCTGCCTTGTGTCCAGAATTTCCTGAGATGGGTAAGCGCCCTATAATCCTGAACAGCATACGGACTCATCAAAACTACTTGGATTCATGAAAACAATAGGCCTACATTAATTCGTGTAAACTGATTAAGTTTGTGATCTAAATATGACATAAAAATACTATGTTGAAAATTGCAATACAATTATTACATGAAAATTGTTTTTCTTCCTCTCACTGATGCCGACCGTGCCTTCGGACTCACGCTGTTGAGAAAGGAGGAGTTCCGTTTCACGCACATAACTATAAACGGTTAATTTTCAACAGATCCACCCGCACTGCTGATATGACTCATACAGCCTGAATCACATAAATATGCTGTCTTGACAATGTACTGACAGTGCACGCTTTATTCCAGAACAGCTTGCGCTTCATATTAAATAAGAAATAGCACGTCATTGACATTTCAGCCTTTTAGCTTTACCGGCAATGGTGTTAGGTAGATGCAAACTATCCAGATATTTATTTGATCAGAAAATAATAGTATATAAGTGAATGAAATGAATTAATGCAACGAACTGAAAGTACTCGCTCGCGTTTTATACCTTTGAAAATCCCATTCTTTAGTTTTGGGGAAAACCGTATTAATCGCCTTTATATTAATAACCTGTATGAACCCTTTAGTCTTATCCCCAGGCAATTCAGCATATTCCCTGCATTCATAGTACCACTGCACTGTCGGTAATCGCTCGCGTGACGTGTGCAAGGTGTACATGTGAATGCAAAGCATTAAATATGCAGATAATTCTATAATGCACACATCTAGGCCGTATGGAACTCCCGCAAATATCAACATCATAAACCACTATTTTTCTCACACTTTGCCGTGCTCATGTCGTAAGGATACATGTGCCCTCTAGTGTTTTTCCGATGCAATTACAACGACACATTGGGTCAGCATGTACGGCTGTGTTTCTCCCAACTGAAGGGGACCCTGAACGCTGGGGCAAGTGACAGCAGACTCCTGGGTTGTGTTCAGTTCCCATGTAGAAGATACAGTAGCGCAGGGTGTCACCCTAGGAACATGCTAAATAAAAACACGCCCACAGGGCAGGGCCGGTTCTAGGCAGGGACGCGAGGGGGGCTACTCCCCACCAAGTGCTCCGCATTCCCCATTAAAGCCACAGATGCGACCAACCAACATCTCTTATTGCCCCCCCATTTGATACAGTCGAGAACCGGGCCTGCCACAGGGTATGCTTTCTGGATCGTGCTATTTATTTAATATACAGTGAGCTACACAACATGAGCTACAATAATAAATATTTTATTAAGCGTTCGCGTTAGTTAGAAACTTCCACCTAATTGTCCTTGATTTGAATATTTCCTTTATGGTTCACAGCCCCTATTTTTTGGTTTAGAATCTATGCCGCATTTAAAAATATTTATTTAAGAAATTGATTATTTAGCACCTGCACCAGAAACACCTGATAATACGTAATTCAGGTCCACGTTTAAGTCTATTAAAATACCCGCCCATTCAACTTCAAAAGTCTCCTCCTGGTGACGTTCATGATGTGCGTTTATATGTAGGCTATATATGCACTAATTGAGGGGTGTACAGCGAAGTCACATATAAAGAACACAAAATTATCAATGCGAGTAAAACTAAGATATTACTACAAAACACAATTTATAAAGCATAAATCTGTAGAATATTACATAACTTCAGACCTAATATTACAGAATAAAGGTCTCAAAATTAACAAAGCGAAGAACGAATATATGTTGTAATTTATGACTGTCATATTTAGATTAGTAAGTTACATCGGTATAATAGAATAGCATAAATTAGTTTCTTCGCCCCCCCCCACCCCAGTCTGTCTCTGTTCCCTCCCCCTCTTTCTCTGTATATGTTCCTGTGTGGCACGGAGAGACACGCGAGCGACGGCTATTCGCGCGACATTGCCAGCCGTGCCTAGAAAAAAAGACAAATAAAAATGGATACAATTCTAGTTTCTGCCATTACACTATTTATCACATATTAAACCCAGTCAAGGATAAAGGTACCACTTCGATACCTTTGTTATTACGTTACAATGAACCCTACCGTTTCCCCTGAATATCAATATATTTCGTATCACAGCTTCTACCAATAACTCATGCCTGTGAATAACCCGCCTCCCTGCGCTTTAAAATAGATGGTGCAAGTGAAAATGTCCAAATCTTCCGCAGATCCCCTGTCTGGTGCTGAACGCGGTTCTCAAGCACATTATTTCCAGGTAAGTATTTTAGTTTTATTGCCGTCGATCTTATGCGATAACGATATCATCGCTTGCATGTTACTTGTTATTATAGCGAAAGCGTTTAGTCCTAAGCAATCTACATCCGTGCAGCGCCTCTTAACTGCAGTGCACATTGCTTATCCAAGAGTAAAGCGACAGAAGCCGGTGTTAAGCGTAACGCAGGCATGTCACCGCCACTATGCGGGTCCTGTTACAATTTAATTACTTAAAATTATCAATCGAAGAATTACAGATACGTACGTGACCCGAAAATATATGGAAGCATTACTGATACCTCTTGCCATGGCAATCCATGCCCTTTTAACATTATTTTCATCGCTGTTTAATTGTTCGTTCATTATTTAATTCAGCTATTCGATACTTTTCCCGCTCCCATATTTATGATAATGACAGACAATTGTATTTAACAGATTCACATCGATTTTTAACGTTTGACGTTGCATTAGTTCAATAGTTGGACGCAAATACACCGTAAATGCGATTGAGAGGACCTGCTGGTGGTGTGAAGTATTTAATGCAGCTGAACTCACCTGTAGCCCCTATCCATTTGTAGGCTGCTGAAGATGCCATTCACTTTACAGTTTTGAGCATAAAAGCATAAAGTTTGAATCTGACAGCGCAGACCCACATTCTAAATGCATTAGTTACAAAAAACCCGACCGACCGTGTAATCTCCTTTTTTCGCCTCGTCGGCCGCAGCTCCTTCCTCCCCTGGTTACGATTATGAAGCCACCTTCCTGGCTTTGCAGTCTCATGCCATTTTTCTCAGGCACCCGTCTATCTGTTTACCTGCTAGAAACCGTAACTAAACCAGCACGAATTTGAAGGGACTGATTTGCTGACTAGTTTAGAACCTTCATAACCGAAGAGGTGATGACTGGTTGATCATTAACGGTTTGGCTGTTCCGTCTCTTTCATGTTTCAGCTCATTAACTTTTTTGGCAGTAATAGATTTAATAGTTCATTAGGATTTTTTTTTTAACTGAACAGCTGTAAACCAATACTGGGGGGCGGGGGGGGGAATGGTGTTTTGCTTCAGTAGAAACAGGAACAAAACGCGTCACATTGTGTCCCTCCATTTGATATATCTATCTGTGCCAGTGCAGCGCTCGAACACCGCTGACTGATGTTTGTGATGTAGGCTACTGGATGCAGTAATGACACATATTGCGTGTCAGGAGTCATGGTAAATATGTACACCGTAGTCATCATTACCAGTACGGTTTTTTTTGTCATGCTCCTTTTTCTTGGGAACAATTTTTCCGCTCTTTCTGTTTTGCCAAAACACATAAGTAGAATTCCCCTTTGAGATAATACAGTGTATATATGCCTACGCATATACAAACAAACATACAATCTCAAAAAAAAAAATTCTCCATGCGCCGCTCCAGCTTCCCAGGAAGTTGCCCAAACGCAAGAGCCGCTTCAGGCGTTCGGATGGCAGTACATCCTCAGATACCACCTCCAGTTTCATCAAGAGACAGGTAATGCCATGTCGCCTCCCTCCCGTCACACACCCGCCACAGCCTGGAGTGACTTTTGTCACCAGAGTAACAAAATAACGCGAGGCAGGTAAACTCAGCTCTCGAATAAGTATTAAATAAGCAGGGGTCGAAAACAGACGCGTCCTCCTATACATACACTCCTTCAGTGGAATGGGATTAGTGCGACTGAGAGAGAAGCGGGTCGCCCGGCCTCTGCGTGCCTCTCCTCTTGCCGGTCTCTGACTCCGTAATGTGCACGGAGTTTATTGGCTTTTCTAGGATATTCTTCATGAACAAAGTACACACGTATTTTATAGTATCAGTTGTAAGTTATGTTAGGTGGTTGTGAGTCCTGATTTTATGTTTAGTATTTCGAAATTATTTTGTTTATTATTTGGAAAGACCTGTTGATCCATATTGTCTGTAAAATTGTCTTGAATCAAGCATTTGTGCAATTCATAGTGGTGGTTTTATGGATTCAAATCGGCTAGCGTAGTAATTTAAAGTAATATGTTTTAAATAAAACCTAGGCTGGTTCGCATGACAGCGCAAGACCTTTGCACGAGGTCTTTTCCCTGCAAACAGCTAAGTTCGCAAAACAACAGTATTTAAAATCTTTTTTCATTATTGTTGTTGCCCCTTGGTAATAAAGTAATTGAAAAAACTTCCACATATTACATGAGGCATTTAATATAGCTATTTTCAATTTTGCGAACAACAATTTGGATATAATTTTAACTCGAAAACCAAGAAATGTAATGTATTCCTTTAAATATGTGTGTATTTATCAACATTATTACCAGGAAACGCCTTTATTTCTATACGGCATAGTCGCACTACCGCCGTATTTGAAAAATTTGAGGTCTTTATTCGGCAGTTCTATACATGGTCAACAGAGGGCAATATTGCTGTTTGGAAAATCACATCCTGTCACGCATCTTGTTTTTTTAATTAATGTTTTCAGGTCAGACGAGATAGTGGTAAGAAATGAGAGCTGCTTATTTAAGGGACTGCTGTGAATGAGAGAATTGCAATTAAAAAAAAAAAAAAAAGAGTCACTTAATTTTCAAACAAAAAGTTGACTAAAATGTGTGCTTAATTCTCATGTGAGTTTTTACTGTTTATTATTTCATTATATTAATTATTTCTAGTCTTACTAAGAGGTTTCCGAACAAGGGAATTATGAGCCTAGGGAAAGCTTGAACGTCCTATGACGCTCCGTCTTGTTTACTTGCATAACAGGAAGAGCGAAGTACAGCTAACCGACTCCTGCTAAGGAAATGGCCGCTAGAGGGAAACATTGAGCATGGATGAAAATCCAATTCTGAGACAAAGAAAAATCCGGCCTGGAGCTGCAGAAACCATGATGCCTGGCAGAAAAAAAATTAGCTGATTTCGCAGAAAATGTATTGAATATAGAAGCTAAAATGCACATATTTGTATCCCATCCAGTATCAATCTCCAAAATGCAGGACTTAAGATGTCGCAGTACAAAACGGCAGCAGTAGTGTGGATGTGGTGGCTTCAGCTTAAACATTTTGCGTTTATCAGGTGTCTCTATGGCATTAACTGAATTAATCTAGATGTATACTGCCATAGTGAATCTACTTTAGGATGTTTTAATAGTACCCCTTTACATTTTAATATACCACAATTTTTTTTGTTTGTCCAATTACATTATTCCAGGGCTGCTTGAAAATTCTGCTGTGCAGTGCAAAAAACACAGTCCCCCATAACAGAAAACGAAAGCACACAGTAGAGGTGGAGAGCAGCTTCGGCATCAGTTTGCGGCTAACCCCTATGCTTCCCATTTACGACCTTGATACCACCCCCTCCATTGCTCTCAGAACAGCACGTCGATACTTCGTACAGGGGCGGGCAGCCCCGCCGATTGCCGTGCAAGCATCTATTTCACAAAGCACTAGACAGCAGAAAGCGACCCAGCTCTCATCCGCCTGCACCCGGGAGCCCGAGTCTCTTTGCTTCTCCTCCTTAGTCTTGTAGGGCAAAAGCGCACGCTCCTCTGCGGCATACTATAAAGCCCTCATCACGGACACCATAATGCCATCCTGGCCAATCGCTGCTCTGTCCTGCCCAGGTTTAATTTTTCCAAACCCCGGCTTTAAGTGCCGTCAAGTGATGGGTGTGCTGGTTTTATACACAAGGTTGCTTTCAAAGGGCTTTTTGAGTCACCCCCCCATTCAGGTGGTCCGGGGAGGAGACACACGGCCGGTCCGTATGAGACCAGCAGATGGTCGGCATGGCCGGGCTGTGCAGCAGCGCAGAGTGCGGCGTGAAAAAAAACGCTTTTATATGCCCATGGAGGTGGAAAAGATTAGGAGGTAGTGGGTATGACGACAACAGCGTTACACAACAGTAACTGAAAAAAAAAGCCTAAATATTTATAAACAAATCTGACGTGTACTTTGCAGCGCAACACAATTTCACATAAATTTATCTATAGCGAGACGTGTATGTGAACGAAAGCAATATCCAGTATAGGCGTAAATGAAGAGAATCCGAAGTAGCCAAATAGACGTTTTATTTATAACAGGTCATTAATTACAATGATCAGGTGGTTAATGACAATTTAATATTCCCTTAGATCACGCTGCAGATTCTGAATTATTCACGATCTCATTTGCCGCCTCATGATCTGGAGCGTTAACCTATTTTAATCCAGTCTGTCCGGGCCGTTCTCGCAGTCTTCAGTTTGTTATAAAAAAAAATTACTTACCCCCATATGTAGCTTTGGTCACAGCATAATTTAATTAGCCCGCACAGCGGTGACCGATCTGCAGTCGTCTCTTGGCGTTACTCTCAAACCCGGCGACCTTAAATGCGATTGATTGTTGTGGCAAAGCCGCCGTCATCGTGCCGCTGTGATTTCACAGGTGTTTGACACAGGTGTTCGGTCCCTCTGTAGTGGACTGAGGTCACTCCCTTAGAAAGTGTCTCAGGTGGTCTGGACGAGGCAGGGGGGAGGTGAGGGGTAAATTCGATTAAAATAACTTGGTCTACATACACTGAGGCAAAAACCAGTCCACAGTGGAGTGCAGATGAGTAGGAGTTGCACTTTGCGCACCAGATCACCTCAGGTTATGGTAAATGTTTATTTAAGTCTATTACACTGTTAAATTATGTCAACAATAGGCCAACGACCATCATACTGGCTTGCAGTTATCTTAGTTATCTTAGGAGCTGTTGGTGAAGTGGGTTGTGGTTACCTTGTGCAGGTTCTGTCCACACCGTAATCATTCAGCTGTAAGTTGTTTGTTTACACTCCTGCAAGGTGTTACACACTTTTGGGGGTGAACTGTCTCCGCTGACAAGCTTGCTGTCCTCTGCTGTTGCTGACTGACAGATTTCAGCTGCCGTTCTGGCTGACCCTGAAAGGAGTCTCGTCTTTCAAATAATAATCAAGGAAAGAGGGTATCTTTTAAATCCGCAGCTTTGTCTTGTAACTCCCTTGGTCTGAAGAGTGTAAAACAGCCAGGCATTAATTGCTGTCAGGTTGGCGGGTCTAATTCCCAATAAGTGGAAGTTAAATAGTCATATATCTCATCATAATACATGTGAAAGAGTAACTTCCATATTTCTGCTAATATCTTTCACTGAACTAGCTAACTTCCCTAGATGCTTCCTCCTTGCCTTATGCAGCAGTTCAGATTTGTATGCTAAGGATCATGAATAATACATTTTCAGTATTGTTTAAAATTTCACAGCATAGCTCAGTAAAGGTTCAGTCTGTTTTGCTGGATAGAGTAGAGGTCTGACTGTCTTTCCCTACAATTTGGTTGTTCCCAACGCTTCAAGCTGATAGTATCTAGTTGGGCATCCCTCAGCATTGCAGCCTGAGGCTTCCCAGACCTTGAGTCAGGTTGGTGCACCAATTTGAGAAGCAACGTGACTTTACCTGCTAGCAATCCATGACTCAGAGGCACCTGACACCTCAACAACTAGCTGCAGACGGCTGGAATACCCACACGGATTTAGAAATGTGCCATTTCTGTCCTGCCAGTAGAGGGTCAAGTCTTGCTTATATACCCTGGCTAATGACATGGTACCCACCCCATCTGTTTTTTAGAGAAACAAACTACTGCCCCTTGGTGGTACCAGGATGCCATGGGGTGGGCACTGAGTGGGCACTAGCGTTCAGATTGTGTCAGAGGTCTTGTGGGGGGGGGAGTCCTCTGGTGGGTAGTTGTTGGTGGAGGGTTGGGTTGGTGACAATAAGTTGCCATCCTCAGGGAAGGAGGGTGTCAATGGTAAGGGCTGTCAGCTTAATGATTGATAAATTTGGTCTGTCTCTATTGGGTGGGTGGGTGATCCATTTGGGTGGGGGTGGGATAACCATTTAGGTTGACACCGCCCCCTCCATACCTACACCCCTGCTGCCTCCCTGCAGAGTTTAGCCAGCTGTCCTGCCACATGGACGGACGGGCTGCCGCCTTTCCCAGCTTCTTCTGGGGGAGACGGCGTTTGATGAATCATGTGGTTAATATTTAAATTAGGGCCTTAAAAATAGGTGTGTTTTTCACATAATGGCAGAAAACTTTTTCGTGTAGCACTGGGTGTTTATTTATATCAGTTAGTTTGGTACGAGCCTTGATAATATATCATTAAATGTTAATACAGGTGCTTCGAATGTGACTTTGATACAGAGATATAACAGCTTCCCTAGGGTCCTGAGTTTTTTTATAGGGGTGTGAATTCTCTTTCCAGAACTTTCTGTCTTGTTTCACAAGCCCCGCTCACTAAAGAGGAGCAGTCATGGCACTACAGCGAGTGACCATTTGGCCTCCTGTTTCAGTTGGTCACTGACAGAGCTGGAAGAGATTTCTTGTAACAGTGGTGCTCTAGCAAGTGCGGTGTGTGACTTAATGGCATTGGACTCTGTGCCTATGATGCGAAGGTTGCTGCTTTGAATCCTAAAGCCATCTGGGTGGTTTTATTGCTAGGCCCTTAACCCCCAATTGCTGCAGGACTGACCCTGCTTTCTTAAAAAAATGTATGTTTGATGAATTAATAAAATGTAAATGATAAGTCAGATACGTTCCAGCGCTGCTGTGGGAATCAAGCTGACCCTCCCCTGGCAGTTCCTCCAGTGCTGCCTTCTCAGTTTCAGACATGACAATATCTAATCGTGCCATGGACTTGTATCCCATGAATCTTTGTGGTCGGTGGCTTGAGGAGGGGCAATCACATGGTTGTGTGTCGTGAGGTGGAGGATGGTCGAATGGTGATTTTGAGCACGATTTATAAGCATTTTGGCTATGTTCCGCGAATCACATGACCTCTCCTGGTACCGCCGTAATCAGTTGCATGCGGCTGGTAGCTACAGAATCGCTGAAGCATGCATGTGCTGCAGTCCTTCATCGAACAATGTGCTAAAGAGATGATGATTTGTTTGACATTTTCTACAAATCAGGCCGTTATAAATGTTGCTGGGTAGGGTCACAACATCTAACACTGCCGGGGGACGTTGCAGAGGGCCTGTCTGCACAGGTGACCCCTCTTTCTGAAAAGCCATCAAGCCATGCCTGTCTTTCCCAAGATCAGGCAACAGAGCTACACTGGAGCTATGTTTTCAGTTGCACGATATGTTTGTTTTCCTGTTGATTTTTAGTGCTGTTTTTTTTCCACACCAACATGGGAGGGGCTTCCTCTTAATTGGAGCGTGACTCACCTCTGCGGGAGAAAAAAAAAAAAAGAGCCGCGTGAAGATGCCAGTAACCATGCCGACCCGCGCCGCCATGCGCTGAGATGCTCGTGAAGGCCGCCGCCTGCCTGTTCCTCTCATCCTATTGGCCATTTTTAGGGGGTCTCAGGTGAATCATTCAGGGAGGTCAAACAGAGAAACCTTCCCTGGCGTGTCTGCGAGCATCGCTGGAGCATAAAAATATCTGCGAGCTGGAACTCGGGGGCAGCTGGATGTGCACAGAGTCTGAGAGATTTCTTCGATCCATTGGTAACTAAGAAGAGGTTCAGTGGGTAGCGATGTAGCCTCACACCTCCCGGATGGGCGGGGGTTTAATTCTTGCCTCTCCTCTTTGTGTCTGGAATTCATGTGTTCTCCCTGTTTCATCCCATGGTCCAAAAGAACACTGTTTAGCCAAATTGGTATCTCTGAATTTCCCTTTATGTGTGGGGGTGTGTGTTTACCCATACCAGCTTCCTGGGGGGGGGGCGGATCAACACAATCCCTGGACTGGATGAGAGGGATAGACGTCAAATTAGGAGATGATAACATGCAGATTCCACGCTCGAGGTTAAGTGCCCCGGGAGAGATTTACTGTATAATTTCACATTCCTCCCTCAGCCTAAGCAGCCTTGTGTTTAATAGCATTGATTAGACTTGTGTTTCTCGCCGTTAATGGCTGACTGGGGGTGGCTGTTTGTCATTTGGCAGCAGCTGTACAGAGAGGCACTACAGAGGTGCCTGGATAAGGTGGCCGGGTGAGGTTTGAGGAAACCACGGTCCAGTTTTATCTCCGTGCCGACTTCCTGTTAAATGTAAACCCCCCCCAGAGTGAGCCCCCATCATCAGCATCGCCCCATGGCTGTGTGGAGGGCTTCCGAGCTTTGTACACCCCCCTGTGGGTTAAAAAAAAAAAATCACATTTCAATACAGCTCTTTACGCCAAGACTGTGACATGAAGAATGTAGGCATCCGGCATTTCTCTCATTGCTGTTTTAGCCGAAAAGCGGGATGGATCCACGAGCCGCCCACCCCCGCCTGGATATGTGAAAACCATGGCTCCCCCCTTCTCTCTTTTCCTGTCCCCCTGTCTTCCATCTCTGCAATGAGACCTCCCTTCTCGAACTGCTTCCGACCCCCTAAGGGTTCTGATCCGATCCACGCCCTTCCAGCCCCCCAGTGGGTCTTCCCTGTGCAGTTCCGCCCTGGCCCACCATGTCCATAGTCGGAACACTGCACATGTGGGGGGCTGCCAGGGGGGTTCTGGACACCCATCTAGTCGGGGTCAAGCTGGCAGATGTGGGCACATGGTGGCGCCAGGGTGCCCGGCTTGGCTGCTTCCTGTCAGCATTGCAGCAGAAGCATTTTTTTTTGTTAGCTCGGCGCTTTAGCTTTCACTCCCCCCTGTTATGTTTTATTCAGCTTGAGTGCCTGTACTGAATAGAGATGGATGCCCCCCCATGGCACCGCCGCTTGGCTGCCTCTATCATGCATTATGCTTTTATGAATTATAAATCGCAAACTTACTGGGTTTAATGAAAAAGAAAGTGATGTCGTATTATGTGGGGGGGAGGGGGGTGTCACCCATCTTATATGAACTTACCGCAGTAGGTCCTTGGCTGTTTACAGATGTTGGCAGGCCTGAGGTGAATGTAGCGGCTTCTCACGTGGGTCACATGCGTGTTGATTACGTGTTTCGTCTGAGTTTGGCCACTTAATGACTAGCTTAATGCTATCTTGCTTTCTTTGCTGGTCCTTCATTGGAAGCTGAGCCTAACAGCAACTGGACTCAAGCTTAGGTTGTGTGCTGCTTCTGTATTAAAAACGTTTAAATGTAAATACATGGATTTATGCTTTGTAAATTTTATATATATATATATATATTACGGTGTGTGTGATCTTCACAATGTGATCAAAACCTGTTATTTTCATTTTGTGGGGATGCTGGCAGATTTGTTCAGTTCCACAAGGGGAAACTCAGTTTTATAAAAATCTATGACCGCAATTAAAAAACAAGACATCAGAAGTCTGGTATTTTGTTTGGTTAGGTTGTTGTAGTTGAGATTAGGGTTTTTCCCCATAGAAATGAATGGATGGTCTCCACAAAGATATGAATACAAATGTATGTGTGTGGATGTGTATATATACACACACTCATTTAAGGTTTTATAAATGTGTTATGGCAGGGCATGGCGAAGGAAAGAGGGACAATCCACAGAGTGGCTCACCACAAACAAAAGACTTTATTAAACTCATAAAAGAACACAAAAGCAGAACCAAAAAATAAATGGACCGTGAGGGGTCAAAACCAGACCAGAACAGGTAAAACAAGAAACTAAGAGCGGAACTGGGAGCCAAACACCCAGTAACAACTACAACAATTGACTGAGGAAATGAACAAAGGCAGGCACTTAAATACACAGATAACAAGGACTAACAAGGGGCAGGTGTGGGCTATAAGGGAACAGGGGCAACAAGGAACAGGTGGGGTCAATTAATGGATATAATAGGTAAAAACACTAAGGGAAACTAAATCAAGGAAAACAGAACATAATACAAGCAGGGAGCACCCACAAGGGACTGTATCAGAAATACATAAAACACATGTTAAACCAAGAGAAAACAAAACAACAAATATTAAATAATTCGTTGAGGCTGGCCAGCCTCGATCCCACAACCAAAAGGGGAGGTTGTATGATGACTGGCCACTCAGGCTGTTAAACCACACAGTAGCCCAGAGAGTACAGCAAAATGCTAGGGGCTGAGGGGCTACAAGACTGAGGGGGAAATAGGATGACCAGTGGCACCTGCTGGCTAAATGGGGACACGACACATGGGACAGAGACAGACGGGCACCATTCCTGACAAAATGATCATATATATATATAGTAAAAGCTGTTGCAGCCTGCAACGCTGGGTCCAAGGTACTGCCAGGTAAGAACATAAGACATTTACAAATGAGAGAAGGCCATTCGGCCCATTAAGCTCGTTTGGGGAGGAATTCAACTAATAGCTCAGAGTTGTTAAAATCCTATCTAGCTCTCAATTAAAGGATCCCTGTTTTAGCTTGCACTACATTAACAGGAAGACTATTCCATACTCTAACTACACGCTGTGTAAAGTGCTTTCTCAGATCCATTTTAAAATGTTCTCCCGCTAATTTTCACTTATGGCCACAGGTTCTTGTATTTGGACTAATATTGAAGTAACTATCTGTTTGAACAGCATCCAGACCTGTTAGAATCTTATATACCTGGATCATGTTTCCATGGACATGATCCAGGTATATAACTATGGTTTACTAATCTGATTACTAAGCTCAGCTAACTTCATAAGACATTCCTCTAAGACCAGGAATTATTCTTGTAGACAGTTAAATTTTCCAGATAGTTGAATGTTACAAAGCGTATGGGAGGGGCACTAGTCCATCCCAGTGCGCAAACACTACAGGCCATTCACCTAACTGCATCTTTGGAGTACCTGCAGGTAAACCCCACAACACAGAGAGACCATGCAAACTTCACATACAGTGCTGAAACAGGATTCAAACCAACAGCCCAAGGCTTTTGAAGTGGTATTTGAACCAAAAACCCAAGCCATCTGAAACTAAAGTGCATCACATTTAGCCTCTGTGGCCCCCTGAAAGCTGTGAAATAGCTCCATGGAATTGACCTAGGACACTTCTAACTTCTGGGGAGTTCCTGTGTTTAAGACTTATTTATTTTGTTCCTGTTTTGCTGAGCCTAATGAGTTCTGCCAAACCAGTTGCTAATGAATATTCATTGACTGTGAGATTTACCCTGTATCAGCCATACATGTGTCAATGGGCAGAGTGGCTCTTCATGATGACGGCAGCTTCCAGGATCTTCCCACTTGTGAATATTCACAGACACAAAAATAGAGGCCAGTGTTCACCTGAACTGGAGCTGAAACACAATAGTGGAAGGAGAGGGGCATGGAAAAGGTGCCTTTTAATAGAAACCAGAATATCCGGCTTTGCGGTGAACCTTGGGAGGGTACCATTCAGTACCAGGAGGGTTTGGAGGAGCCCAAGGGAATTGAGAGATCAGTGGGGATCGAATGGGCCTGGGTTTGGGTGTATGCTGGTCAGATCCTTCTGGAAATTTCCTGTAGACAAAGGAAGCACCTTCAGCTCCTGGCCATCTGTTCCCGGCCACTGGCAGGAAGCATCCTCAGCCTGTGACGAAGCCGAGTATCATCTCCCAGTGATGCCGGGTTCAACGTGTAAAACGGGCCAAGTGCCGTGAAAGAACGGAAAAAAACGGAATGGCATCTGGGAATTTACACTCGCGTGCGGCGACCTCATCGCGGTGTGAGCACTTAGTCGTACCTGTGAAAACCACAGTCAGTAAACAGAGGGACCGGGATGTTAGGTAATGCACTGTCAGGAGGAGCGGCAAATATGGTAAACATGGTAAATCACAGGCCAAGGCAGTGCGCCAAAAAGCCTGCTGTCAGTGTTTCTTAAAGGAGCCGTTTCTGACCTGTCTCCTTTTCCATGCACAAGCATTAATATATGTATTGAATGGCATTTTATTAAGTATCTCTTGCATGACTATGAGACTGACTTTAAATAGAGCTAGAAATGACCAGATAATATTCCAGCCTTTAAAAGGTGAGACAGTCTGACTCTGTTGTGCAGTTTTAATCATGGACATTAGGGGGCGAGCAGCTCAGCAAGGCTCCCAGTACAGTCCAGGCTAACTGGTGAATCTCAATTTCCCTTCATTGTGTGAAGTCCAGTTTGAATGAGCACCTTGCTATAGACTGCTGGTCCGTCCAGTGTGTATTTTCGGCTTTGCTGGTATTACTGTAATATGGAATATTGCACTATTTTGGGGATAACACAATACTTTGATATCTTGGTGACACAATTAACTGGGGTGGGGGAGTGGTCCTCCACAAATTTTATCACTGGGGATGCCACCCCCCCGCTCGGTGACATTTTATCTCCAAGATTTCAAAATACCAGAATAATGTCACTGTTGAAAATACCATCAATGCATTATATGCTGCAGTATAATGTCTGGACAGTATGAAAATTGAGATGCTGCTCATACCTACTATACCCACACCTAGTATTCCCCCGCCTTATAACCCCGCCTAGTATACCCCTGCCTAGTGTACCCCCGTTTAGTATACCCCTGCCTTATAGCCATGCCTAGTATACCCCTGTCTAATATACCCCCGCCTAGTATACCCCCGTCTAGTATACCCCCGCCTTATAGCCCTGCCTAGTATACCCCTGTCTAGTATACCCCCGCCTAGTATACCCCCGTCTACTATACCCCCGCCTAGTATACCCCCATCTAGTATACCCCCGCCTTATACCCCTGCCTAGTATACCCCCGCCTTATACCCCCGTCTAGTATACCCCCACCTTATACCCCCACTAGTATACCCCTGCCTTATATCCCGTGTCACCCCATTTTCTCACATATACATGCCGTGGCCACATTAATGGGTAACACAAATGGGCTGGATCCAGCATCTCAGAAACTGCAGATCTCCTGACATTTTCCTGCACCACCTTCCCAGGTGTTTACAGAGAATGGTGTGATGCACAAAAAACATCCAGTGAGCGGCAGGGAGGGCTGCCAAAAACACCTTGTTAAAGAGAGAGGTCAGAGGAGACCGGATGGATCCGTTAACGCTAACAGGAAGGCCACACAGGCAAAGAAAGTGCTCTTGACAGTGGTCTTGCTTAGAAAGGCAGATATGAAGGCACAGCCTGCTGACCCCTGAAGAGGCTGGATTACGGTGGCAGGGGACCGCACCGGCTTCGACGGGAAATGAGGCTGCAATCAGCACGGGATTGCACAGACAGGGCGACTGAAGACCAGAGAAACGTCGTCTGGTCTGACGAAACTATATTTCTGCTTGACCACCTTAACTCCAAGCCGTTAAGTACTCAGGCTGCCCAGGCTCAAAACAAACAGGGGACCCTGGTAAAGCAGCCACTGACTGCATATTCACATGTACAGTTCTTACATGTATTTATCTACACATTTTGCCACATTTATGCAGTTCAGTGAAATGCTGAGACATTTATTTACTTATAGGCTCTGAGCTTACGGTGACCCCGTACAAGATAAGCTGTCACAGGAGATGGATGGATGCATGGATGGATGGATGCATGGATAGATGGGTGGTGTTTTTTAGTGTCTGGTTTTCACAGACTTCCAATGCGCAGCTGACAACGCTGTGGGGGGTGTGACCTCTTAGCTTAGCGCTTGCCGCCATCACACCAGTGCCTCCTCGCATCCCCCATCTTTCGTTTTCTCTTTGATGAATGTTTTTGTTTCCCGTTCTGTTTTTCTGTTGTGTCTTTGGTCTTCTGTGAGAGGCTCACTAATAAAAAGCCTTCGACTCGAGGGCGGGAACTCCAGCTTGCCCGGCAGAGGGGGGAGGCGGGGTGGGGCTGCGCGGGGCACCAGTGGGCCCTGGGAAAGCTGGCACACCCCGTGTGTGTGTGCATGTATGCGTGTCTCTGTCACTGCGCACCCAGCCGTGACCCCCGTGCTTCATGATGACCACAGGGCCTCCAGGCTGTCTCTGGGTACAGTCAACCCCCCCATAACGGAAACAGCGGGCCATCAGATGGTGGAGGTGATTTTTTCCCCCTTGCCGTTGGTACTGAGTAAGCATGCTTTGGCCCACAGTTGGGGGATAAGCAAGCTGCTGCTATGGGGGGGGACCTGCTTTTCCAAAGGCATCCGTCCGATGTTCGGGGCTTTTGGCTTCGCTCGGGGCTGGTCATGGAAAGCTGCCCCCCCCCAGGGCTGTTCCATGCAGTTGCTGGTGAAACACACTCTCTTATGACACCATCGAAGGGGATTTCTGTTGGACCTTCTGGTTTAAAAAGCATCTGCTAATCTACTGGTCAGTGTTTCTTTGGGCATTTTTAAGACGATGAAACCAAAAATAGCGTAATTATTAGCTATTAAAATGCTCCTGGCATTCTGATATGAATGTATTGTTCGTTTGTTTGTTTACGTTATGTGGTCACCGTGGTGATGGTGCTTTATTTTACTTTTTATCCCCCCCTTTTCGTTTGCACAGTCCATCAGTGCAGACTTGGTCACTGTGGCCTGAACATGTGTCGTTTGTCCTTCTCCGCCAACAAAGTTTTTTTCCCCCCCATCCCGTCTTCCCGCCTGGAGGTACCGGAGTCTGGATGGGGCTGCGGGTTGGGGGTGAAAAAGGCAGATAGGAACAGAGAACGCAATGGATTCGTCCTGGTGACGTCGCTACTAGCCTAGTGTGAGAGAGAGAGAAGAGAGAGAGAGGTACGGAGAGAGGGAGGGAGAGATAGAGAGACAGCCAGATCATTTAAGAACAGCAGAGTACACTTCATCCCAAGCTGGAAGATGGAGCGCACCGTGACTGCCTAGCGAACGAGCGAGCAACCTTCTGCACTCTTCAGCCAAGTAAGTACTCAGCTTCCGGGACCCCTCTCCCCCTGACCCCCCACTCTGCCTGGGCGGCATTCGATTCCCTCCCTGCCTTGTCTCCCGGGGGCTGCTCGGGTCTCGTATGGGACCCTGTTCTCAGGGACGCTCGCGGTGTCTGCGAGTGCGATGCAGAGAGCTGCTGCTCCCCCGCACTTTTGCAAGAAACGACGCAGAATTTTTGCACTAACTTGAGATAAACAAGTAAGTTGGGTGTTTCGACTGCCAGCACCAACTACGTCAGCATCTTTCATTATTTATTGTAGATGTAGCATGAAGAAGAACTCCTTATGGCCGTTTCTGGGCCACTGCAAGCCCGACTCACACCATGATAAAAGCCCAAGGTTTAAAACTTTGGGATGGGATCGGCGAAACATATGGGGCGTTGTACTAGAGGCGCCATCTCCAGCTGTGGGAGCAGAAGCTGACAGTGGCTAGCTGGGTCCCCCCCCCACCATCAGCTTGGTGCTTATAGACCACGGACCTGTTTTCGGTGTAGGGACAATGGACACATTTGTGGCCCCCATTAGAGGGGCAGGTGGGGGGGCTCCCAGGGCTCTTGTGCTTACTGGTCAGGGTGGACTTAAATATTCCACAATCCTCGGCAGTTCATAGGCCGCTGCTGTGACCGATGTGGCCCTGTGCATTTGTGTCTCTGTGTATGTGTGTTTTATGATTGCCTTTATGATTGTATGTCCATTAGGTGCTCCGTGTGTGTGTGTGTGTGTGTGT
>JAAGVU020000123.1:5861849-5882630 GCA_011763525.2 Mormyrus iriodes | reverse complement strand
CTGTGTATGTGTGTTTTATGATTGCCTTTATGATTGTATGTCCATTAGGTGCTCCGTGTGTGTGTGTGTGTGTGTGTATATGCTGATAGTGTCTGTTTCTCTGCCTGTGTGTGTTCACCCCACACAGATGTGAAGTTTCCAGTGCTAATGAGACTTGGTCTTCTTGACCTTGCCATCCGTTCTCAACTCTCCCGTTTTCCCAGCCACCGCTATCCAGGTGCTGTGCATCCCTCCCCGAGCTCGCCCATCCGTCCATCCTTCCGCCACCTGTTCTCCACCCCGCCATGGGGGCTGTAGCCCGTTGAGAAGCTCTCCAGCTAATGCAGTCTTAAGTGGCTCTTAGGATGGGTCGTTAGCAGAGTGCGGAGTGAGCAGGCAGGGGTAACGTTAGACCGGGCGTCCTGAAGGGGACCTGAGCCTTCCCATGCCCACCCCCCCTTTAAGGGTCAGTGTAGCCTGATACATTGATCTCAACCATTAACCTCAACAAGACATCCAGAACAAACTGAGGGCAAAGGTGTCTCTAGCAGAACAAGGACCCCTGCCTTTCTGTCTCTCTATCTGTCTCTCTCACTCTTTCTGTAGCATGTTAAATGTTTAATGCGGGTTTCCATCAGCTGCGCGTGACAAAGTCAGAGACGTGCCTCTGGATGCAGACGGCAAGGGACTCAGTTTTTCGCCAGTAGCTTCGGCGAGATCCAGCTCATCCATCTTACCGCAGTTTTTCCCCTTCTGCGGTGTCAGCTCGAAGTTACATTCTGACACTGGAGAAACAGCGATATCCCAAAAGCATGCGGGGAGGCTTCATACACCATGAGCGGAAAATAAAATTGCCATCCTCTAAACGCAAATTAAATAACGATGGGTGTAGGAAATGGACAGTGTCCATGCTGAACGGTGGGGAGGGCACAGCAAAATACTCTTTTACTGTTCATTACTGTTAGCTCACATTTGTTCGTGTTTTGCTTGCACTTCATAGTTTATGTCTTTCATGAAATCCTGGCTGATTGCCGTAGGTTCCTGGCTTTAGGCAGCTTCTGCAAGCAAAGCCTGAAACACGTCAACATCGTGGCAGAGTTTCCAGGGGGACAGGGGCGTCTTTGGCCTCCTGTGTATAGAGGAAACTTGCAGAATAGGGGAAAAAAATCACACATGGGCTCATTTTGGACATTTTGCTTCAGACTGTCACAGTTGTCCTCGGTAACCCCCGGTCCCCATTTCCTGGTGTTTCAGGAGTTGTCAGAACTTTTGCATGGGGGGCGGAGCCAGGCAAAGGAAAGGAGTCTGCATTTCTATGGGTGCCACTTGGAATGGAAACCTGTTTCTCTCAAACTCTGTGACCCCAGGGTGACGGGGGGTTCATGCACACCTCCTGCACCCTGGCCCTTCTCCTCTCTTCCTCACTCTCTTGCTCTCGATCTTTCCATCCATTTTGTACCTCTACCCAAAGTGGTACGCTATACATTTAAGCAGGGCTATCCATAAGAGGAGAGACGGGGAGACTTTGATGGGCCCAGACCCGGGGTGGGCGTCCTTCAGTGGGATTTTTCAGCAACCTAGCCGGCCACACCCTTATGGCTCTGCATTTAAGCAAAGGCTGATAATAATCATCACCTCCATGTCACTGATGATGAGAATAAAGTCCCCCGCGAGATATGGGTGAAAAGCAGCTGGCCAGCTTTTGCAATAACCCCCCCTGAACGTAACAGGGGAAGAAGCTAAGGAGAGATCCAGCCTGGAGACATTTAATACCGAGAAGGCCATTAAAGGCAGGGGGCACTTAGCACTGCTCTGGGAGCGGGGGGGTCAAGCACACCATGAGGGGGGCGGGGGATCCAAAGCAGCTTCCCTGGGGGCCCACAGTCTCTGCACAAAAGCCTCAGTGCCCTACAGACACAGTGTTCGGGGGAATGGGGGGCAGATGGCAGCATCTGACTCATCTTTGAGCTTAGAGGGTGGGGGTTTGCGGGGGGGGGGGAGTACAGCATAAATACATTCAGCTAAAATATTAGCAGGATTAAGTGCATGTTTGACCCGACCTCAGCAAACCCCAGACAATGAATCCCCCCCATCAAAAAAAAGCGAGCAGAGAGTGGTTTTGGGATGCGGAGGGAGAGGCGTGTGGAGAGAAGGGTCCAGGACCCACCCACACACCCCCCTCCCCCCGGCTACACCGCCGGCATCAATTATGCAGCGGGAATGGCAGGCGGGCAGGCAGGCAGCCGCCCGCGGGCCGCGCTAACAGCATTAGCCAGCACTTAGAGTGAGCGGCTTTCTCGCGGCGGCTCGGCACAGCGCAGGAAGGCGGGAGCCTCGCGATGGGCCAGCGCCAGGGCCAGCATCCGCACGGCTAGGCGCCCATGTCCGTGTCCGACTCCAGCGCCACCTTTCTCATCAGCCAGGTAGGGCCGTCCACTGCCTCCTTCTTCCCATCCGTCGGTCCATCTCACCCATCCAGACTGTGCGCTCCCTCCTCTGCCTCTGATCTTCCCACCTGTGATTTCGCCATCCCTGTGGTCTCCGTGGTACGGCGTTCACCATCTCCCGTAACGATCCTGCCGTCCGTTGTGCCTCGTGGGTTATTTTTATGCCGAGCAGCTTTTTCAGTGACAAAGCGTAAAGCTGCTGTTATTATATAAAACGGCGAAATATGCCGCGGGTGGAATGCAGTGTTTTTTGTTGGCTAGGCTTTGTGGGTCTCTGGCTCCTCCTTCTGGCCAGACGTCGACGGAGCATCACGTCTGACTCCAGCCTCTGTCGGTGCCGGAGGTCGTCCTGCTCTTATCAGGCTCCCAGGTGCAGTGTGGTTGTTACAGCCTTCTCCCGGCGGACTGCGAACACAGAGACAGATTTTCTATTTCACCTGAGCCTGATTTGAATAAAACTGAAGATTCGTGTGTGAGGTAATAGCAACGGACTTTCCCAAGCATACCGTTATGGCTCATGGTGTGTTAAGAAACAGCCCTGCTGGTTTGCTTCCTCACATACCCCCCTAAACTTCTAGAATGGGAGGCTCAAGGACGCTCAAGTCGCTCCCCCTTGCTGGACGGCGCCCCTTGAGCGCGCCCAGCCCCGGCCCCCCGGGAGGCTGCAGGATGTCGGCTTTGCTCTACTTCAGCCCGTAATTGGCTCGGCGCGGCCGATCATTCGGATGCTGGCGTCCTCCATCCTGAAGCCAAGGCGTATTATTCGAAAACTGCGGGATTCCAGCCCTGGAGGGCATAGGGTCGGTCAGCCATCAGGATCTTTGGAGCCTTTGAGTCGAGGAGGAGGGAGGATTTAGCTTCCGGGAAAACAAGATTCTATTTAAGGTGGACATGCACAAGTCAGATAGCTCAGTGCACAGGAAAACTTCGGTGAAGAAGTTAGGAACTGGGAAAAAGGGCATGACCTACTGTAGCCCAAGTCCTGTAACTGTCCAGTCCTGCTTACAGAAACCGCGGTCTCCTGACAGACAGAGAGCCCAGACTACCTGGTTTCAGACATCACACTATGTTGTCTTCCTGTAGTCTTGGCCTCCTCTTAATCGATTCATTTATATGCACATGTTAATACACAAATTTGTGTGTAACTGATTAAATATAATTATATTCTGCCTCATATTTAAAAAGTTGTCCTCATTTAACCTGCTCAATTTGAGTATAATTGAGCATAATAATCTAATTGAGTATAATAATCTAATTATTATTACAGGGAAATTGAAAAATATGATAGTAAAACATGTTTAGTCTGACACATTAGAAGAAACTAGTCACTGAATACTTTTTTGAAAATAATGACACTTGAGTCAAAAAAAATGAGTTGTGCATTTCTGAGAGGAATGGATGAGCAAGATCTCTAGAATTTTGTATTTTTTATGAGAATGAAACCTTAATAATGAACATATTACAAACAAACATTACAGAATAACATTGATCACAGCGAAATGGAACATTGACAAGTATCGCCTAATGCCAGGAACACGGCAGTGATCGGCAGCGCTGGGAATCTCGCGGCTCACCGGCTCGTCCTCGCGTCACGCACTCGCACCCAAAAGGGCCAGCTTGCTGGGGCACGGCTTTTGGCCCAGTGTCCAGCGCTCCGGTCATGCGTGGATGCAGTCTGTTCCCAGCTAGGATGCCAGCATGCTGGCCGGCGATGTTCGGGTCCGGGTTACGTCTCGGATGAAAATTCATTCCAGCTTCTCGACGTCGCCCATTAGGATATGTATAAATGGTCAACCCTTTGATAGCCAGTGTGCATCGATGACTCTCCAGAATGAGAGAAAACGGCAAAAGGGTAATGGGGCTAAACCCCCCAACCCCTCCAGAAAATGCACACTACTCAGTCGCTATGATGCCCCTACGCAACTAGATCAGCTCAAGGGGGTTAAACAGCCTCCCATCCTGAGCTGAAGGTCCAGTTGGCGAGGAGGGGGGGATGTTCCTTTGTTGGTGCTCCTTGTGTAAATGTGACCAGGACACGTGTGTGTGCGTGTGTGTGTGTGGTCCAGGTATACATTACCTTCTAAGGACCAAACATCCCAACAATGTGATAAAAACCTGTTATTTTGACATTGTGGGGACCATTTTTTCAGTCCCCACAAGGAGAAATTCTATTTTATAAAAAACTGTGACTGCACTCAAAACACTAACAATGGCGGAAGACTTGTATTTTGTTTGGTTACTTATGGTTAAGGTTAGGGCTGGGTAAAGTTGTCATTGTTGGGATTATGGTTTTGCCCATAGATATGACTACAAAGACATGAGTACGGGAGTGTGTGTGTGTGTGTGTGTGGTGTGTGTGTGTGTATGTGTGTGGTGTGTGTGTGTGTGTGTGTGTGTGTGTGTGTGTGTGTGTGGTGTGTGTGTGTGTGTGTGTGTGTGTGTGTGTGTGTGTGTGTGTGTGTGTGTGTGTGTGTGTGAACACACATGTGCACATATGTGAGGGCAAACCTCGAATCCTCTCATCCGTCTCTTTGTGGATTTATTTATTTGTCACATTATTTTATTTTATTTTTCTTGTAGCTTTTGGCCCCATTTTTTTCCCCAAGACTGGGGACAATGAACAGTCCCGCTGCCTTGAGTGTGTCTGACGTGTAGGTTTTCTATGCTAAACCTTGTCACTGGATCGTCGGCACATGCTGGCGCAGGTCCCCCCCACTTCCGCGGGCTCCTGATGCACGCCCCTTTGCAGCATCATGGGGTTCGAGGAGGAACTGGTGAGCACCATTTCTGCTGGGGGATGATCTCGGGCTAGGGCGCACCTTCTGTATCTGTATGGGGTGGGCATTCACCTTATCAATGTGTGATGACACCCGCGTGGCGTTTGCCTCTTAGCTTTGGGGGAAGGGACGTGGTGAGCTTGGCAAGCAGGGCTACTAACCATCACTAGACCTGCAGATACTGGGGAATGCTCCAGAATCTGCCGGCTGGTTCCACCACTGCCTATGCTCACATCTAAACTTCACATGGGATTCCGATTTCAACAATGCTTGGATCAGCCATGTGTGGCAAAGTGGCACGGGAACGTCGCAGAGAGAGAAGGAAGGCCGTCAGCTTGGGGCCCAGCTGGTACCCCGGGCAGCTTGGGTCTGAATTTCTGGGATCCAGATCTGGACTCAGTTAGGTGTAGAATGCGGCACATTTAACAATGGTGGTCCTCGAAACCCAAAAGCCAGCTCCTCCCCTTGAGGGCTCTCTATTCGCCTACTCACTCTGTTTGAGGCCACACTATTTAGGGCTGACAGAATCGGGCCTGAGCCTCTTGTAAGGGTCCAAATATAGACTAGCGGGGAGTTGCACCTCCCTGCCTGCAGTGGAGGAAGGAGCCAGCACCTCCCTCTTATTGAATCTCTGTCACTAATCTCTTACGGTGCCGTTATCCAAACATTTTTCCCATATTAGAAGGTGTTCCAATGTGTTTAAACAGCCCAAGTAACTTTGGCGTAGATCGTTCCTCCCGGACCCCAAGCGGACACCTAATTCGGTGCCTTTCGCCTGGGACTCAGCAGCGCCATCCGGCGGTGAAATTTTCCTGCCCATGCAAAACATGCACTGCCTCATAACACATTACCAGGAAAGAGGAGCCAGAGCAGCACCAGCACAAACCAAACCTGGTGGCCCCGAGGTGCGTTTGAGCTGCTTTTGTCTGGAATTTGCTTTTTTGTTATCTGTCTTTTGTTCCACTGAAGCATTGTGACTGTACACTGCAAAAAACCTAAAGTGTGTCCTGATATTGAAATATTAAAATATCTACAGTATATTTATCAAATGCGGGTTCCCACAGTGAGAGGGCAAGAAGATATTGAGGTGTGTGTGTGTATGGGGGGGGTTCATGTGCCATATTAGGCTTGCCCAAGTTCATGTGGGGGGTGCAAACAAAGCTCACTGGTGCCTGTGCAGATTCTTATACCTCTTCGTGCAGTTGTGCTAGCGTGAGCCACTAGGGGGCAGCAGTATTGTGGGGAGGGAGGTGATCTCACTCATGGCCTCTTGCAGGTGTGGCAGCCATTTCTGTAAGGCAGTTAAGAAAAGTGTTTCAAAAACTTTGTAACTTCTAAGCAGGTTCTCTACCAGTGATCAGCTCAGAACCAACTTAGACCATGCTGATTGGACGTCTTCCTATCACTCCGGTCCGGTCTGGTCAGTACCCTGTGTCCACTTGTCCCTGTTTTCAGGTCAGGTTGGCAGTTTCTTCACCCGCGTTTGATGAATTACCCCCGATAGACACCCACACACGCTGCTTTCGGTGTGTCAGGCAGGTGTGCGGGGACGTCTGGGTAGGTAATTATCAGCTGTGGTGAGACAGAAACAAACCAGCTCCCTAAATAGCCCTCGGGCTGAGGGGCTGGGGGAGGTGGGGAGGGGGCATGTGACTCCATGCCTCTGAACAGCCTGTCATAATTACCGCCAGACCGTGCTGAATACTCATGACTGAGGGCTCAATGACAGGGCTAAAAAGGGTCGGGGCCTGAAAGCTGATTGTTCTCTGGCGTGGCCCTCCCCTGTCACTCTAAATTCAAAATATATCATTGGCTAATGATAAGGTTGGCCCATCTGTATGAGTTATAGGCCATCTTATGCTGCCCACCTTAAAATCCTAGAACCATCCCTGCTCATACAGGACTCCAGGGCAAGGAGACCAGGGGCCTAATAGGGATAATTTGGACTAAATAAATGAGCATGTTGGGGATGCTGAAACCCCATGGTATGGAGGGGAACCAGTGATGGTGTGTGGCTTTGCAGGTTAGACTTCTGTGCCTGTCAGTTGAAGCTCAGTGGCTCAAATCCAAGTGTTGGCACAGTAGCCACATCTCCACTGAGGCTTAAGCCACTGAAATGCCTAAAAAAGGATGACAGGATGGGTGAAAACACATATTCCAATGTACTTATACGGACAGCAAATGAAACTTCATTTATGTCTGAGGTCCCCTAATCACAGAGCAGATTTATTGGATATCTGGGAAAGAGATGGGGGAAAGGGTTCTGCTTTTCCCCAAAGGGGAGGAACCTGAAGCCTAGGTCATACTTTATGTTTTCTGCGTGCAGTTTTGTGTGCTTCCGGTCTGAGGACGGTCGTCTACACGGCAGTTTGTGTTCTTACTGTGGATGCGGATGGTTGTGGGCGGCGCATGCGTACTGCACTGATATTCCTCCAGACCAGCAGAGGGCAGGTGTCGTCTCCTAGGTCTGAATGAAGCTTATGCAAAAACAGGATGAGATACGGTTTATAACTGAGGGTTTCAAGTCTTCTCAGGTTTTTAAAACAATAAAAACATAACATTTTGTTGTAAAACTACTTAACTAATGTCGATTTTGTCTCACAAACAATATAGACAGTAAATATCTTTAATATTTAATATTTACCTCTGCCCTTTCTCATCTAAAGTACTATCCGATTTGAATAGTTTTGCGGTGCCCCTACACTTGCCCACTTCCTATTTGCTACAACATGACGGCAAGGATAAACCGAATTAATATTTGTGTGTGAACTTCGCGTTCAATAGCCCAGCTGTCTTGTTTACAGTTACTGTCGGTGAACGGACACAGTGAAATTATTAATGAATACATCAAAATACGCATATGAAAGTTACAAGGAGTACATTGTCCCCAATAGTTTAATGCTTAAAGCAAACTTAACTGGACATGTCTGTATTTTTTAGGTTTATACTTATGAGTCCATTTATCATGTTTTGTACTTTTAACGGACATAGTACAGTTATTATTAGTAAAGGAAAACTATAAAAAAAAATTCCCACCCTGTCCACTTAGAGGCTCCGTAATATTATATCAATAATCTTGAACAAATATAGACGAGAAGAGGTTTCCAGAGCTATTGATATTTACTGTTTTGAGCTGAACAAATTGAAAGGACAAAGTTTACAAACACGCCACCTACTGGATATACCTAGTCAATTATCTTGCACATGCGCAGTTGACATGCAAGGTCTCCGCTATACATAAAAATCTGGGCTACACGCGTCCACAGCCCGCCCCTGATGATGAGATTTATGTCACGTCCCCTCATCCGCAACTGAATGCGCACACAGAAAAGTGAAGTATGAATTGGCCTTGAGAATCTGGAGCTTACCGGAATGTCCCAGGTGGTTGCTACAAAGCGCAGATGTAGTGGCCAGCCATGCCAGCTCATTTAAACATCATCGTGACCTGTAAAGGAGGAGGGGATCGAACCCGATACCCAGGCTAATGCGGCAGAGAACGAGAAAACTGCAAATCAGTGGAAATGTGTTTGGCGGGGCCACCTGGGGCAGCTCAGCACGCTAATGTCGGCACTTTTCTTCCTGCTCTTCTGTTGGGCATTTTTAATAATAAATGTCAGTGTGACCGTTTGGCCCCCTACTCACCTTGTTCCGGGGATACGGCCGGGACCCCGAGTGAGACTGGAAGGCGGCAGGGAAAGAGAGGGGCATCTCCAACGATCGATGTGCCTTGTCCTTCCTGTCTGCCCACTTAGCGAGCGGCCAGGGCTCAGGCCCCAAAAACCTCATGCATCCCCTAGTGGGGTCCTGGGTGACCATTGGATGTTGCTCTGTTTCAATGCCTGGATCTTTCTGGTCTTTGCTGAAATTGGCTGACGTTCAACGTCCAGCTGGGCTACTCTGGTACTAAGCAAGTTTCAGAAACAAGCATGAATTGGCAAATAGTGACTTGGTGTCCCAAGATTAAGATGCTGAGTGCGTTTAAGCTGAGCTCAATCTGTTCTTGTGTGGTGCCCGTTGCCAAGATGAGACTGAAATAACAGCTGTTCAGGCTTCACAGCTTCGTGTATTTAAGGTATTTCACACACCGCAAGCGCAGAAGTCAGCTGAATGGATCCTCTGCTACTTCCTGCAAAGAAAACTGAGAAAGAAAGGGTAGAAGTCTGTATGTCCATTAAATAGAGCAGCAAAGGACTTTGCACCTAATTCTAGGCCTCTGAATTGAAACAAAGGGACCCTCATTCATGCATGCCAACCCATTGCATGTTACCCACTCACTCACACCATCACGCATGACAGCAAAGTTAGAGTGGAGAGGCTGGGCAAAAATGAAGTCAGTCCCAGTGAAACACAGCGCACAGCGAGACCGGCAGCACTAATTTAACACCACCAGTGTTGATCTGTTCGGTTAGTAACACTCCTGAGTGTTAAATTGGCTCTGCACAGCTGTGAAGCCCTGCAGCAAACCAAGGACCCGACGGGCATCTATGACGAGGTAAATCTGCAGCTGACAGCATGCAATGTAGCAATGCATGATCTTTCAGATTACGAAAAACAAAACAGGTGAAAACAGTGATTAATTAACAGGGAAGGAAGATCCATATGATCCAGCCCAAAGATAGATTATATATAGATCCCCCCCCAAAATCACTATTTTAAAAGGTTACATAACGTTAGCAAGCGAATCTATTCCAGGAAGCCTGTGAACGAGCAAAAGGGGGGGATGGATTGTACTGAAAGCAAGCAGTGGTTAGCGATTATGGGATGTGGACTGCATCGGGGAGAGAGGGAGGCACGCAAACAAGCCGATCAATAATTTAACGAGATCCGGATCCGAAGCGAACGGCTCCGGGGCGTCAGCATCGGGCCGGACCTGTCAGGAGAGCGAGTGAGTCACAGGCTGGTTTTCTTGCATCGCTCCCGGCTTTTCCCGTCTCCCATTCACTTCCCGCTCGCCACCGCTCGGAGCTCCGTGGGTGTTGCCTCTCTGTACGTGCGTGCGTGTGTGTGTGTGTGTGTGTGTGTGTGTGTGTGTGTTTGTGTGTGTGTGTGCCGTGGGGGTGGGGCGTTTCTGGGGCTCGTGCCCCCTTTCCTCCGAGATGCTAAACAGCACCTGACATTCAGACAGCCGGAGAGGGGTAGCGAAGGTCCAGGTAGTGGGGAGCGATCTGCAAACATGAGAGGGAGCCGAAGCGAAGAGGGAAGGAGGTGGGCATCATGAACAGAGCTGCACTCCAAGGGTGGGGCGAGGAGGGGGGGGGGCGAGAAGGTGAGCTGGTGGGGGAGGGGTCCGTCTCACTTTAGCTCCATACACTGGTCTCTCTGCAGCCAGATAAGGTGTTCCGACTGTGAGGAAGAGGTGCACAATACAAACGTTCTGAGGGATTCAAGCGAAGGTCCCTGAAGGAGCTGTAATACCGGAGAAACCCTGAGAGCGCTGAAGGAGGTGGGGGGGAGGGTGCGAAAGCCGCTTCCTCTGGAGAAGTTTCCGTCCGTGGCTGGTCCTCTTCTTCTGGACAGAACGGCTGATGATCCGAGGACTCCGGAGAGCCTGAGGAGCATGCGGACGTCCAGCAGAGGCCAGTCAGCAGATGCACTCGGGTTTGTTTCCACACGCAGCCGGCCGGGAGGGTTGGGGGGCATGGCCAGGTGAACCCAGGAGAGGGGTAGGTGCCGCTCGAGGCCGGGTGCACAAACCCATGTGGGGAGCTGCTTCGGAGGAGCCTGAATGCAGGGGCTGCGTTCATAGGATACGCGTCTCCCAGCAACCGAGCTCAGAGATTCCACTTCACTGGCATGTGTATTTGCTTCTTTGGGTTCCTGTTTACAAGTCACTGGTGATGTTTGTTGCGTGTCATGTGTAGTTAAGCTCCACTTGGGATCTTGTATGTGTGCGTGTGTGTGTGCGTGATTAACGTTAAAGGGTGAATACTGGAGGTATAAAATGCTGTCCTCAGCGTTATTAGATGAGGATGGAGCACAGAGCACAAATCACAAGATGGGGGGTCATCACAAGCAGTAGCTATAATGGCGCCACCATCAGGCTTCAGTGGGAATCAAATGGCCGTCCGGCGGCTCTGTTGCTGTGGCAGGTGGTGTTAGAGTGGACTGGAAGTAAGAAACTGGAGTACAAAACACACAGCCTCCTCTGTGTTTTATTCATTGTTTATATTGTTTGCCAGGGGCTGGTTATATATGTTCTGCACACTGCCCCACCCACAATGAGTGTCAGAGATAGAGAGAGCCTCACGGAGCAACACAAGCCACATCCCCACGGAGGAGGAGTTTGTGACGCAGGATAGGATGTATAGTGGGAACTTGGAGGACCGAAAGCATGAGCAGGGGTGTGTGTGGGGGAGGGCGATGAAAGCAGCGGGTGTTGGGACACTGTGAGCAAATGTCATCTGCTCTCCAGCAGAGAAGAGCAGTATGATCGCCCCCTACAATCCATTAATAATACAAGACATTCCCTGGGGGCTAACGACACACCAGGTCTTGTTATCATGGCAGGCAAACTTGTCGAAAGCTGGTTGGGTGTTGAGGGGAGGCAGGGGGCACTGTGAGGGGGAGGGGGGGGCAACAGGTTGCCAACAGGGGTGGCTTTGCAGTATGAGGTTAAAAAAAGTATTTTCTAAAGCTGATTTTTTGTAGTGCTAATGCAAAAACAGCGCTGCGCTGTATATTTTAGAATGGGTTTTGTATAATGCTGTTATACTCTGCAAATAGTAATGGGGGTCTCTGATATACTGATGACATGCAGTTTGTTCTTATATGTGACTATATTACCACCTTTCAGGATAGATCCAGTCTAGACTGGTCACCTATATATAAATTCAACTTTTCAGGCAACAGTGTTGAATTGCTTATTTGAAAGTATCTTTAAGTATGTGCTTCAGTGCTGGGCAATGGCCAACAACGTGCTGAACTGAGCCTTGAAGCTAAGCTGCAAAAAGCAATACGCCTAATTGAAGTATAGATTTATTGTAGACAGAGTGGATGATGGCACCCCCATGTGGCTCGGAGGCTCACTGCGGCACTCCTTCACTCACCAGGGCTCAGCCGATTCGTACACAAGTAGACCCTCGGATTCCGACCTGTCCGCGGAGGAGGACCGCGAGGCGTATCGGCGTGAAGCCGAGCGCCAGGCCCAGCTGCAGCTCGAAAGGGCAAAGGTGAGCCCCTCCTCCCACATACAGCATGATTAGGCAAATGCTATCATGCTTTCTGTTCATCCATCAATCGCATTCACTCATCTTCCATACCTTCCAGTAGGTGGTCCATCTGAGTTTGTCTCAGAAAACAGAGTGGGGGAGCAGCCTACATGGCATATTGTCTATCTTCTGACACACAAACAAACAACCACGTATTTAGGGTAGTTTAGTATGATGTTATTATCATGTCATTTATAAACTGGGAATCTGAAGCTGAAATGCACATCTTCAGCTCATTATCCAGCACATAATACTTTCTAAGATGCATGTCACATTACCCATGACGTTTTCTAATGAAAATGATGAAATTCTCACCTCAATTTCTTACTCCTTTCATTTCTGTGAAAGTCTCTTATTCAGATTCTTTTATTCAGAATAGTTACTACAAAGTTGGGTTCTTTTTTCCTGGAAATCTTGATTTAGTATCTGAACTTTTCTCAACACACGGAACCCTGCAGAAACAGACTTTCTATGTAGCTTTTAGAGAAACCCACTGTTATATTTATGGCCATTGATCTCTGGCGCCCCCTAGTGATGAGTGTGTGCCTTTCCATCCATTGGAGCAGAGCTCCGTTCATTTTGCAAAAGCAGGAGTGCCGCATTAGATTTCGGGCCCATGAAAGCATATCATATTGGGCCCCCAACCAAGACCAATCCAGTAATGCTGCAAACTTTTGAAGGTCCCTGTCACTCTAGGGCCCTTGGAATCATCCACCCCCCCCATACAGGGCCACTGGATAAAAGTTGTATCTCAGCAGGGAAAGCAGTTTCTGCATGGATGGCCTGATGTGGCGTTTAATCCCTTATTTACAGACCAAGCCGGTAGCATTCGCAGTGAAAACGAACGTCAACTATTGCGGGGCCCTAGATGAAGATTGTCCTGTTCAGGGTGCTGCTATCAACTTTGAAGCCAAAGACTTTTTACACATTAAAGAGGTGAGTGGATTGACCTGGGCCACGCTGCGGTAAGACAGAGAGGACGCACCTGCAAGCGTGCCACTGCCACGTGATCTGCTCTGCGGGGAGACCCACACCGATCCAGATGGGGACGGCGTAACCACGTGAATCACATCTGTTCCAGAAATACAACAATGACTGGTGGATCGGGAGGCTAGTGAAAGAGGGGGCGGACATCACCTTCATCCCCAGCCCTCTCCGACTGGAAGCCATGCGGCTCAAGCAGGAGCAGAAACAGCAGAGGTGAGTGCACCCCCCTCCCCATCCTGCCCCCTCAGCCTTAACCAAACTGGCTGCTTTCTCACCTTGGATCCAGGCAATGTGGTAACAACCAATTTCTGATGTGGTGGCAGGAAAACCGGAGGGAATTCTTCCTCCAGCCTGGGTGACATGGTGTCTGGTGGGTGGAGGTCCACGCCCCCTTCTGCAGGTCAGCTTGTAGAATATACAGTCATGCAGCCACCTCCTTCCTATCTTTCCCTCTGTCTTCCTTTCTTTCTTCAGCCATGGGGGTTGGGGGTACGCTATGTGACCCTGCTCATCAAGTGAACTAACCTGTTAAGTTGTTAATGTTTCCATGGTTTACGGGGAAAAGGGGGATAATTAGAAGTGGTTTGGGGACATCACACTGCAAGAAGTCAAGTGGGACATCAGCGGAATGTTGAGACTAGATATTGTTACTTATATGTATGGCAGAAATTTCCCTATTTTCACTGATTTATGTTCTTTTATTTTCCAAAGCCAAACAGAAGCAAAAGCAGGTAGGTCTGAATGGGCATCTTCCACTTCAAAGCACAAATTACCTGGACAGCATATATCAATCACCTGTTGTCAATTTTCCTGCTCTGTGGTGCTTTTTAGTCCAGTAATCTGTATTGTTAATGGCCTTGAGTATCAAAAATACCGGTTGGGTTAGTGGACATCAGCTTTATGAAGAGCATCTGCGCCTTGTTTTCTTCCTCAGGCGGAGCATGTCCCCCCCTACGATGTGGTCCCATCCATGAGGCCTGTCGTTCTGGTTGGCCCTTCACTGAAAGGTTACGAGGTGAGATCCTTTCAGCCAATGGGTGGCCGTCTTCCACCTATAGTAGGAGGAGACACAAAGGAGGTCACTACCATCTGAGGTGTGTGTGTGTGTGTGGGGGGGGGGGGGCTAAGTGCTCTACAGCTTGTCGGAACAAGCTTTAATGTGAAACCCATACCTCCATTAAATCTGCCGCTATACAGAGATGAGCTCCTCAGTACACAAACTCACAAAATGCCTGCCCTTAGCTAATAGTTTGAACCACTCAGAGTGCTCCGGAGATGGGAGGGAAAAGATGGAAATGGATTAGATACATTGAATGGTTTTGAAATTAATTAAAGTTTTAGTGTCTCTGTAATGCATTTCCTGAACCTCACAGATACCCACTGACATCTAGATAAAAGCTCACAGTGGTCCCACTTCTTATCTATTTCTGACAACATTCCTCCTTAGTAACCATGGAAATTCTCCGCCTTTTTAAAAATATATATCTTTAAAAAATTCATGGACAGGTCTGGTAATGGCCACTTCAGCTCACGTCACTGTGCCAAAAAAAAATGGCCACAGTATTATAAAAATCAGCCCAGCAAAACCTTTCACCTCATCAGAGCTGGAAAATTAAGGAAATTGGCCGGATCTCAGCAACTGGAGGGATGTGTGCGTTAAATCGGAGAAACGTCACATGAATCCCAGCCTCCTGTCTCCCACCAAACTGCCCTTCATTATGAGGCCGCGACTGTTAATACAAATATTTGCCTGCGGACATGAGGAACATTACAGTGTTTGATCCTGGGCTTCCTTCATCCACTACAGGTAACAGACATGATGCAGAAAGCACTCTTCGACTTCCTGAAGCACAGGTTTGATGGGAGGTGAGACAAATAGGTTTAAATAGGCTTCCATAGATTTTTATAGAAATTAATCTATTTAACCAGATGTTACAATAAAGATAAAGGCACGCCATACAAGTGTTCCTTTGCTAAGATCAAACATGTGTCCTCCGGCATGGTTCACTGCAGGATCTCCATCACGAGGGTGACTGCTGATCTGTCTTTGGCCAAGAGGTCTGTCCTCAACAAGAGAGCCATCATGGAGAGATCTAACACGCGTTCCAGTTTAGGTGAGCGCTGGATCCAATATGGATGCCACAGCGTCACGTAATCCACAGTCTATCAAGCGCAACAGGGTAGACAGAAGCTCCCGGAAATTTCTTTAAATGCTACCTATGGTCTCTCTGAGGCGGCTAATGATTATTCCATATCTGAATCCTCATATAAGTACTGTTGAGCGGGACATGTGTGTGTTATACTGCTGTGGATGTCATATGTTATATTCTCATATTAAGTGATTCACAGTTCAGCTGGCCGACATACAGCTGGACAGGAGAGCGCATGCTAAGTCGCTGTTTTGTTGGCTGTTAGCAGAATCTCTCATCTAGCGTGTGCACTTCCCTAACAGCGGAGGTCCAGAGTGAGATCGAGAGGATATTTGAGCTGGCCAAGACCCTGCAGTTGGTGGTTTTGGATGCAGATACCATCAACCACCCTGCGCAGCTCGCCAAAACTTCACTGGCCCCCATCGTCGTTTATGTCAAGGTCTCCTCGCCAAAGGTAGGACACCACCATGTATCACAGCTGCTTCAGTTGCCCGGTCGGGTCCCTGCCGGGGCTCATTTAGCTCAACGTTTATATAAATGACAGAAATGATTATTCTACTAGCTGTACGAACAAAGGGGCATGTGGCGTTTGCAACTGAATGGAGGAAAACATAATGGGGCCACATATATCACTTACATGTAACTTACTTATCTGACACTTTTATCCAAAGCAATCTACAGTAGAGAAGGGTTACAGTTTATGTGTGCTCTGTACTTGTGATTTTTGCATTGCTAGTGTGATGCTCTATTTGTTGAGCCACAGGAGCACACATCCCAAAAGTACATCAGGATGGTGCATATGGAACGCTACTGAGACTGGGGTTGGGACATGAGGATTTCACAGGGTGACAGGCCTACATGACAGGCCTCTGGTCCAATCGGCTTCACTCTCTCATAGGGCGGGTCTTAATCATGCATACTTCCTTCTTTCTTTCTTCTTTCTTTTCATTTCTCCCCCAGGTCCTACAGAGGCTGATCAAATCTCGGGGGAAATCTCAAAGCAAGCACCTGAACGTACAGATGATGGCTGGAGACAAGCTGGCCCAGTGCCCCCCCGTGAGTGACAGATAAGCCCTGCTTCTTTCAGATCTGCCACAACCATGTTCTGCTCCTTGAGTTATGCCCTGCTTCAGGTAACCTAGATCCAGCCATAGCACGGTAGGTCCTGGTCACACCTGGAGCCATGACGCAGCATGTATAAATAACCTGCACATGAATACATTACATTATATCGTCAATAAAGTCATATGTTACGGGTTGAATATTTCTGCATCGATCTCTGTGTGGTTGGAGAGAATTTATTACATTCCCTAAAAGTGCTAAACCATGGTAACATTTTCCATCCATGGCAGCTGCTGGTTAAAAAAATTGAGGAGGTAAGAAGATAATACATTTTACAATATTAAAATACTTAATTTTTCCAGAGAGAGAAAATGTCTTTTTTAAATGACCATAAAATATTTGTAATGAGATATTTCAAAGTTACTTGTTTTATAATTTAATCTTCTACCTCCTCTACCTCTATGGACCAGCCACCTCTGTTCCGTATTACATTCCAGCCTCAGTATTTTGTCTGATGCTCAGTGTTGACAGGTTTAATATGAACCCTGTCTTTGCCCCACCCTCCATACCCCATTCCCAGGTAGGGTCTCCTTTCTCTTGATCACAGTGGATGGTTCTTGCCCATGAGCCTTATGCCCAGCCTTATGCCCAGCCTTATGCCCAGCCTTATATGGTCCAGCCTGATTCCAGGGAGTAGATAAAACAGTGGGGCAGATAGCAAGTACGCGTGCTTCTAACCCGAAAGCGGCTGCTCCCAGGAGGCCCCCGTGAGCGATGCTCTTGATCTCACTCGCTCTGGGATATTATATATGTTCTGTATAAATTGGCTAAAAATATCAGATTGGAAGCATTAGCTAAGCAGGGCCTAAACTCAGCAATATATGAATGTATAAATATAGATGGAAGCAAAGGTGTGGATGCCGCCAGCAGAAGCTGATGTTACCTCATGCCACATTTCCCTACCAGGAGATGTTCGATGTCATCCTCGATGAGAACCAGCTGGAGGACGCATGCGAGCACCTGGCTGAATACCTGGAGGTGTACTGGCGTGCCACTCACATGCCTGGCTCCGGCCCCATGAACCCCCTCCTGGAACAAAGCCTCATGACCCCGCCCTCAGCAGTCTCCAGCCTGCAGGTGAGGCACTCTCCATGGCTGCATACACAGCCAATCGTCTCAAGCTCCCCCGAGTCCCGGGTTCCCAGTGTCGAAAGGCCCCCTCATTATATCCTATATCATATATAGTTGCCCTTCCAGAAGCCTGTGATTTTTAATGATCACATGTCCAAACTATATGCGGCAGATAAGATCAATGTTAAAAAACTAGAGGATAAAATTAAAGTTAAAATAGGATAAAATAAGTTAAAAATTACAAGAAAAATACCCACAAAATGCCAATTAGTTTGATGAAGGGGGCCTCTGTGGGTAGGTTAGGAAAAGATTATTATGACCAGTGATTATTATGTGTTCATTTATACTTTGTTACAGCAGTTTTGCTGGGGGGGGCTCTGATGAAATAACAGTGACCCAGAAATATCCGTGATCGACTGCCCTGTCCTGTGCACGCCTTTTCGTTTTTTAAATAAAAATCCAATATTCACCTTACAGTCATTAAAAACAGTGAAGAACAGTGAAGAACTGGGCAATGCTGGCATAATATTAAGGAAAATTTAAAATATAAAGATATGGCTGAACAAAATATGTGGTAGAACAGAATGTCTATGTAGCCTTTTCAGTAAGTTAAGATATAAAGTAAGGATCTGCATATTTGAGTAACGGGATATACAGATCACGGAGTTTAATGTTTTTTTTTATTAGGCTAATAAGTGGAAAATAATAAGTAGTGAGTAGTGATGGCCAAATGAATCATCATGAACCACTTGCTGTATTTTCTGACTCCACTAGATGGGGCTCTCTGTTCAGAAAAGGATTCAAAGCATAACCCAAAGCAAGCCAAGAGCATCACCGTCTAGCGGGGTCAAAAAATACAGCAAATGGTTCATGAAGCTTCATTTGGCCGTCACTGGTGTTACGGTGTGGGGATCCACTGTTACATAGCTGTGCCGGCACAGTCACCTTAGCATTTCCGCACCCCTCCCTTCTCATACCACCCACGTTGTTGTTGCATCTGTACAGCACCGTCTAGTGTTGACATGGTGTAAATGTCTTCTTCGAACTGACCTCTTCCCCCATCTCCTGCCTAACGTTTCTACAGTTCTCTGAGACACAGGAATTAATTGAATGATCGCTTACACAAACCAGGGTGAGTAGGCGGGATGATCTATGTGCATTCCCCACCCCAACACCCCAACACCCCACCCTGACCCCTCACCCCCAAAATCCAAATGAAATGGAATATGGTTGAGCACGACTCACCTTACCTCCTACTACCCATCCCAGTGGAAATGGGACGCCTCCTCACCTCCCTAACACTTCCTAACACGCTCCTCATTTCTGCCCTAACCGTGCCCTGTCCGTCGTTTCGCCTCACGGACACGGCAGCAGCAAACTCCCTAGACCCCGCAAGGAGATTCACAAAGCAGAGGCTCTCCATGAAAGAAATCGGCAAAACAACCTCACCGGCCAATGGCGGGCCTGCACAGCATTGACCAACCAAAACGCCGTCAGCTCCTGCTGACTCCACCGTGTCTGACTCTTTGTGAATGTGATACCTGTATCCAGTGTCCCACCCTGTATGCGATCCTCACTGATTCCAGAACGATCCGGACAGGCTGATGTGAAGCAGCCAGCATGAGTGGCTGTTTTGCTCCAGAGGAAAATGCATTTTGCATTATGCTACAAAACCGATACATATAAAATGTAATGGAAACACATATATATCAACGGTATAAATTAAGTATCTTGTGGTACACACAGAATATACACTATAGCTTGAGAATATGAATGCTATATGTAAGAATAATCAGAAATGTAAACATGCTGTGCGTGATATTCCTTGTGTAATATGTGCATTTTATTGTATATGCACATATATTTCAAAACATCTGTGACTTCAGAGTTTGAAAATAGACACAGTCATTTATTGATGTGTAGTTCTTGACATTTTCCAGCCAAAGGAATTTTAAAAATGCCCATCATAGTCATGCATCCCTGTCTGGATATCAGGCCACTGTAAATACATGAGTCATTTTTCTTTGGAGTGAAAGTCGTTGAAAGAAAAATACCCATGAAAAATGAACAGGGGTGCTTTGTGGGGTTCAGGCCTGGCTCTGACGTGCTGTGTCTGATCGTGTCCCCCTCGCAACCCCCCCGGCCAGGATCAGCAGCTGCTCTCCGGCGGGGAGGTGGGAGGCGCCGACGAGGACGACGCGGCCGAGCCCCACTCACCTGTGGAGCAGGACAGCCTCATGCCCTCCGACGAGGCCAGCGATTCTCTGTCCCGTGGCAGGAGGGGGGGCTCGCGCCGCATCTGCCCCGAGGAGGAAGAAGAGGAGGAGGAAGAGGAGGCGGAGGAGGAAGAGGAGGAGGATGAGTACGAGCCCCCCCGCCACACCCACACTTACCGCGACATGTACCCGCCGCACCGCAGCCACCCCGCCGGCGTGCACAGCGCCAACGGGCATGAATCCCAGGACCGCCTGCTGCAGCGTGATGCCCAGGGGAGCCACAACCCGCGCAACAGCCGGCAGCGAGCCCGGCCCTGGCCGAGGGACCACTACTGAGACCGGGGGCAGGGCTTGGGGATGTCAGGGGGCGGGGCTTTGTGGCAGGAATGGGCTACGATTTGTGCATGTGGGACAGGTGAGCCTCTGGTCCAATCGGCTTCACTCCCCCATGGGGTGGGGCCTATTGTGCTACAGCGTTTGGACGGCAGCAGGAGGCGGATGGTAGGGAGATTTACCGATCCCGTGGTTCCCTGCCGCCCTGCATTGTCCCCATTGACACAGTCGAGAGCCCTAGTGCCCGAATGTCAGGATGCATCCTCCAGGGAAGGTCTGGCAGTCTGCTGGCAGACGGTGCTCGGAGGGTTATGAGGAAGGAATGAGGCAACAGATAAGAGAAGCCAGTGCAAGCGGGGCTACCAGAAACATTAACATATCGTATGGTGGAGAGAATATGGGGGCCGGGGCAGGGATGGGGGCTCTCCGTGTTGTCTTGGAGTTTCCTCCGAGTTCTCTGGTTTCCCCCACAATCCAAAAACACGGTAAGG
>JAAGVU020000123.1:5849940-5861749 GCA_011763525.2 Mormyrus iriodes | reverse complement strand
CCAGGGTGGGTGGGGGCTGATGAGTGCTGAACTTCTGACTCGTGGGCCTGTTGAGGATGCTTTGGCTTCTCTAATCTGTTTGATGTGCTTCATCTCCACCCATCTTCAGAAGTAAGAGGGATCAATTAAGAACCTAATGGCCACTACAAGACCTCCTGGACCTGAGCCATGAGTGAGTATTTAATGGTCCCATAAACTGGGGGGGTGGGGTCACTGATGCAGGTCCTCTTGTTTGTGGTATCCAGAACTGTAATGGCCAGGGTATTTAGGGTGGGGGGAATCTCTGATCACTGCCCCCAAGTCCACCAGACTGAGCTCAGATTGATGGTACACACTGATTTGGGGTTACAGAGCAACACAATCAGCAGTGCAGAGGCCCCTGCCTGTGTGTGCGTGTATGTGCGTGTGTATGCATGTGTGTGTGTATGTGTGTGCGTGTGTGTGTGCGTGCATGTGTGTGTACGTGTGTGTGTGCGTGCGTGTGTACGTGCGTGTGTGTGTGCGTGCATGTGTGCGTGCGTGCGTGTGTGTGTGTGCACGCATGTGTGTGTGTGTGTTTAGGTGTGCAGGGTGTCCTATAATGCTAAGCAAGAGACTTTATTGCTTCCGGTTCCATAGCCACCAGCCCTTCATTCTTTCTTCCATCCTCCCTCTTCCCGCTCTTCTTTTTCAAAATCGTCTTTTTTGTCCAAAAGAGTCATGGTTAATTATTATGAACGACACATTTTACTGCCTCTCTGGGGAATTATCTTCTTTAACTCTCTCTAATACAGTCCGGAGTAGCATTCAGCTGCCTTTCCACTCTGTGACCCTTGAACCTTGACCCCTGACCTCCGACCAGCGCTCACAAATGTAAATGCATGGAAATCAAATGAAAGACACACTTGGGCATTAGATTCTGCCCAGATCTGGGCTGTTCCCAAAATCAGTAACCCAGTGACTTTTGGGGAATCTGTGATTTCCAGAAACAGCACGATGTTCTGGCTGAACTGTCAAACCCACAGCACAGGCGAGTCAGCTGGAGCCATAAGCTGGGAGGGTGAAGAGGTTAGCACAGATCGATACATTCCTGGCCCATCAACCCATGCTGAACGTCAGTGCTTCTGTCAAGAGGGGGGGCATGTCTGAGAAGTCTCCTGGAGGGAGTTCGGAAGAGCGTCAGGGAAGCGTAGCTGTTATGTATGTAGTTGTTGTGAAGGTGCTTGGCCACAGGGGGCGCTCTCACGTGTACCGTTCAGTCTGGCAGGCCTTAATATCCTCAGAGTTTGTGCGTCGTTATCATTTGCATGTTTAAATATCGAGTTTCATTATTTTAGGATGGTTTGCACATTAAGGTCAGGCATTCCAGAAGCCTTCGGAGTAAATTGAAGCAGGAACGCCTACTTCTCATCTACTCTGGAGGTCGGCCATGCGTCTGAAGACATTGTACATATTAAAGAGAGGCTTGATTATCATTAGCAACAATTTATTTTGTCAGTATTGACTTGTACCTTGTTTTAAAGAGATGCTACAATGATTACACTGTTAGGACGTAGAACTATGAAGAAAATATTAAGCGTGCCGAGTGTATGGGAGGAAATGTGGGTATAAATTGTATCTGTAAAGCTGCAGTACACTATAGGTTTGTCTTACCAGTTGTACCACTTATTTATTTAACTGTTTATACATTATTTATTTATTCATTTGTTTGAAATCTAGCATACTCAGAAACTTGAAAAGAGATAGGCCAGGCCCAAGCCACAGGGCTACAGCAGGGTACTGAGATCTAACTTAAAACATCTCTCTGAAAGAAAATCATAGAAAAATCCAGTGAGATTTTAAAACATTGCTCTGATTTCCCCATAAAACAGATTTGAAATTGCCATTAGGAAGGTACCATCTTTCCTTCCATGCGGGGGGACTTGCTCTGTCTCTCTCCCTCTCCCTCGCACACACATGCATTTAAGACTTGATGGAATGCAATTGTCCATGCCTTAGCAATCGCCAGGCTTCTACCCCATCTCATACGTGTGGATGTGTCCCTCCCAAAGCACTGCTGGACGTTCTCGTCGGTTGTCCTCTTGCTGGTTTGTTCACGCTGCCAGTTGGTCCATCCCATACTTTGGAAGTCTTACGTTGCTCAAGACGAATTACCAAAGCAGGCTAAGCAGATGGATATCCGGTTAATGTAATTACAGATTAAGATTCCTTCAGCACAGTGAATTCTGCATGTATATTAAATAGTTCACAGTGATAAGGACAATTTTGTCTGTATTGACCTATAGGCAGCAATCTGCTTTGTAATGCTTTGCAAGTACATGAACACCATGCCACAGATTTCTGGGCCCTGGGCCTTGACAGGGATGATAGATGTGTGTGTGTATGCCCCACACACACACACGCACGCACACACACACACTTACATACTGAGAAACAGTGGCCTCTGGTGGCTCCTCTCTGCTATAGCATATGCACTGGTAATATTGTTCTGGACAGCAAGTAATGCATCAATCACGTCAGCGAATTTAAAATTATTTGTTGTAGTACATGGATTGATATCCTGAAGCAGAACACTGAAGAAAAAAAAAGCCAAAACTGACAGATTAGTTTGCCAAAAAAACGTAGTCCTGTACTTCCGCTAACCGTATAGATAAAAGTATCAAGTGTTTATAGGTATCTTATATACTGAATACAATATATGTATTAGCTATGCATATGATTTACAGAAGCTGAGTATGTCTGTTCACTAATATGAACTTTACCACAGAAGTTGCCTACAAAATCCAGGACTGTCCCAGCGCTGTTGTTTTTTTTTTATCGTGACAGGCGGAGGCACTATAGTTTGGGAGTACAGTATCTCACCCGCATGCATATGCTACCATTTCTGTCCGCTGATTCTCGTAGACATTTTGCATCCCGTGGTTTCAGGCTAACATTGCATTTGGAGCATCGTTTGCACGCTGGAATCCCACCAGAAACGAGCTTCCCCCTCCCACGCACCGGCAAACCTACTCTGCCCCCTGCATGCCCGTCAGCTTGTCTGTGGCACCAAATTGCGGTCACTTTCTGCCACACAGACATGCCGTTCATACGCAATAGCGTCTTCCGCTGAGTCAAGTACGGCTTATTATTATTGTTTCTGTTGTTGTCAATAATAATAATAATAATTATTATTATTATTATTATACCTTTAATATAGTGGGTGGCAAACAGGTCACAAAACAAAATGAAAACCAGCGCTTTCTCCCCGTATGAAAAACACCAGTCCTGAGTCTTTTTTTTCAGGCGTCGGGAATTTAACTCGGTGCTGTACTGAGGCAGGCCACTATGGCCGTTAAACTATTACTGACCCAGTAGTTTCGGTGGTGGAAAAAACTTGAGCATTTTTAAGTGACTAATCACTTCATTTCTAATCCTTCAGAATTATTGAGAATGACCTTAGCGAGTGCCAGATTTGCTAGCGTAGGTGTATATTAAATTATGAGGTTGTAATGCTTTTATCTGTCGTCTCCTGATCCGACCAACACAATAGTGTAGAAAGATTGTGATCTTTGCGATTGCTATGTCTTCATGAGCTCATGCATACTGCACGTTTTCTGGAATGAACACCCAGCTCATCTAGTCTGCATTTTCAGCCATTATTTCCGATACATGCAACCAGACTGGTAATAACTGATCACGGCTACTGACTTATTAAGGTGAATGTATTTAAATGTTGTGGTACTGTTGTGACTGAAGTCTTACTCCATCACGGGAAACGTCGATGGGACTGAAAGGGATCTGAGGCCAACTGGCTGCAGAGATTGCCCGGTCCGTTTGCTCGTCTACACGGCCAACAGAGCACAGCTCCCTGTAAAGTGTACTGCAGCTTTGCCGTCTGTTTCCACATCGTACGGGAATCTTTAGCTATCGTTATGTATTAAAAAAAAAAGCATGACCGAAAAAAATCCTATGCAAGTGTTGCATGAAACCTGATTGTTTCTTTATGCAGTTCTGATATATTTTACTGATGAATTCATTGTTCTTCTCCTTTTCATTAATATTGTCGTATCCCGCATTATAAGCAGTTCTCCTGTTTTCGTACACCGATTTGAATAGCACACATCCACGCCAGCTTCCGCCTTTCTTTAATTTGACAGACTTTGGCGGAAACCACCCAGGAGCGACTAGGATTGTAATATTGCATCGCACAGAATACAGACCACGGAACACCAAAAACATCCATAAATGATAAATATATTATTTAGCCTGATGAAATACGTGGGATCAGAATGCGTCTGTTTACTTATATCGACTGACATTTTGCAGGAAAAAACTTAAAGGAGGATCAACCGATTTTGTTTACTTGTCCTGTAAATTAGGTAAATTGGCAAGTTTGCTATAAAACAATGTCAAATGGGAATATGGGTAGGGAATGCCATCTTTCGTTGTTTCATTAAAATTGATGGGTACACTGAAGAGGTTTTATATCGGCCTAACTGTCAGAGAGTACTTTAGTACGAACGGTACTGTAATGACATACTGGTATTCCGCAACACATAATAACCTTTCCTCGACTAGATGATGAAAGAACAATGAAATAATATACCATTAGCATAACACTGATTCAGGCATCAGTATGAAAGAATAAATAACTTTATGACCACTAAAAAATAACTTGCTGTAATCCACGATGGTGTTTTCTGAATATAATCCTCTAGAAACATTCCAGTTTTCCAAGGGAAGGCATACTTGGGAGTCTACCCACGCTATTATTTTGTAAGATTTCGGTAGTCTAAGCCTAAAATTTCATCTTTCATGCCGCATTAAGAACTACAAGAGTGTGTAACTTGCGTCAGTGAACTTGTAATTTAAACAGTGTGACTTTAAAATGCACTACATTATTTAAAAAAAAACATCTGGCCGTGTTTATGTTTTTGTTAGTTAAATCACAAAGTCATATTTATGCAACGACTGATAAAAATACTCTCAAACTACTTGTACCAAAAAGGTCAATACCTACTATTTTTAGAAAGTGTTTGTTTTTATATTTATTTTGGGTAGAGGCTCGTAAATTTATGCACTTCCTTTTGTTCGATGATCTTCCCAGTGGACCAATACAGTCATTGAAAAAAATGCTGATGTTTTGGGAATCTGAAGCACAATTTTTACAGCAATTATAAGTTAACGGTTTCCTTTATCAGACAAATTCTGTATGCAATACAAAACCTAGCATTGAACGATGGCGCCTCGCGCCATCAAGACTTCCTCTTCTGTGTAGGTAAACTTTTTAAAAATTGCACTATTTTATTTTTGATGTCTGCTTTGTAATGCAATAAATGCACTAAATGTTACCATGTTCCCCCTCCGACCACTTAAAATGTGTGCTGATTTTTCTTCCTGGAATTTCTGAGAATAAAAAAAAATGTACTTCCTGCCTGATGCTGTATAGGATGCTTTCTATCAAAATATAAATTTAAGATGCTAAAAACTACAATAAACATAATCTTTTATGTACTTTTAATTCCGTTTCCCATTATTTTTTACCTCCGGTTAAGCCATGACACCAGTCTGAAATAAATTCCGAAATGAATTTTTAGAATTTTATAACCAAAAAAAATCTAAATGTGACCCATTTCACAAAATATAACTTAACCAGCACCACCGACCCATAGCCAGAAATACATCAGGCTTTTTATTGGATATCATTAAAAGCCACATGCTTAGCTAAAGAAAGCTGCATGACCTCCGGACAGAATACTGCACCTTTTCTTAATGTTTTCACTGATCCACCGATACATTTTTAATCCTGTTTAAGGACGCAGTGTTTGGGCCTCCCTTGTATCTTTGTCCCGCCCTAACGGACCGTATGGGAAGCATACATATATCACCTTTTAACAGGGAGGGTTTAAAAATGTATTGAACAAGGTTAGTTGAGGCCCTTTTTAGCGTTTGCCCCTGGGGGTCCGCCTGGGTAAGCCTGCGCATTAAAGCATCCCTGGCTTGCAGCTTATCCTGCACTTTGCTCTTTCAGTTCTGAGAAGATCATCAGTCCCAGCTGCTGAGAAACTGCAAAATCCTGCCTAAGGGTTCCTTTTACTTGCACTGTCAGATAAAGGGTACAGCCCTGGTACAGTTTTGTTCCCCAAGATACAAATAGCATTAATATACCCCGTATGGTAGGAAAATGTTCTTCAGAGTCCATTTCTGTACCTTAAAAGCTACACTTATCTACAGCTAGGGTACAATTGGCAGACCCTTGAGGGTACAGTCCCATCCATCCATGCATTCATTTTCTGTAGCTTCTTGTCCTATTCTGGGTCATGGGGGCTCCAGAGTTCATCCCAGAGAAAACAGGCGCAAGGCAGGGAACAACCCAGGATAGGGCACCAACCTATCACACAGCCCCAGTCACAAGGAATCGTACCCTTAAAGATACAAATCGGGATTTTTTTTCTGACAGGCAGCGTTACAATAATGCTGCACTTAACATTTTGACCAAAAAGCTCGGTCTTGGTCTGATTTGACACTTTTTCCCACGTTCAGTTGAACTCACTTTATTTTATACGCAACAGCGGCATCTACTGACAAGCCACAGTTCAGAGTAACAGTGTAAATGGATAGTGAATAAAAGCCAAAAGACAATGGCATGTGGAGGGGGGAGTAACACAGAGGGCCTATACCGATGCTAATAGGAGAACAACACACAATGACAACCACAAAACAGCAGCATGTACGTCTTAGGTGAATTACTTTGTAGCTGTCAGGCAAACCCCTAGCAGGCTTTAAGAGGGCTGCTTCTGAGTAAAAACTGCTTCCTTCCAAATTCCTGTTCAGGGCAGCATTATGCTCTTGTAATTCTCATCTGAGGCCCCTTTACTGCTCTGTCTTTACGCATACACATAACCCCTAACTTCTTTAGAATGCTCACCCTCCCAATCCTCCTCCAGAAAATACCTACAAATATTGGGGTTTTAATCCAATTAATGGGGGACGGCCTGTCCGAGGAAAAACAATAGCATGACCAATAGGTGTCCTCATTAAGGCAATTTTCTACACCTGTAGATTTTAAGCTACTTGAGCCTTTACTTATTCAACACCAATGCAAAAACCACGTCTCAGTCTTAATCCTTTTAATTCAGAAAGTAACAAATACATGATTTTGGCCATAATTATTTTCTGTTAGTCCCTTTATAATATTACCTGGACAATGATGTGTGTCCATTTTTGTGATCCAGTCACATTCAGTCTGTGCATGTTGTGAGGCAACATGAACAACACAGTGTTCCCATCACCCTTTAAAATGCTCTTGGTATGAAGTACCGAGATTCATTATCGCATTATCCATGAAAACAAAACATGCTCATAACAAAAACACAATCCCATTGTCATACAACTAAAATGATTTTAAATGGAAACAATAGGAAAGCAGGAGTCCCTTTCCATGAATACCACATTTCGTCCATTGTTTGTTTTTGGTCTGTGTTTAAGCCACTAGACAACTGTGACTAGAAGGGACATCTTATACATTATTACATTTTAAGCATTACATTACAATGAATTCTGTTTTGATTACCATTATAAACCTAATTTCATTAACCTAAAACCACTCCAGGGCAATAGACCATCACCAAGAGCTCACCATGATAAACTGTACTGTACGATATCTGAGATACAGTTCAGTCAATTCAGCACTCAGCCAGTGTACCCAAAGAAAAGCGACTTCAGTGTGAGCAGGTCTCTATACAAAATACAAACCAATGACAAAAAGGGGGGCTTTATTTAAAAGATGGAAACATTTCACAACCGGACATTTTACACGGCTGACATTAATTAAAGACCAATTTACTGAGGGGGGGTAACTAGCATGTTCCAGTTTTAATAGGGCTGTTTAATCGCATTCAGGTTTACAGCTGTCGTTTTTTCACAACACTACAAAACAACTTAAAATGAACTGGCATTTTAAAGAATATACAAAAAAAAATTGTTTCCAAGGTAAACCTTGATGGCTAGCATTTTCTTGTACCCCCCCCCCCCAAAAAAATCCAGGAAAAAAAAAAAAATAGAAATCCCCATTGATTTGCTAGAATGAACCCAGTCAGATGCACAAATGTGTGGTCCTGAGTAACCAGCAGGGGGAGCCGGCAGACGGGCTCCTGTCAGGTGGCACGACCGGGCAAAGCAGCGGGCTTCCCATAAAACCCACGAGGGAAAAACAGGGAAAACGTGAAGCGTGATTTTAAAATGAATGATGCAAGTGTACGAAAACCAACCAATGGGATGCAAGGAAGATTGCGGTGGGAGGGTGGGGCCAGAGGCCGTATGTAGGTGGCTCCTCATGCAAAGATGGTCTCCTCGCGCCGCTTCTTGGTGAGGATGGTGCCGGGTTTGTGCTGGGCATCGGGGTGGTTGCTCAGCTCGGGGGGACAGGTGGACACTGGGCTCTCCAGAATGGCCTGCTTCAGGTCGTAGAAGACGGACGAGTCCTCCTTGGTCAGGAAGGTCACGGCGACGCCACTCTTTCCCGCGCGGCCCGTACGGCCAATACGATGGATGTAGTCTAGAGAAAAAGAAATATCCCCATAAGATCGGAAATAATCACAAGATATTATTCTCTTAACATTATCCAGTCCTACAAATCAGCACCAACTAAAGATACTACTTCTGACTGGATCAGTTTCAAATTCAGGACATTTTACCATAGTTTTCTGCACCATGTGTTAAATTTGCATATTTTATTGCCATTTTGCTTTCATCAATGAAAAATTTTTTCATCAGTGAAATTAACACCGATTCAGGTGTCAGGACACTTCTCGAACCTGCAACTATCTGCAGATCATTCAGCCGTTTACATGTGACCATAAGGGACCACAACTGTGTATTAGTAGGGAAACAGCTTTGTTGCTCTTAGGCAAAGCAAGATAGCTAGATAGATTAGATTAGATAGATGAACGAATGTGAACTCAACCAAACAATCCACCACCTTTCACAATGCAGAGGCAGGCAGACTCACCCTCTATGTTCTTGGCCATGTCGTAGTTGACGACCATAGATACGTCCTGGATGTCGATACCTCTGCCAGCAACATCCGTGGCAACTAGGATGTCCTTGGCACCAGCCTTGAGGTTGGAGAGTGCAAACTCTCTCTGCTCCTGGCCCTTGCCACCATGAAGCGTGCAGGCATTGTACTGCGGCAGGGAGGGATGGGCAAAGTACCATTACAAAAGAACACTGCAGTACAATACAGTTCAAAAGTGGGCAGGTAAGTCAATGAATCGGGTACAGAAACAAAATCGAGCGGTTCTCCGCATCCTCCTCACCCCCATCTTCTCCAGGGACTTGGCCAAGACGTCGCAACCCTTCTTCTGGTTGACGAAGATGATGATTGGAGGCTCGAAGCCCCGAGCAAGGACATCCAACAACTTCTTCCTATAGAGGCAAGGTGCAAACGATTAGAAATAGACTAAGTTAGGAGACAGCATGGGACTCGACGCACACGTGGCGCTAAAGCGCATGGAACTGGACAAAAGGCCCCTCACCGCTTCTCGCTCTCCGACATGAGCAGGACCTTCTGCTCCACTCTCTCGTGGGGCTTGCCTGCAGAACCGATGTAGACCACAGCGGGGCGCCGCAGGTAACTTCTCGCTAACCGCTCCACAGCCGGCGGCATGGTAGCTGTGAACATTACGGTCTGAAGGAAAAAGCAATTCACTCACTAAAGGTGTTTTCTAAAACCCTTCCATGTTAATGAATAGCAATTATTCTTCCTTAATAAGTTAATTAATTAACTGTGCATTTCTGCTCACTGAAAAGCCTATACGGGCTCGTATAGCCCCCGATTTCGGCAGGACCAGAGCCTACAGTTCTCTTCTCACTCACCTGCCTGTACTTGTTCTTCCCAGATTCGAAGTTCATCAGCATCTTCTCCGGGTCCTCTGCCTCATCCGTGTCTGGCTTCTGGTTCGTGACAGGGATGTATTCCAAAATCTTCTGCACGTCCGGCTCGAAGCCCATGTCTATCATGCGATCGGCCTCATCGAGGACCACGTATGTGCAACGGCCCAGCACCAAGTACCGGTTTTCCAAGACATCAATCAGACGACCGGGAGTGGCGATCACGATCTGGCGGGAAACACAATACATCCCGAATGTGACCCAAATGTAATCTTAAAACCCATTTCGGGGCCCTAAGAAATCTTTGTCATTTGACACCTCCCTTCCCATTCTGATCAGATGGGATGCCCCCTGGTAGCCACTTGGCCCTCCACAGCCGCTTATTTCGCTGATGCCTTGGGCCAGACCTGCTTACATAAACATTATATCCCCGTTCCTGCCACCCAATATTATCAGCCTTTTACCAATTCTAATTACCAACTACTACTTATGTTCGAATTACAATCTTATTCTGTCAGCTAATCAATCTGAACCACATCTCTAGATATATCGGTTCTGAGAAGTCTAGTCAATGTGTATTTCTATTAGTTTAGATGCAAAGAAAATGCACGAAAGTGATGGGTCGTAATGTCGGTTCCCTGACAACAAAATTTGGCGAGCTGGCGATGGGGGCGGGGGTCGGGTAGGAAATGAGTCTGAAAATATGGGACAAAACACGAATTCTCATGGATCAATATGGGACATGGCATTTTATTTGCAGTACGGCACCGTTCACACACCACAAATGACAAGCTTTTAAAACCAATTAATAGTCTAGTATAGCCTATCAATTGTCAGTGGTTCTTTTTTTTTTTTTTTTAGCTATAGACTGTGAAGACCACTCCCATCCATAAATGAAAGGAACTGCAAAGAAGAAATCCTTAGCAAGGCAAGGCTGTCAGCAATGTCCTTATTCTGACAAGAAACTAGCAATTTTTTGTGCATGTCTTGTTCAACCATCCGCATAAGATTGGTAGGGACAAATTCCCACCAGAAAGCTGCTCTTCAATGGCTGGCATTTTGGCTGCTGACTGGACGACAGAAGTTGGTGATGTGACAACCAATGAATGGAACGCACACTATTACTGCAAGGGGCAATGCTTTTGGAATGCTGCGCTATAATAGCCATGGTTAGTATTGTTTTTTTTTAAACCAGCAGACGTATACTAGAAGGCTGGTCAGAAAGCTTAATCATAAATCCTTCTGTATTCTTGATTTGAGTGTACACCAGTGTTTCCCAATCTGGTCCTCGGGACCCACAGCCAGTGCATGTTTTTGCTCCCTCTGAGCTCCCTACTGCAAAAATGTGGACTGTTTGGCAGGGAGTTCAGAGGGAGCAAAAACATGCACTGGCTCTGGGTCCCTGAGGACCAGACTGGGAAACACTGTTGTAGCCTAATCCTACTTCTCCGACAAAGGCGATAATTGCCAGTTAGTTACTGTCAGATATCAACACCGCGTTAATTGTCCAATATTGTTGATTACTGATATCGTCATACGACCAAGCACCACTACATACCTCACAGCCCATCCTCAGCCGGAAGCCCTGGTCCTCTCGTGAGATCCCGCCGATCACTGCCACTGTCCGGATGCCAAGCGGCTTGCCGAACTTGATCGTCTCCTCCTCGATCTGCTGTGCCAACTCACGTGTGGGTGCCAGGATCACCGCATAGGGGCCCTGGTCCGAATCCTCAAGCCTGTGCAGGGGAACAGCAGCGGGACGCGGGTGAGGTCCTGAAGCCCGCCTCACCCGGCACACAACGGCCCCCAGAGGAGGGCCCCCATCTCACCTGTCGATCTTGGGCAGGGTGGTGATCCACACCAGCAGGGGGATGAGGAAGGCTGCGGTTTTACCGCTGCCGGTCTCAGCCACACCGATGATGTCTCTGTTCTGAAGACCGATAGGAATAGCCTGCCT
>JAAGVU020000123.1:5833103-5849922 GCA_011763525.2 Mormyrus iriodes | reverse complement strand
GGAGGCAGATCGGACAAAAAACCAAAAAAAACCCCCCCCCGGGGGGGGGGGGGGGCCCCATAAGGGGGGGGGGGGGAGGAGGGGGAGGAATGCAATAATGAAGCTGGTGCTAGCCATCAACATAACTTAAGCTAAGGGGCTTGTCTTGTTCTTGTGTCTTGAAAGCCAGAGATATTCAGGAAGACGGTGGCTTGGATTGGTTGGGGACCCGGGCAGCACTCGGGGGCCCGGCGTGCCAGAGGCAGGCGGCGTTACCTTGTAACCGCACTTGTCGATGACCTCCAGAATGTGCGGGGGCAGCGTGTACTCCTTCCAGTTGCGGATGGGGTTGGGAATCTTGCCGCCCTTGGTGGTGATGCTGTAGTCCTCCCTGAAGATCCTCCAGTCCCTGTCGGTCATCTCCTCCAGCTTCTTCTGGGACCAGTGCCGGTCGTCCCAACGCTGCTTGGCCTCTTTCTTACGCATCTTCTTCAGCCTGAGCCTGGTGGGGGGAACAGGAGCTCCGTGCTAAAATGCACCATCTCTCTGATGGACAGCTGACCTCCATCCGTTTCTGTGCTTCATGCACTTCGATAATTTCAGCAGCTTAATTGGATCACACTGTGTAAAATACAAGGCATAAACTGCATACCCATCTAAAAGAACTATCCTCAGGGACCCCCCACAGAGTCCACATTTTTGATTCCTCCGAGCTCCATACCAATCAAGAACACAGAATACTTCATACAGGTGTACTGGAAGGGAGCAAGAATGTGGACTGTCTGGGGGTCCCCAAGGACTGGGTTGAGATATAGTGCTCTAAGGCATTTCCCAATCATTGCAACCCGGACAATAATGGGATTTCAGTGTTAACATATAATCCCCATAGTGTAAAGCTGTAGACAGACAGGCAGAGAGAGATGGGCAGAGACATAGACAGGCAGGGAAACAGAAAGACAGATGGGCAGAGACAGACAGGTAGGGACAGATGGGCAGAAAGAAACAGATGGGCAGAGAGACAAAGAAACGAAAGACAGAGAGGCAGAGATAGACAAACACAGACGGGCAGACAGACAGGATCATAAAGAGTAAATCATACCCCTAGACCAATAAGCCATCGAGGCTGTGACTGCCATAATCCCCCGGCCGGCACCCTAACTCACTCCTCCTGCTCCTTCTCCTCCATGGTGCGCCTCTTCTCCATCAGGTCCCCATAGAAGCGGGACTGGTCCCTCTTCTGCTGTTTGAGGTCGATGCCAGCGATGAAACCGCGGCCGTACAGCTGGACTTGGTGTTTCTCTTTGTACCTGGGGGGAGGGGGGATGTTGTCATACCTCACTGTGACCTCAGACCCGGAAAGACATCATTTCATGCCCCTGATGCACAAGGCATGCCCCTGTGGGACTCACAGGGGGTTGTAGTCGATGGACGTGTCCTCGGAGGCATCCCACTCAAAGACAAACTTCCTGTCATTTAGGTGCCGCGTCCGCCGCCGCTTCTTCATGCCCCCAAGATAGCGCTCCTGGTGGAGGAGGACAGAACATGAGGGGGCCACTGAACACCCCATGAAGGAGGACCCTGATCACTCAGAAATAAACCCTGAAGATCTCCCTAATCTCTGAAAAGTGGCTACAGTGTTTATAAGTGGTGTTTAAAGTACAGCTGTCCCAGACACACCATAAGCTCCCGTTCTAAGCTTCAAACCATAACTCAGTGCCGCATGTGAACCTTGATCGCTTGCAGCTCCTTCCCCTTGTCCTTTTCCTCACGGATCTTCTGCCGGCTGTCGTCATCCTCCATGCCATTACTCTCCCTCTCCATGCGCTCCCGGCGTTCCCGGCGCTCTCGCTCCTGCGGGTCCTCTGGACACACGCACAGACACACAAACACATTGCCTGCACTGAACGTCGACTTAAACTTAACATTCACTAGCCAATAGTGAATTCATCTGAATCAAACGTGCCTAATCTGGAGACGGGAACCGCGAGTCATTACATTTATTGATTTCACCAATTAATCTCACCAAGCATCTTCCTCCCGATGTCCTGGAAGACCCTCCTCTTCTTTCTCTCCTCATCCAAGAGTCTACGTCGCTCCTCTATCTCCTGTTCCCTTCTTCGGATGGCCTCAGCCTCTCGCTCTGCTTTGGACAGAAACTTAGGCTGGGGGGGAGGGGCAGTAGAGAGGGAGTGAGTGGAACATAAACAGTTTAACAGTTTAAAAAGTAATGGCATCGTACAAAATCATACTAGCTTATATATCTACCAGGAATTAGATATTAGGTTAAATAGCATGCTGAGTAACTGTACACAAAGACCGCCCCCCCGCCCAAGCCCTGACCCAACAACCATCTGGTTACAGGTTGACTCTCCCAGCTATTGACCAGAAGCAGACCAGGTCTCGCAGTGCAGCCTCCTCACCTTCGCCTCCGCCTCCTCCTCAGCTTTCTTCTTCGCCAGCAGCTCCTCCAAAGATAGAGGCTGGACCTGCCAAGAAAAGGGGAGCCGATAAACATGTAGGCTGTGGATGGGGGCCTTGGGAATCGGGCAGAATGGTGGCATTGCGGCGGTGCGGAGGGGGCCCATGTACCTTTTCTTTCTTCTTTTTGTCCTCCTCTTCCTCCTCTTCCTTTTTCACATCCTTCTCCCTCTTCACTCTGATGTCCTTGGATTTGGGGGATGTACTGTACCCAGAAACGTGGAAACGAGACCCATATTTAGCGGCTGCTCTACGGGCCTGGAGATCCAACATGAGGGCCAGAAAGGCCCATCTGGTTTTCCGGCGTGACATCCAGAGAGGTGTACCTGGTTTTCCGGCTGCGGTCCTTGTCCCGTCGGTGACTGTCCTTCTCCCGGTCCCTGTCCTTCCGATTCCTATCTCTGTCCTTGTCCCTGTCTCGTTCCTTGTCCCTCTCCTTGTCCTTCTGCCGCCGATCTCTGACAAACGGATATCAGGATAGAAAAGGTTGTTTAAGACTCATGAGAAGACCCCAGTGGAATATATCCTGAGTCAGTGCTTTATAGCATGCTACCTGCTGTTAATCACCTAATTACATACATCACTTCTTCAGATGTTGTAAGCATAATTCTGTTAAATATCTGACTGCATTGGAAGATTTCACACTGCGTCAGGTGTTTGGGGGGGGGGGGGGGTTAAGTCTGTGCTTGTAATCAGTATTCATTGCTTGCTGGTATCTGCCCCAGTTGAAATGCTCCAGGGATGCCAGATAAATGGCCTGATCCTGCGCTTGGACCCCAAGCTTTGCTCTCACCGGTATGTGTGTGGCTCAAATGAGAGCAAGCTGGAACATGTGAAAAGGAGCATTCCAATGTATCTGTACTAGCGCAAAAGGCAAATAAAGCTTTTTTTTTTTACCCCACATTCTGTTAAAACTGCATCACAAGGTCACGCTCTCCAAACCATTCCAAGGAATGCTGACATGGGACGCACCTGTCTGCGGACTTGGAGCGGCTGCGGGACCTCTTGCGCTCACGGGAGCGGTGGCGCTTGCGCTCCTTGCCGGGAGAGCCCTTTCGTTCGCGGTCGCGGGACCGAGAGCGGCTCCGTTTTCTCTCCCTCTCCTTACCACCCGAGGGATCCACATCCTTTTTGTCTAAGGAGTCACCAGCCATCTGCGAACCGATAAAAGCATAAAAACCGTGAGATACACACATACATTCCACACAAGAGTAGTGCATGAGATTCTCAATACTCGGGGACACTAGGCATTGCACAGACAACCGAGACCCATGCCTTCAACTCCAGTGTTACCTCCAGATATTTATGATCACATAAATATGATGTCTAACAATCTTGGGTCTATCGACGTTTAAACATCATGAGAAACAAACACTAGCATACTGGGTGGATTCGCACTGCTCCGGGAGAGAGCTGCTGAATTAAAAGACGCAGTCGTTCACTTTTCTTATAGGACATCTTACTTTGGGACATAAACGGCTTTTCAAAAAGTTATAATGCTAACCTGGGAGGGACTGACCCGCCAAACCGTACACAAGTGTTGATTTAAGACAACTTATAAATACAATAAATAAAATCAACTGTTTTTATAACTCCCGTCTCAGAAAATTGGTAAATTGGTTAAAATGCAGTTCTAAAATCAGCTTTCGTGTTAGCTAGATCAGCTGCCTATTGCTATAACTACATAGATGTGCGTCTACTTTTTCTTTCTAATTACATATAAAAACAAACGCATTAAGCGAACCGGCTGCAATCCCAGCGCAACTGCAGCTAGGCCAGCATGCTTATAGACACAACTGGTAAACGTGCAATTTATTTTTATTTTGCTTCTTCCAATCCATAATCTCGGAATAAATTTTATAAAGTGGTATAGTAAAAATGGGAGAAAACCACAGACTCACCTTAACTGAACTAGAACAGGATATTTGCGACGTATTGTCGTTCTACCAGGCCGCCATGTTCCGTGACCAGGGAAACAAACATGTGAGCGATCCGTTGTTTGCACTATGGGAATTGTAGTCCTGGTACCTTTATTTTAAAATAAATATGCAGCGAATGGACTCAAAGTCCCAAGGCACAAATATTTTTGACGAACTCGACGCATGATAGGTCAAAATGAGTAGTAGAACGTCGCAGATTCGGATTCTGAGGATGTCGGTGTCGTTTTTATGTAGTTGTTTTAATTGCTCCCAAACCATTGGATGATATAAATACAGATATCCCAGGTTTTATGTATGTGAGCAAAAGTTTATTTACAGATTGGAGGTATTCAATTGCATGAGTGAAATTTACACTAAATTGGTTATTTTACAGTGGTCGGTAATTTTCCACAATGATCTTGTCGTTGTGTTTTGATTTCAAAATGAACGCTTGGATTATGTCGGTTTCTTTATCTCTCCTTGCGTTTAAGCAAGCGACTCTAAGTTGCAATGCAGCACTTTGCCGTAGGATGGAGAGCATGCACTTTAGTCTGATTTACAGTAGCTTGCACAACTGCAGAATTTTAGGCACGCTGCGATATTTGCTTCAATTTTCCAAATTTCTAATAAGTATTATTGTTCATGACGTAGCCTCAGTTTATGTGAAATAAATGGTAGGATGTTTCAAAAGACCTTTCCTGAGGAATTTAAATGTTGTAGTCAGATTATTTATACTATATGTCTGCATAATTTACGGCCAAAAAAATTCCTTAGGACCTCATGTACCAGTGTATCAGCATTTGGTAAATTGTTTTATTCCATTAAGACAGCAAATGCAGCACACAAACTATGCTACTTAGTGCCTATTTTTCTAATTGATTTGTATCAAAGTACAATAAGTATAACCGATAAACATAATGTGATAAATAATTTACTTCAGGCCCCTTTGCCTGGAGTACAGGCCTGTGCTTTTGAGAATAACTGTTCTGAAGGAGGCCACTGCTGGGAGTATAGATCTGAGCCTTTTGCCATGTTGTCTCTAAATGTGACAATAAAAGTGGCCTTTTGGCAGGATGTGTCAGAGCACTCTTCATAGAAAAAAAACACATGTAGTCTTGCTGTCTCCCACACCCAGCCATCAGCACATTTTAGAAGCAGTATACACCTAGATGCAAATTCATAGAACAGTTTCTTTTTGACCTGGTCATCCTACCATACATTAGGTCTTGTGGCTATCATTACATGAGGCCTCACCAGATTGTTCTACACCCCTGATTGGGAAGACACATTTCAATAACCAGTGGATGGACAAAACTAGATATTTATTGGGGAAGGGTGAAGAGGAGAGATAGGGTGGAGGGATTCATGGCCCACATTTACCGTTTAACCTTAGATCCTAGCCCCTACCGTTGTGAGAGGTTTCATCAACAAGATTGCTCTTCTGAAACAGCTTTTCAGGCCCAGGAAGGGCCTAGATATACTGATGATATGACAAGTAAGGGTCATTCCCGAGTTCTGACATCATCAGCGTGCCACAGGTTTGATGTCATTACTACCGCTGTAGCTGTCATCTGGGCTTGTCCTTTATGTCACTATGACCTCCTGAAAAGCAGAACAAATTGCGGTGCTGTGAGGCTGCAGATGACTTTCCCTTATAATAAGGTCACCATAAAGTAAGGCTTGGAGGACAATGAGATTGAAAAAGATCTGTAAAGAGAATGAAGTGCATAGAAGTGGTGAAAATATATAATGGCATATGCCTCCTGTAAGTGCTTAGTGCCTGTTTGTGCATCAGGCTGCCTGTTACACATTATCTATACCCTAAAAATAAATCCCTGGCCAGATGATCTGAAGCAGATGAGGCAAAAATATTTGACAATCGAATCTTCTTTCACATCTATATTCACTGGTAGAGTTTCAGTAGCTTGTAATTATATTTTAAAGGGTCTGCTTAAAACAGTACTGGGACATACATTTTTAAAGAAAAAAAAATACAATTTCATAAACAAATCATATACAAGTAAAACTGTTACCTGCACTCCCAAAGCCTGTGGGATTGTTCTACAGAAAAACACTATGCAGTATGAGGTGTTAATGGGTGCAGTTTGCGCAAAACTAAATAAAAGTTCACATGGCCGGTTGAATGTGCAATCAGATTAAAAAATAAGACTAAAATGTAATTGTTCTTATCCTCAAGTTGAGTTTTAGTGTGTTACTGACCACATCTCCCCTTTCCCCACAGGCAGGCAGGGAATCATGATTAATGCATAACTACATTTTACCATCAAAATCTCTGTGGTACACAGCTGAGTGTGTCAGTGTAGTATCATGTCGTATAACCTTTACAAAGACAAGCGGCTGGCGGAATTATTGTATCACCACTGAACCTTTGAACAAGGCCCTTTATTTCCATTCATTTAGCAGATGCTTTTGTCCAAGTGAGGGTCAGAGGGCAGGATCAGCCAATGTCCCTGGTTCAAGGTCCCAGTGACGATACTACTAGGATTAGATCCTGTGACCTTCCTGCACACAGCCATAGATCCCTATCCCATCGGGCTACACACTGCCCTTAACCCAAACTCTTCCAGGGGTGCTGGATGCCGGCCAATCCTGCTCTCTGACCGCCCAACCCTCACTTGCATAGTCATCCCCCCCCATCCATGGATCCACTTTCTTCAGTTTAAGTCACCTGTGGTCTGAAAACATTAAATGCAAAGTTGCAGAAATAAACAATTCCTGTGTATAAAATTGTGTGTTGTTCTGAGTAGATGAAATCTCGCGCCGTCCCTTCTGGGTCTTAAAACACCTCTTTGTCCAGTGTATCCATGTTGTATTTCTTATTGTCCCTAATTTCTAATTTAAACTTTATCATAGGTATGTATGCATTGGAAAAAACACAGTACATATATAGTTTTTGGTACTATCTGCAGTTTCAGGGGGCTTGGAACGTATCCCCTCATGCATAAGATGGGGACTACTGTCACTTCTGACAAAGTGCCTCATAATGCAGGCCCCAACGATTAGCAGAAGGAAGCGACAATGACCTAAGAGGTGGTGATTCAACACAGTGTGTCGTTTGTATGAAGTTCATGCAGCTGTGGCCTGACATCCAGAATTTTCATTGCGTACATTAAACAGTGAAATGATACTGGTTGCACTTTATGGCAGAGAAGTTTCCTCTGTGATAATGCATTTATCAGGCACTTTTATCCAATGCAACATACAGTTGAGAAGGCAGCATCAGAACATCTGTGCTTAAGGGCTTATAGTGAGATAATTCCACCGACCACAGGATTTGATCCAGTGACTTTCTGATCACAAGCACAGCATGCTATCCCACTGAGCCATCCCATCATGAATTCCTTCCTGCTAATGCTAATCCACTGCGGCCTCACAGCTAATGTCAGTAATTGTCAGCTTTGTGCTTCTCAAACAGACATACCTGCATTTGAAATGAACAGAAAGATGAACGTTTCTCATGAACATGCAGTACAAAGGAGTTGGGAGATGGCAATAAAAGCTAAACCTCAGCCATTAACACGTTAATCTCTGTCCGACTGTTATACTAACGGGCCAATAAATTGCTGCTAAATGGGCATTAAGTCTTCAAAGGGACCCAATAATGTTACACAAAGGGGATCGCTGAGCTGATACTCCTCTGCTCAACCAAATCAAATTTATTCGATGATGCTGTGTTTAGTTAATTGAAGTTTAAATATCTATAATCAATTAATCATAATACATTTGAAGTTCAAACTATGCCTTCTATGTAGTAACCCATTGCAGATAAAAAAGGTTTCATGTTTTCAGAATTCTAAATTCTGGTTCCATTTAATGTCTATAAGAACACAAGCTATAATCATTTTTCCTGACTGCCATTTCTGAATGGAATGCGGTATATATTATTATTCTCTTACTACTGTATGTTGTAAATTAAATCTCTTGTTTTCTTCCTGGTTGCTTTTTTGCTACCTGTTACTGACCCCCTGGTCCTACTGACTTTCTATATATTGTATTTAAAGTGCCTTCTGATAATTTGGTCATTTGCTATATTTTTACTTTACTTTATTTAGCAAATGCTTCTGTCCAAAGCAATGCTCTAGTGAGGCGAATGGCACATTACAAATATAGGTGCTGTTAAGGAGTTGGCTCGGCATAAGTGTAGGTAGGCTGAGCTTCCAATGAATGCCCAAGTGTTAGCAATACAGGAGCAAGAGCTGCACATCATCTTCCACACAACATACATATTTGTCTTATGCTGGCCTTGCACCAAACGACTTTTCAAGCAATTTTACTGTTGCTGACAAAGTTCCAGTGTCGGAGTATCAAGAGAGTTTCACTAGAGTTGTGGCACGCTCCCGTCATCGGATCGTTTGGCATAAGGTGGTCAGGATGGCAGTCTTAAGTCATGTCTTTTTCTCATCTTCACATTCCAATATAATCAACCGTGTTTAATATATTCACAGGTCTTTAGTTTTGGCTCATGCAAATAGTGACATGGATATTGTCAATAACCAATAGGTGAGCTCTCTCCAGCACCAAAAAGGAAGCAGCAAAGAGGGCCCATAATCTCAGGTAGGGTGGACAGACATGGCGGCAACTCCGAGGAGGCTTAGGAAGACTTAGGAGGACCTTGCTGTCCTTGTTCAAGCAACCAGGGTCGTGTCCATATTCTGAGGTCGCTTGTCTGTTTTCCTGTTTTATCACAGCAAACCATTGCACACACAAGAGCAGCTGCGGCCAAAACCTGCTTCTGTTTTCGCTCCATTTTTCAACATTTTTTCTCTTCCAGTCAATTTACACCTGGAGCATGATGAGAAATAATCTCAAAAGGAATCTAGTTGCAGTCTAGCACAACAGTGACCCTGCAAGATCCCTAGTCTTCCTCATCCCCAAAGTCTTCCAGTTTATCATTCGCATTACTGTGAATCTGCAGTTTACATTTCTATTTACACTTATGCCTTTAAATGTTTTCCTAATATTATAATTTGTTTTAGGCCTGTAGACTAAAGTCTGTTAATATGCATATTTAAATGTAAAATCAAACACCAAATTAATGTAGAATTATCACAAAGGATGTATATTTCGGATATAACAGTGTAGTAGGTCATGAATGACAACAGTACAAAGAAACGTGTCTCTTGCAATCATTATTATCATTATATGGTTTATATGGTTGCCCCATAATGCACTGTGTGATGATGTCATTAATCGTGTTAATTGCGTTAATTGTGTTAATTCATTCTGATGTATTTCAAAGTAATCTCAGCAGTTAATGTGTTGATTTTGACAGTCCTAATTTTATTTAATCCAAGGTTGCCGTCGCCTGCAGAAAGCATAGTCTCCATGTTTCCCATCAGCTGGTATGTTTGTGAGATAGTCGTCCCTTCTGGCTAGCTGTTATCACTTTGGCTTGACAACTTATCTTGGAATTACACAGTTTAGCAACAAAATGAACCAATGAAACGATGAAACAGGGTCTTTCTGGCTCGTTAATTATTTATATGACTTCACTTCATGCTATTCATTGTGATAAAAAAAGTCTCTATTAGTTAAGAGGGCCTCTTGAATCATTGATCTCCAGAGGCCCCTAACCCTCGTTTTATGAGCACATCAAAGGGATGTAACTCCAGGGCGTGGTTTTTAGCGGACTGCATGTTGACAGCTGCTGGACTGGGACATTCTACATGGCCGGTGACTTGATGGCCCCGAGTTTCCAGATGCTGCACTGACGGTGCTTCTTCTGAGCTTCATCAGGCTCTGAACACACCTGAAGGACGATTCTGCTTAAGATCCTGCATTCAGCACGTTAACAGTTTGTCTGCCCTGAGGTGGGACACAGAGGGAGCCCGCAAAGCCTTTATGTTGACAATCCTCCTGGCTGGGAAATGCTCCGATTAAAAGGCACACATGAACCCTGATGCTATGGAGCATGGTGACCTTGGGTCCCACACGGCAGAAGTGCGATGGCTCTCATTCCCTCACCGGATGGGTTTTGGTTAGACCCCAAACCAAAGCTGCCTGCTTTCCCAGGTCCTGTGGGTGTCAGGAATTCTCACCTGGAGTGTGTCGTGTACGGGCACTCCCATTTAAAGTCTGGAAACACACATTATTGAATTCAATTTATTTTTATATAGTGTCTTTCACAACACCCCATGGCACCTGACAAGAGTATGTTCCAATCTATTATTACATGATTTATACACAGTAGTGCATGAAACAGGGAAAAAGGAAAGGAAGTAAGAATGCTTATTTGACTTCCTTTGTCGGCCCCAGGAGAATGGGCTCCCCCTTTGAGTCTAGATCCTCCAAAGGTTTCTTCCTGCTGGGGAGTTTTTCCTTGCCACTGTCACCTCTGGCTTCCGCACTGGGGGCTCTGGACAGGGATAATGTAAAGTACTTTGAGACAATGTAATGTTGTGAAAATGCGCTATACAAATAAAATTGAATTTAATTGAATGGAAATGCCAGAAGACAACCGAGGAGAGGAACCAAAAACTCCAGAGTAGGGAGAAAAAAAATCCTCTGAGGATCCAGGGTTAACTGCCTGTCCAGCCACCCCCACCCCCCAGTCCAAGCATGCTAACACTACAGAAAACAGTGAAAATGAGCCTGTTTTAAAAAGTGTAAAATTTGGTTGTACTCCATCCAGGGGTAAAATAACACATATGTTATTTATTTAGCAGCTTTTATCCAAAACAACATTTTTTTAAAAGAAAACAGGGTCAGCCAGTCCCTGGAGCAATCGGGCTTAAGGGCTTTACTCAGTGGCATCAGTGAAATCAAGCTGTCGACCCTGGGATTTGCACCTGCAACCGTCTGGATCACAGGCATAGCCAACCTGCTGCTTATTCTGTCAAGGTGGCCCTTTTTTCATACCTCTGCCTTGTTCCGTAGTGCATTGGCATCTTTGCAAGTGTCAGTATAAATAGCATGCAGGCCTCCACAGGCTTTGTAATGTAATTATAAAAAAGGCAGAAATAAGATGCAGTAAAGTCAAGGGTCTGTCACACCGTTATGTTTAATAGCACTGTCATTTCATTAATATGGATAATAATTACTGACCTCTCAGGGGTAGGAGTGGTAAGTGAGAAGCCGCTGAAAGAGGCAGGCGTTCCGTTACCGCCATCACGCTGCCTGCTGACTGTTTAATCATTCCATCGGCTCATTTACATAATGCAGCACTTCTCGGGAATGGTGTCTTGAGTCGAGGGAAGGGTAGCACAAAGGAGAACTCCCCCCCCCCCGTCCAATCTCCACAAGTCTGTCTCTTCTGTGGACTTTCAAAATGGTTGTGGGGCTCACGCAAGCCCAATTCCGTGTCTCACATTTCTTGCACCATTCCATTAATGGCACTAGAAGCACTTTCAAATTTTCCCTCTGAATCAAAACTGTCAGTTATATGCACAGTATTGTGACTTTTGTATTGCTGGGCCTTTTCTGCAATAAAACTTTATTTTGCCATTTGCACAAGTACAGGTACATTGGAATTCTTCTTTTTGCATATCTCATCATGCCCTCCTTCGAGGCAAACACACAAATTCAGGTAAGAGTGATACCTGGAATCTAGTTTGCTGTTTATCAGGAATGCCTGAAGCATTTCAGGGAGTTAAAGGCCTTGCTCAAGGGCCCTATGGAGTTGTGATTATTTTACCAAGGACAGGATTCGAACCAGCAACCATCCAGTCACTGACTTGTAGCTGTCAGCAATAACAGCTCCAGCCCTGTGCTGTTTTGGTTGGGTGTGCAAGAGTGCAGGAGTAAGGACAAGGCCCCAGCCCACCCAGCACGGGCCATCAAGAGATTAGAGTGCCACCCCCAGGCTGCCTTCAGGCTGCGTGATCAGGGCCAGGCGGCAGCATTTGGCCAGAGTAGCACAAACAGAAATGAATGATAAGGAGTTTGCAGAGCGCCTGCTTACTGCATCGCAGTGCTTCGAGTCAAGGCAAGCGCAAAGGCTGCACACGGGTCACCAGCCCTCACACGCTCTGTCTGTCGTCGGGGGGCCAATGGCGGGGTTTACTCAAGAAGTGCCATTCATTTCAGGTTTAGAAAGAGAGACAGTTCTCAACTGCAGTACTCTGGTACCAGCCCGAAAATACAAAAGGTTTCGTAATGTACCATGTGGAACTTTATTATTATTACATATATATTGTATAATAATAATATTTATTTATTTATTGTTATGTTTACATTTTATTTATTTAGCTGACACTATTTTTTGAGAAAGCAGAGTTAAACAGCCCCTGGAGCAATTGGGGGTCAGGTGCCTTAATCACTCTGCCAACCATGGGATTTTACATCTAGTCAATAAAATGGCAAGTGCAGCATTTAGATTACTGCCTGACAGCTGAATGCTACATTGTAGTGTGTTATGAAAAGGCTGGAGCTTGTTTTTCGTTTGAAAGAAACACTCATTCCTACAAACCAACAAACGTGCAACAAATCAACATGCTGGGAGATGTAGCATGACAGCAATGGCCAAATATCTCAGATATATCCGAACATTGGCACGGACTAACCCCAGTGCCTCGTGGGAAATGCTCCCACGCTGCCCTTTGGGAGTTGCTCTGGGGGGCAGTAGGAGTGGGGGTGAAGACAGCCACTCAGAAATTAGCACCGTGTGTCCGGCCTGGCGGGGGCTGGATCGATCAGCTCACCCGTGTCAGTGGTGTCTTCGATCAAAACTTGGATGACTTTGGGAAAACATAAATCGGTGACCCTCTCTTCCTCGACTGCTTTTGTGTCCCATAATACATCCAGCGCCAAAGACAATGGGCGGATGGGGTGGGGGGGGTCCTACAAATGGCGAGTCACATGTCCTGACATGTGAAGGAGAACAGCAGAAATGGTACCCAGCGGCTCGCTGTGGAGACAGTTACGCAAGCTGCGCCTGACCAAAGGGAGAGCAAAGAAGATGGAGGTGCTCCGGCGGGCACCAAGGGGAGAGGGAGAGAGGGAGAGCAAGAAGGAGAGCAGGAGAGCCTTGTGGAGTGCATCCAGGATTTAAACGTTCTGCTTTAGCGGAGCAGGAGATGACACGGCCTCACCAAATACGGAGCCAGGCGGCCATGGGGATCACAGGCCCTGTACCCCAACATCTGCCAGGGCTTAGCTAATCCGCAGGGGGAGCTCCAGCTTCACATGCGCGCTCACCATGAGTACAGGAGGCAACGTCCTTGCATGGCCTCTTTTTATGGCATGGGGCAGAGTGAACCATTCGTCCATGGATGGGGGGGGGATCGTTCCACATGATCTCTAGGATAAAAACATCTGCACAAGAATCAGACTAAAAGGATACCATTTCATTAATCTCATTTTCACTTATACATTTATGCCTTTGTACTTACGCAACATGTATTCCAATTATAGTAATTAGGCTATATAACCTTCACCCTGAAATTGGCAGACAATACTGAAAAGTCATTGACAACAGGGACAGGGTATAGACCCCATAAATTATTAATGCCCTTGTCACGTTTCTTACAACATCGAGGCCGTGGTTAAAATCTCAGCCAGTGGGGCTGCCTTTAAATTAGTACCCTTGTCATGCCTGTTGCATAACACCGGGCAGGTGTGTCTCCGGGTTCAAGGGTGCTGACAGGATGATTGACATCCCCCTGTTCCGTTCTCTCGTCTCTGCAGAAGGCGCGTCGATGTCTCGCTATAGCAACCGGCTTATTTACATTCCAGCTCCGAAGGACCATATAAATCTTTAATACTGGCGGATAACTTCACATGTTCAGCAAACAGAGCGAAAGCTCTCCTCAGGAAACAGGGCTCCGGGCAGGCGGCACAGCAGGGGCTATGCTGCCAAGCAAGGTTTCTGCTGTAGAGCCATTGAGGAAGCGTTCATGCTCGGAGAGGTGCTGGTTGAGAGCTACAAGCTTCTGATCCAGTTCCTTAGCTGTAAGAGCTATCAGCTACAAAGTAGATTATGAACTTGACAGCAGAAGCTCCTTCTTTAGGACACTGCTCTCAGTACTGCCTGAGAGGATGAAGAATGCCCTTTAAAAATCCTGCAGAGACTATCGCAAGATGGCGGATAGTCTGATTCACGCCTGCCAGCCACAAGGTCACATTTCGTAGGCACCATTATGAGAGCAGCCCTCGTGACGATTCTCAGAACGACGTCTCTGGGTTTTTTTTGGAAGAGACCCACGCAGTTTCAGTTGTTTGTGTTACGTTGGAACAATAAATCATAAATTGTAAATCCTTTAGCTATTCCTGGTCAGAACATTTGGACATTCTGTCCAGGTTCAACCTTTTTTTCTGCAGGGAGAAATTTAAGAGGTATTATAATATTTAATCACCAGGGCCGCAAGGTGGTTATAAGTGAACTTACTTCAGGTGTTAGGAGAGTATGAATGATGGTGACCCAGTGGTTTATTCCATACTGCTGTTGTATGGCTCAGTGAGTTTGGATGCTGTGCTTATGGTTGGAAGGTTGTTGGTTCACATCCCAGGGTTGGTAATGTGATCTCTCAGTTTGGCCCCAATTCCTCTGGGGATTGTTTAACCCTGCCCCTCTATTGTACGTTGCTTTGGATACAAACATCTGCTAAGAAAGTGTTTATTATTTCAGAAAACCATGCCATGTCAAACTGAAACATCTCCCTGTCGGGAACAGACTTTTCGATTTATCAGCCGACTCTCGATAGCATCCATCGTAGTCTGTGCTCACCATGGAGGTGTGAAGCCACAGCTGGGAGTCCGGCCCGGGTTGGGTGTTCATCTTTCTGGCCCCTCTTCCTGTCGCCCCAGTAGCGTGGCCTCACCCCCAGAGTCCAGCTGACTCCCCTTGGCTCAGGTGGAGCCATGTTTCCAGGGCCCCTAATTACCACTCCGGAAATGACAGGGAGAGCTGGCACACATGCCCGCCCAATACTGAGGACATTTGGCCACAGCCAGCTGGACATGGAGCTCTGGAGACCTTCCCCGTCGTTGCCCACCCGACAGACGAGAGCAGGGCACGTGGGCTGGCTGAGGCGACGAGACCCAGGAAGCCCAACATTACTATTGGCACCGGAGAGCGGCCGGGAGAGGCGTTCACATGACCTGGTTACATGACGAATACTTCCTCTGGGCGAATGCTGTGTGGCGCTCACCAGCTGGAGCAGATCATTTGTAGGCAGGTATTAGTGCACAACAGGCCATACGTCTGATAGGTCATGCTGTACAGGACCCCGCTAATACACCAGCCGCAAGCTGCTGTTCCACAGATCACAATAAAGCACGGCGGACACAAGGAGCAGAACCAAATAAGAGCAAAGCAGGAAGAAAGCCTCTCCTCCAGACCTTCTTCATGATGTTTAGTTTAGGGCACAAACAGTGCACCCTGCGGTGTAGCATTTTAGTTATGGTCAAATAGCTTTTTTACTCTCACCAATGACCAGTCACTGCCCTTGTGTTCGAGTCATTTTGATGTGGTTATCCTCATCACGTCGCAAGAAACGGAGGACTCAGGGGCAGGTCTCAGGAGAACAAAAAGGGCTTTATTATACAAAACAGAAGCAGGGAAACAAATAGGACCACCAGGGGGTCAAAATGGGAAGGCTAGGCCGGGAAGGACACAGGTAACAGGATGATCAACATTAATGACCAAACTGAGGAACGCAGCACTGGGAAGCAGTAATACACAGGACTAACAAAGGGCTGACACAATGCAGGTGTGGACATTTACCGCATTAGGCATTGGGGATTACGAACAAGACACAGCTGGCCAGAAACAGGAGGGTTCCTGAGGACTAGCAGCAACCCCTGCAGGTCATTCCATGGGATGGACAGGACGGGTCGTGACAATCCTTTTATTTTATTATTTTCGGAAGGATGGATATGAATTGTTTTAAATTTAATCAAAATCAAATTGATTTCTATTAAAAAGGTATGCAAAGTGCTTGAGTGATTTGGAGCATGAGGTGTGTGGTGTGTCAGAGTAGTGGGGGTGATTTAACAGTCCTTTTTAGTAATTCTGGTGCATGCATGACATGTTTATGAGCTGTTGCTGTCTGAATCCCCACCCCCCATTCCTTTGTAAAAGTTGTAAATTAACATCTGATCTCAAACAAAGATTATCTTCCCCCCAGGCCCCCATGGCAACTCCAACTCCACAAACAGCATTTGCCATTTGCGGAATCAGTTGATTCTTAGTTTTTCTGCGATTAATATCCAAAGACTTCGACATAGTCCATTTATCTCACTTTTAATCCCTGAAGTGGATGATACACTTACTCACGCCTCTGATTTATTTATATATTTGAAGCTTGATAATCCCTTGACTGTGGGATTTAGGTGGGGGGATGCTATGATGTGGCTCTGGTGCTGGGGGGGGGGGGGGGGGGGAGTTTCTGAGCCCGTGGTGGCAAATGTGGCCCCGCCGGGCCTGGGATGGCTGCGCAAGTGAAAGCTAGACAGTGGTTATGTTTGGGGTTGCGGAACTGTTA
>JAAGVU020000123.1:5818255-5833003 GCA_011763525.2 Mormyrus iriodes | reverse complement strand
ATATTTACTTGTATTTCTTTCTTAAAGTAGGGGGAGGGGATTAGACATTTAGCGCGCGGGGGGTTCTTTTTCTTTTAAATTCAAAATACGCCACACTTTTGTTGTCGGGTGGTGGGGGCGGGGGGGGGGGGGGGGGGTGAAGTTTCTACACTCCTAGTGTCAAAGTTCACCCTCCCTGGCCTGGAAGACCTGCTCAGTTCAAACCAGAACATTGTGTTTGATTTGACAGCCGTAGCTGTGACGACAGCCCATAGTAGGCGACGTCTGGGGCATCCTTAACGAGATGGATGACGTCTTTGCACCCCGCTTCCCTGTGTAATGAAAGATAAATAAACTGAGGTCTTGGCTTTCAGCTTTTACATTTTATTTCTTTGGCAAAAATGTGCATTTTTTTGAGAAAGTAGAATCAGACAGTCCCTGAAGCAATTTGGGGGGGGGGGCTAAGGGCCTAAATCACTCTCCTGTTCCAGTGATTTGAACCAGCAACCTTCTGATATCAGACACAGCAGCGACACACAGCACCCCCTGTCATGCACCTCTTTCCCCACTAGCCACAGTGTATAAGCGAAGGCTGGCCAAACACATTAAACGGCATCTCCTGGTGGTCCATGATCCCGGCGTGTCGCCATGGATGCGGGCAGCCCCACCCCCATACACGCGACGGTTTTCCTGTCTATCTCACACTCCACTTCCTCGCCAAGGCCCCGTCTCCACAATGCGTTTTTTTTTCTATTTGCAAAATATTAAGCCATCTGTCATCAGCTCGGGTCACCGGCCAAATATCCCGGTCTCACGGCGCTGCCTCTGAAACAGACTCTAGGAACACACACACACACACACACACACACACACACACACACACAAACACACACGCACACACACACAGGCGCTACCCTATAACCCCTCCCCCACACCCAGAAATGGTCCAGTGGCATTAACTGAAACACCAGCCTGCACATAAATTAAATAAATCATATACACATAAAACTTAACACTGTATGTTATATACCTTTACACAGCATCATCACACATATACTATACATGGTATATGCATATATATATATATATATATGTGTGTGTGTGTGTGTGCACATAAAACTGTGATATACACTATAATAAACATGAGGCAGTTACAGATACTGTACCATTACATGCACCCCAAACACATGCAGTGGGGAAAGGTGAAATCAGAGCCTACTGACAAAGGTCACAGAGCGACGCTTACACAAGCAGCACGTGAATTATGCTAATGTATCCCCCACGGCACTCTCTGGAGACGGGGGGGTGGGGGGAGTGCTCAGACAAGGAAGGGCTCCTGCCTCCTTTACACCAGTGTGAACAGGATGAAGTCCCTTCAGAAGTTCTAGGTGTCTGGGTCACTGCTTGTTTTTTTTGTATATGGGCTGCATTCCATCAGATCTTATCACTTATTCTTTTATCTGCTGCCTATAGACAGATGACACTGTACAGACAAATATAGCTGAATTACTGAGAATTTGTCCATTACATATTTTATGTGCAGTGAAAACAGGGTTTCTGCAAATACCATGAGCTTTACCCTGACGATACTGGTATATGTAGTTTTATTTCACTTCTGTTGTACCTCCACAACCTGTGATGACCTGACGCCCCATCCGGAGGGGAGTCCCCTGCCCGTTGCCATGTGCTTCCTGGGATTGGCCACAGCCTCACTGCAGCCCTGTGCTGGATACACGCTTATGGAAAATGTTCCTGAAAGGTAAAGCAGATGTGTGCCTTTCTATGGAATTTGCATCTTGTTCATTTTAAAGCGCAGTCACTCTCCAAGGTGGTGGGAGGACTTTAAGGAGTGTGAGCCTTCCTGACTGCATAGGGAGCAGTTGCTGACGGCACAAATGGCCCACACCTTGCGCCCCCACCCCCACACCCCGAGACCACATTGAAAGGTGTCATTCCCCTGGCTGTTTATTCAGGCCCATATGCTTTGCCGTGTCCTGCCGTGTCTGGGGAATTCTGACTGGGGCACTGCACCCGGGCTTCCCAATCCTTGGCTTCCTGATTGTGGGTTTCCTGATCCTGTGTTTCCTGGCTCTGACCTTTGCACTCCTGGATTTCCACTGCTGGGATTCCCAATCTGGGTCTCCTTACTCTTGGGCTTCCCGCTCCTGGGCTTCCCACTCTTGGGTTTCCTGCTCCTGGGCTCCCCTCTCCTGGGCTTTCAGCCCCAGGGATTCCCAATCCCAGATTCCCCTATAATGGGCTTCCCATGCCCTTCCACATAGCCCAGCAGTCCCGCCTCCCTCTGCCTGCCAGTCAGACATCAGCCGCGTCTCATGTTGGTACCTCAGCCCTTTCTGCTTAGGTGGCTTCCTCGGGAACCTCTTTGGGGGCCTGGTAGGGTGTCCAAGTCACTGTCTGAATTGGCTTTTAAACACACATAGGAGGGACATGTAAAAGAACTGGCATATTTTTTACTCCATTTTGAAATAAAGAATTTCCAGTGGATGCATCCTCTAATAAGTATAGGTTGAAGTTTTATAACTTTTATAAAGTTAGTTTATGTTTTAGTGTTTTGGTCTTTTATGTGTAGGAGTATGTCACCTGACCATTTGCCCAGTGTTTCTGTCATCTCTTCCTGACACCCACCCACTCCACCTCCTCCTCCACCTCTATCTCCCCCTCCACCTCCTCCTCCTCTCCCATGTCAGGCCACAGGAGAGGAGCTGAAGTGCACAGATGCCAGCATCCCCTTCGTCACACTCACGCCTGGGACCCGGCCATGCACTTTTTTTTCCACTAAGTAGGTCGCTGTCATGTTAGTCAGTGACACAAAAAAACAAAACATTAGCTAAAAAAAAAACACTTACGCCAGGCGCGTGGAGAAACGTGACAATGGGTGCATCTTAAATCACCAAACTAGCATAACCAGCTAACAGCAAATGCCCCTGATGGGATATTCAAAAGCAACAGTAAAAAATGAATGAAAGACTGAACAAGCATCATCCTATTGTGTCTGGTAATCTCCTAATATCGATTTATGATGCTATTGCCTGCTTACAATGCAAACTTTGTTCTACACATTTAAAATGTCTCTTCATCCTTTTGTCAACTCCTACCTTTTAGATGATTCCCACCAAACATCTCCCTGCTTATCACCCTCTGTGCTTCTAAAGCAAAGTGAATTCCTGGGTGGAGACGGCCGAGGAATGTGGCTTTTCAAAAGAAATGCACATGTAATACATTCACACTAATAAGTTATTTTTGCATTATAAATGACTTAGCCTTCAAATCCTCTTCGGAATGTAAACAAACATTTAATGTTTCATATTGAAAAATTACATAAAATCCTGTTTCACTTTATGTATCCATTCAAATAGCAAGCTGATTGCTGTAGTATTTTCTTAACCTTGAACTGCATTTCACCTATACACTATGCTAAAACTCTGTCTATAGGTCGACGTGCTTGATTCAATTATACGGTTACAGTGTATCACCACCACTTAAGCTACCAAATTCATGCACATCCATCTGTGTGCCTGTGTGGTGTTGTCCCTCTTCCTTTGTTAGGGGGATCAGTGCTGCCTGCTGTGAAAGTTAGGGGACCACTTGTTTGAGAGCAAACGCTGCAGTGTTTGATTAAATCAAGTGAATTTGCAGCACAAAGCCTCTCTCATCAGAGCTGTCGCGGGACAGAAAAAAAAACACCTTTCTCGGATGCTACCGGCCCAGCGCATCGGTTTGAGCAGTGAAATATTGTCTGACCCCAAATAATCAGCAGATACCAAGGGTGTATTCCTGGGTCAGCATTTGACCAGTACCTCTGCTTTGATTCTTCTGGCTGCTAAAATCTGGGAGAGCCATGGGTGTTTAAGAGGGTAACAGGATTAGCTTTCTGACTGCCGTTTCATAACCTGGCTTTATTGAGCATTGATGTAAGAATTTAAAGGTAGCACTACCATCACCAGCACTAACATCTAAGTCTTTCTCTGCAAATTCTCTCAAACTCTTAACAGGTATGGAGCAGTACTCATAAGGAGTCATAACACTGTATTCTCAGATGCTCGTGTGGTGTCCTTGGGTGCTTTATTGCCAACAACACAAAAGTAGAATGCAGGGGAGAATTAATTCCCGCCCTTCACATGCTTTTGAGGGTGCTATTAATCTGTGCTGGTAGGGTACCTGGGGTTACATGCAGGTCAGTGAGGAAAAATCCTTATGAGATTCCTTTCTCTAAAAGCTGCATCAGTATTCATTTGCACATTCTTCCATGTTAGTTTGACGGTGGTCAGTTATTGAAGGTATTTGCAATAGATGATATATTAATGATATTTCTGTTATTCGTTTCTTACTCAAAATAAACAGCTTCAGGAAAAAAACACAATATATAATTGAGGTGAACTAAAAAAATACACTGTATATAATGCAGTAATGCATTGCTTCTTTTTGCCTTGTTACTAAAGGTGCCTGTGAATTTTGTTACAGAAACCACTTAGAGTAACAGACATTTTTAGCAACAGCACAGTGTTTGAGATGCATTCAGAGGGTCTAAGGTCAGCTTTACATCAACCTGGATGAATGTGAGGTTCTCTCATGCGTTACATTTTTCCAATACCAAATACCCAATGTGTTTTTCAAGTATTTACATGGTGTCAACACAACATACCAGCATCAATACTTATATTTAAGCAGCAGTATTCATAGAACATACCCTTAAAAGCTACATTCCACAGGACACGCAGCATGGCCACCTCCTATGCCCCTTCAGACCATAAGCCTAACTGTTAATTTCATTTGACCCCCACCATACAGGTAATCAACTAATCAGTTGGCAAACACAGAAGGGTTTGATGTGCCCCATTGTCTTCTGTTTAGGTGTCACAACTTCCTAACAATGGGCCCTGTGATTACATTTGTGTGGGCACTGAGCCACAAGCAGCCAACTGGAACAGATTGTTCCTGAATTGTTTGTCTGGAATGTCATACATCAGCAGGGGTCCTTACAAGACTATTTCTGTCAAGGGTCATGGACACTATCCACAAAAGGAGGGACACTGCAAAAATACAGTTAAACCCAAAATAGGATAACAGAGCCATCAGGTGCCTCCTAGCACCATTTAAATCTGAGTTTGATACTTCGTCAAGCAGTTGTTTTCCCTATAGTTTTGAAAATGTCCGACTGCATTTGGGTTTCATGAAGGTTAACAAAGTACTAATGAAGGAAAGCACGTCCTGGGTTATTGTCATAAACATGCATGTGGGCGGGGAACTGTGTCTTCTGTGAGATTCCTAATCTCTTAATGAAGGTAGACACTGCCTTATGACGCGTCAGTTTAGTCATTTGTCCCTTGGATGGAAGCAAGCAATAATACCTATTACAATACAGGTGCTACAGGTGTGGTTAAATATAAGGAAATATCAGGAGCTATGACATTATGGCTTATTATTATTACTAATAGTGGTAGTAGTAGTAGTATTGTGGCCCCCATTTTGATTAATAAATTATTTAGAATGACAAAGTTTTGAATGAGAAGCGTTGCTTTTCCACGTGCTTTTATGTTGCGTTTTAGTCATTATATTAAGAGGAGTATTCAGTTCTGCATTTTGCAGAATTAGACGGCATAGGTATCAGCCGGTACCCGCGATGACTTCAGGCGAGAGCCCCTTAATCCCGGGAAAGACAGACGGGGAATTTCGGAGCCAGCAGAACTCCGGCGCGTTTCCACAGTCCGCCGGGCAGGGAAACCTTGGGCGCTCATTGGACGGCGAGGCTATATAAATTACTGCAGTGCTGTAAGTCAGAACAGACAGCTGCAGACTGACGCTTTGGACTGCACCCGAGAGCCGGAGGCAACTGGCTGAGGACCTACATCTATACTGAGCGTCGTTTTGCGGCGTTTTTCGCTTGGTTGTGGTTAATAATCTCCATATTCGCCATGAAAGAGAGGAGAATTACACAGCCGCTTGTGGTCAGATGTAAACTGGTGCTCGTTGGGGATGTTCAATGCGGAAAAACGGCAATGTTACAAGTGCTGGCTAAGGACTGTTATCCAGAGGTATGCAATTAATATTATTTACGTATTCATGAAAGGAAAAATATGCTTTCCACTTTTCCAGCATTTTATTGTTTTATTATTTGCATATTTTTATTTGTGTGCATTGTCATGTCTGGCTTAACGCAGATAATGTGGGAATATATCTAGTGTTTTACAGACTGGCTTTCATATTTTTTTATTTTAATGGTAGTTTCAACTCCGTATCATTCATTTGTATATTAATCCATCACGCAAGCTGTTCATGGTATAGCCAAGTGCCATGCGTATTATGCACACTTAAGAGATGTCAGGATATTTTATGGGATTTTCGGTGCCTAAATGGTGCAGTTTGTTTCATTTTAGATCTACATTCTACGACTTGATTGTATTAATAGTTCCCAGGAGTTTCGTCGCTGGACGTGGCTTGCAAAATGTTTTACTAGCATTTTATGTTATATTGTTGCATTGATTGGGGTTTTGGATGCATGTCTTTTAAGGGTGTATAAAGACGCCCAGTTTCCTCTCTGTCGGTACCCTTTGTAGACGTACGTGCCGACAGTGTTTGAAAACTACACAGCCTGCCTGGAACTAGAAGAGCAACGAGTGGAGTTGAGTCTCTGGGATACATCAGGTGAGAATCAGTCAGCATTCCTGCTCTTAATGTGGCCGCATGCTCTTACGTGATTTACTCGCAAGTGAACAGGAAATAAATGTGTCAGATGCTGTTCGTTATTCATTTAATGGCACAGAAACAAAGATATGACTTATCAAAACAAATTTTCATTTAAAAGTACTTATAGGAGCAGGAAAAGGTAAAAATATTTGAGCCCAATTTATTTGTCTCCATACGTACTGCCGTTGTTTTTGATGCGTCACCAAATTTATCAGTTCCGTTTATAGCCTTTTCTGTTGTTGCCAGGAATATTGAAAATACAAACAAATACCAATAATACCTCATTTATTTGTCTTTTTTTTTCTTTTCTACTATGATGTTCCTTCGGCCACTGCAATGATCTGTTCTGTGTGCCAGAATGGGCTAAGGTTTTTAACAATACAGTGCGATGTGTATTGGTTGGACTTTAATAGCCATTGTTCTGTGGGAATAGAAAAGGCGATTTGCTTTGACAACCGGTGATTTATCGTAGAGATGCGAGAGCCCTGCCAGCCATTGCGGGCGTCTCACGCTTGTGTGTTGACTGTTGTAGCGGCACCGTCAGTAAGTGAGCTAATGTGTCGTGTGACGAATACAGATGTGCTGATACTACTACAGCGCATCGCGCCTCAGATGTGCAGCGATTTACCCGACCAATTCTCTCCTTATTATTCGGAAAGGCTATAAAATAATTAGTTTTTTTTTTATTCTAAATGTTTGTGTTTGTTCGAGGGCCCATTTTCCAGTGAAAGACTGTCTTCTTCTGTTTTGGGTGTGTAATTTAATTATCGTTGCACCAGCAGTTCTACTGGACACTGGTTAGTTAGACGTGAAATAATGCGTTATTTCGCGTTTTAACTGCTCGCCTGCTATTGCATTGGTTCATGCAACCGACCCAGTTCAGCTTGACATTTAGTGCTTCTTGGTTAGGGTGGTTTTCCTTCGTGAACGTGCATATTACTCGTGATAATTAAGATGCTGCAGTGATTTTGGAGGCTTGGTTTAATTTTACGATTTCCTGTTTCTAGCCAACAAAAGGCGCTATATGTCTCTACGTTTATTAGCTCTATAAATGTAGATATGTAAAGTAGACACTATTATATTCTTTGATACGGATTACGTTCTTGCCTGGTACGGATGACTGGTAGTGGTAATATGTGTTACACTGGCGTGGTTTTAACTTTAAACCTCACATTTTACTGTATGGAGAGAGCACCTTTAGCTTAATATGTCTTACTGTTTGTCACTGATCCAGTCAATAATCGCTCGCTGTATATGGATTGTAACAGACGTTTTAATTTATTTGTTGACAGTCAGCCAAATTCTATAATTCTGCAATAGTAAATCTAAAAACTCAGCCAGGAGTGGCTTGCCGCATTTCACTGTGACCTTCTGATCATTTACCGTGTAAACCGCCAGAAATTCTGTCCTTAACAGCGTTTGAGGTGCTGTTCTTCTAAGTTGAATTTTTCGGTTGTCGTGGGATAAGCGGCAGTTTATAGGGTAGTCTGTAGATTGACAACAATACCCTAACACCCAAATAATTAGCAAAAAAACGTTTTTGGCTTGACATTCATATAAACAGACATAATATTTAGAGTCAATAAATTACTTCTGTTATCAATGGATTTCAGTTTAGTGTAATATGAAATAAATCACGGTAACCATGGCCGCTAATGTGTTCATCTAAATAATAATTAGCCAAATTAAGTCACTAGTGTTTTGGAAATTTTGTATGACTGACTTGCATGGTCCCCTTTGTGCCCTAGTCTCTCCTCAACCAAGGCTTTTTCTAGCCACCTAACCATAATGTAAGCCGTGTTTATAAGCCATATGCATTTATTTGGTTTGCAGTTTCCAGACTGGAAGTGTTCTCCACATGACAGTTGCTGTTTCTTTGCAGTTACTCTCCTCTCAAATGACGGTGTCCCAAACCCTGGGCGTATTGCTAGAATTATTGCTCCTGGGGGATGTCCAAGTCATTGTACAAGGGTTTTAAACTCGCATAATATCTTGAACTTTATATATCTTAAATATCTTAAACTTTATTCATTCCAAGGGGAAACTCTTGATTCTTGACTATCAGTAGAAGACTACACCGGCCTGTTCTGATTCCTCTCAGATCTGTGTGCCACGAGCTTTCCTGTGCTTGGGTTGAAACGCCAGACGGACGGCGGGGTGGCTCGGCCGCGTGGCCGTTGGATGATGCCTTGCACTGGAGATGATTAAATGTTCGCTTTCTGGAATGTTACGTAAAACGCGCATCAATAAAGGGAGTGTTATTCACTGGCCGCTTTAATCCCAGGAGGCATGGCTCCACCTCTGATTGGAAGAGGTTCAGATACGGCAGTTGGTGTGGAATAGGATAGCTTTAACTGGCGATAAGGCTGGCAAGGAACCGAACGACCAGATTTGGGTTTTGGCAAAAGGGGTTAATGACCTTCAGCACCCGTATCCTATGGAGCCATTAGAAGCACAGAAGAGACTGTGTTTGATAATCCAGAAGCTCCCATGGTAGATGGTCTATGTTATGAATGTCCTTGCTATCGATATCTGTCAAATTGTGCTTTCAGTCCACCTTGACTGTTGTTTCTTACCTCTTTACATGTAGGGTTGGGATCCCTCAAGATCACATGGATCAATGACTGTGATGTCTTGGCCCTCATTCATTTCACTCCACCACCATGCCCTGTGTGTTAACTGTCACACTCGGCTGTTCATCCCCCTTCCTGCCTCTGCCAGCGTGAGGGGCCAGGACCATCACTCTTATTAAAGCAGCTTTTGATCATTGATCGCTCTGCCTTCATCGCTGACTTCCATAGCTGCTCCGTGGAGAAATAGAACAGATTTGCTGGAAGAAATCAATTTGGTGCTTTAATCAAGTGTGGGGACAGTATGTGGCTCTTCCTCATGATCTTGGAGATGGTCTGTCTTAAGGGTCCTGGTTTGTATGCTATTGTTTATGTGCTCTTTGTGTTAGATGTGCACATTGAAAAGTTCTGGTCAAAATTTAAACTGCTTTCTAACAAAGGATGGTTAATATTAGTCATATGCAAAAACATTACAGCTCTCGAAGGCATCATGCGACAGAGGAATTGATAGTGAGTAATTGATGATGATTGAATAATTGATCATGGCCTTAATTGCTTAGGATTCTAGATATTTACATTTTCCTGTTTCGCAGACACTTCTGTCCAAAGTGACCTAGAGGTGTGGTAAATATCACCTTACAATCATACATGCCATCAAGGAGTCTTCTAGGCATAAGTGCAGCTAGGTCAACCTTACAATGAATAGCTAGGTACAGGTGTAAGCAGGATTGAAGCAGGAGCTGCACAACTTCTAACAAAGCAAGAGCCTAATAAAACTAGACAAGGATTAGTGCAGCATCAGAACATTTAGGGAGTTTAAAGAGGCATCAGGCTAGTAGTAGACATATTGGTGCTCATAGCTCTGAAAGGGAGTAGATGTTAGCGAGTTACCCATAAGCCGCTAACAGGCCCCTATGCTCTGACTTAGACATATGGCCTTCCTATATTCTGCATCTCCTACTTTGTGAGCACGTCCCAGGCCTCTTGTCATGAACCAAAGCACCGGGGTGGAGTTCCCTTGGGTGCCGTCTCCAGCCGCCCACTACATTGTGACATCAGGGCTTCCCCCTCCATGATGTGCCCCTCGGGGGCCTCCTCGTCACTGTGGGGGTGCTGCCGATGGAGATCGGGAGGATGCAGACGTGCCACTGTCTCCGTCATATGGCAGCAGAAGGCAGAATCGTTGCTATTAAAATTAGCTAGAAAACATGGTGCTAATGAGTGGTGAAGATGGACAGCTTCACTCTTTCTCTCTTTAGAGCAGCCATGACTTCTTCAAAGCAAGTAGGATTCGGCCGCTCTAAGGCAACCAAGTAATTAAGGACATGGATTTCAACTGGAAGTTGATAGTTCAAGTCCCAGGAGCTGTAGTACTAATCTAATAGGTGTTTATGTTTTTTGTTTGACTAAAATATCTTTTATGTTTGGATAAAATTGGGTATATCGCTCTCTGTCAACCTTTTTTATTGCTGACTGACAAAGCTATGAGTGACTTCAAGTTATCCGGCTGGGGTTGGGTTCTTTATGGCAATAAGCTTCAGTGGCTCGGTCTGTGGGATTGACGGCCTTATGGTCACAAGCCTGGGTGACCATCAAAATGTGGATCTGTGGTAGATTTCTGCTTAGCTGGACAGGTCGGTTTCCTGGACTTCCTCCCATGCATGGGCGGGACATAGACAGGTGGCATTAGATGTGCATTAGTGTAAAAAGAAGTGGCCCATGCTGACTCTACATCAGGGGTTCCAACTCCGGTCCTGCAGCTACTATCCAGTAGGTTTTCTATCCAAACTGGCTTCTGATGAGCCACACCTGTTCCTGGTATCTACCTGAAAACAGGTGTGGCTCATCAGAAGCCAAGTAGGGTAGAAAACCTACTGGATAGTAGCTGCAGGACTGGAGTTGGAGACCCCTGCTCTACATCCATTGAATTTTGTCTCGCATCCTTCATCAGCTTCACAACCAGCCCAATCCAACATGATTTACGATGCTTGCACATTTGCACCTAGTTAAACGGCTTGTGTCTTAGCTGGCTCTTTCCCATAGTGCTTTGCTGTGAATGTTGACCAGCACTAATCACAGTCGGGGTCCCAACTGCCCCAAACTCGGCCCGATCTGTCAACGGGCACACAGAGCACGTGCCTGTCTGCCTACCCTCTAATTACGCCAATTAGCGACGGTTTAATTGGGCGCTGCGTCCTTAGCCGGCTCGCACGGTGCACACGTGTTTCGCTTTTCACGCTCGTCACACCACATGATTAATTAGGGAGCTTAATTGAATTCGCTCACCAGTCCCTCGTGTGCATCAGTGTCCCTGTCTCTCGATCGCTTGCATTTTACAGTCTCGTCACCACGGAGGAATCACCTCCTGGGCCCCAAGCGATGTGTGCTCTTCTCATTAAGGTGTCTCCATGCACTCTGTCCCAGGACTCAGCAAAGCATCCAAAACATTTTATAAATAATTGAAATTCTGATTCAGACTCGTAGCAGCAGAGCTGTGTCTGTCATTATAGCAGAGACCAATTCTCTGACTTCAGCAAGATCTTTCATGTGGTCGTTGAATGAAACACAAAAAAAACACTTGTGTTCTCAAAAATATTCTATATAGATTTCGTAAAACCTTGACAGAATAGGGAAAGCTTCCCCAAATAATTAAAGTTGTTAAATAAGTTGGCGTGCTGTCAGCGTAAAGAGCTAAGAAATTGCTTTCCGTCATGGGGGGTTAATCCCTAAACGGCCGTGGGACTGGGGCGCCGTCCTGCGCGCGTGGGCTCAGAAAAATGCCAGCGTTTCGAATCTGGCAGCATTTCGCCAGATAACTGGAAATTGCTTTTCCCGGGAGCCCGTCACCGTTCCAGGAGGCAATCACCTTGTCACTGGCATGTGGTGGTGCGGCCGTCCGGCGCTGAGGGTTGACGTGCTGTCAGTCGTGTGGAATTCCATTATCTAGCCTTGGATGCGGAACCGGCCTCAGACGCTCCAGCGTGGCTGGTTTTCATGTCGATTGATCGCTGATCAAATTCCTTGCTCTTTAGTCCGAGGTAGAGATTTTCACAGTTAAATTTCAAATGTCTTTTTTTTAGTTGGGTTTATAATCCAGCTAAATCTTGATGGGGGACTGTGGAATTCTTTATGTGGATCAAAGACAATCTTTATGGGAAAGCAATGTTATCTCCAAAAGTAGGTTATCCATCGTGCTGTATCTGTTTTGTAGACGTGAGGTCTAGGGTGCTTGAAAAGCTGACTCCCCCCACACACCACATGCATATATCTACAGTGCCCACCCCCCGTTACTCAGGGGATCTGTATTCCCTTTCAGTGCAATATGCTGCCACCCAAATACTGTCAGCGGGAGCAGGCATTGTACTGAGGTGCCTTTGGCTGTCCTCTGGCATGAGCTTGTCCCCTCAACAGTGAGATGGAGGGGGGGGGGGGCATCTCATAGATTCCCCATGGGAACCACCACCATACACAGAAGGAACCCGGGAATCAGAGGACGAGCCATGTGTGTGTGCGTGTGCAAGAATCCCGACGCGGTACATTAGAGGAGTTTCTCAGGCGGTGGGCGGGGGGGGTGGGCGGGACGTGGAACACGGCAGCGAGATGATTCGGGTCGACGGGTTAAGGAAAAGCCGGTGCGGGGGCGGCCCGGAACGCAGGATGCAGACGGTGCCTTCCGAGGCTGTTGCTGTGGTTACGGGGGAGACTGTGTGGGCACGGCTGGTGCTGAGGATAGCGGCCATGTGCGAGGAATGCACGCGCATGTGGTAGCCTCCCCCGCCCCCCCTCCCCGCTGTGCCGAGGTACGCGGTACAGGAGATTCTAACAAGGCTGTGCTTCTCCTTTGCCATTTCCCTGTGTGAGAAGAAGCCTGGAAAGGGATCAAACACAGAAATGCAGGACGGGAAAGATCTTAACCACCGATACGGCATACCAATGTCACTGGTGCTCAGTGCTGGTCACCTGTTCCAGAATCCACTGGGTCATGCTCTGTGTTTCGCTCATTCATTTTGGCCTCAGATTCTACACCATCCTGTCCCCCGTCTGTCCTTGCCCTTGCCCACCATCCTCTACTCACCCCTAAGTTCCAGCCCCTCCATTTTTAGCATTGCCCAGACCTCAGGGATGGTACTCGCCTGTAAATCATAGATCCTAGTTCTTGTGGGATAAGCGGCAGATCCTAGGTCCTAACAAAAGGTCCCTGTTGCAGGGTCCCCGTATTATGACAATGTGAGGCCCCTGTGCTACAGCGACTCAGATGCTGTCCTACTGTGCTTCGACGTCAGCCGGCCCGACACCGTGGACAGTGCACTGAAGAAGGTACATGCTGCTAATGCATCACACACTGCTGTACCTTCTAACTGGATTAAACCCACTGACAATCAGTGGGATGTCTACAACAGAAACTAAGCCATGTACTGTTTAGCTTATATTATCAGGATATATTGTAAAGGACCCTTATAGGTGTGTCGCACAATCAACTATTTCTGTGGCCTTGAAAAAGAGTCATATTATATTGTTTGGGAATGCAGGGTCAGTCTTTAATCTGACCTTTAGCCTGTGTTGCATAATAAATTCAGCTAATGTTCAGTTGCTCTGGTGTACTGATCCTACCAGTGATACCTAGGTACAACCTACACTCTTTCTGTCTTCATCTCTGCAGTGGAAGACGGAAATCCTGGACTTCTGCCCCAGCACTCGCATCCTTCTCATTGGCTGCAAGACGGACCTGCGCACCGACGTGTGCACGCTGATGGAACTATCCAATCAGAAGCAGACACCCATCTCCCATGAACAGGCAAGACTAGCCTTCCGGAATCCACACGTGGCCATCGTGAAAAATTCTGAGGCTCACCTAGATTTTGAATGGCATTCTAGAATTTTCGGCCAATTGGCTGACTCCCTCGGGGGTAGGGTGAGGCCGGTGAAGGTTTATTTAAATGTTCTTCTGTGCCGCTGGCTGATTCATGCATATTCAATGACACCTAAAGCTAGAAGGGACATCACCCGCTCCCCTTACCTCAGACCAAGCCTGACAGTGTCCTTCTTCTTGTTCATGACACAGGGCTCAGCCTTGGCTAAGCAGCTGGGCGCCGAGGCCTACCTGGAGTGCTCAGCCTTTACTTCAGAGAAGAGCATTCACAGCGTCTTCCGTACGGCTGCTCTGGCCTGCATTAACAAGCTGCAGCCGGCTGCCAAGGCCAGCCCGTCCCGCCGCCTCTCCAAAAGACTGCTTCACTTGCCCAGCAGGTCCGAGCTGCTCACCTCCACCTTCAAGAAGGAGAAGGCCAAGAGCTGCTCGGTGATGTGAGCAGGGGCCCCGGCATTCTTCCCTGCTCCCAGAGACCACCACCGCTCTTCAGGTTGGGGGGGGGGGGGTTGGTAGGGGAGGGGGGGTTCCAGGGGGGGGGCCCCCCGGGACGGGGGACAAAGGACCCTTCGTTGACCCCCCCCCCCCCCCGGCTCGGTAAGCCCCATATCAACCGCAAACCCCGGC
>JAAGVU020000123.1:5806121-5818155 GCA_011763525.2 Mormyrus iriodes | reverse complement strand
TCCCCCCCGCGCTCTGGAATCCCTCAGACAACCGGAAATCCGCTGCCCACGAGCCGTTGATTTGTACACTGCATAACGGTTTTGCTTGTCCCTGTTCCTGCTCTCGTACGAGGTGTAATCTTCGGCATTTAGACCCTCCCCCCCAAATTTGCTTTGTACAAACTCAAAAAAGAAAAAAAACTCACAAGGGTGTTTCTGGACTTCCTTGAGCCGCACGATGAATTAGCGAAACCCGGAGAGGGAACGCGTATGTGTGTGTGAATATCAACGTTGTGACGTTCACGCCTTTAAGGCGGTCTAGTGAATACGTGTGGAGCGTATGACATCCTCCCATTTTACTGTAAAAAGCTTATTGCCCACCTTAAGAGAATTATGCACTTTATGGTCTGAATTACTGAGCTGCACATATCTGAAACTCAAAAGGGCGAGTTGGTTTACAGTAGGGCTCTGAGTCCTTTTCTCCACTGTAGCAGATGGGTGTTGGAAGAAGGAGAGATCTGAGAGTAACCCAACTCCTAAAAAATAAAAATCACGGGTTTGTTGCACGTGCATGCGTGTCTGTGCGTCCTGCGTGGTCTTAACACACAAAAAAAAAAAGGCGAATGTGATTCTAGCTGTAGGTCAGAAATCGTAGTGAGACATTACGTAATCTAAGCATGGCCCACATATGAGTCTCACCTGCCAGTGAGACCCAGGGACCCAAACTCGGGTCATTCGTGAACGGGAACCTGGAAGCAAGGGAGCGGTTTGGAGTGGCTCTACAGCGCCCCTAGGTTAAAAACTGTGGCATGATGGAAAATGTCACACTTGAAGGCTTTCCATACCAGAAAGGAAATGGCCGCGCTTTTCCATCTAAATAACAGACATGGGCTCCTGGCTTATTTTGGCCAGCTATGTTTCTGGAACGGACGGTGTGAAAGTGTGAGAATTTAGAATCACATCTGACTTTTTGCTTGTAAGAATCTGAGAACAGACGGTGGGTTCCTCGCTGCGGGTGGAGCCAATATTCCTTTGGTGACGCGGGAAGCATTATAAGGAACGCCCTGTCCGCCGCTGAGGGGGGAGGATTGAAAATCCCTCTAAGTGGCAGGCAGATGAGTTTCTGATCTCGTCGGAGGAAACCCAAATCGCACTGCCAGATGAGGAGAGAGATTATTCGCACGGCCAGATGCATGAAATGTGACTCTCCATTTTAACAATCTGATTACCAGGCAGGAGTCGTTTAGATTGAGGGGAAAATGTGTGAATCACACATCCCTGTTTAATTGATACTGGAAAACCAAGGATCATATTGTATGTGTCATGTTGCTTCTCTCTCTATTTTAATCTGACATTGATTTTACAATCTGCTAAGCAGTCTCATGTCAGTCATGCTTTCCGGATATTTCTGTAAAAACTGCAATAGCTTTACCACAGCATAGTGTTACCTTTGCTTTGGGTAATATAGAAAGCATCTCCAGATCTGTATTCTCTTTTTATCCATTGGTTCATTTTCCACAACTGGTTATCCTGTATGGGGTCATGGTAAGCCTGGAGTCTGTCCCAGACAGCAGTGGACACCCTGGACGGGATGCCAGTCTGTTATAGGGCTCACTAAATTCGCATTCATATGGCTAAATGCCTTTCCTGATCTTGCACTTCCTACAAATGCAGAATATCTATCAGATGTGCAATTGAGGGCAGTTAATATTGAGGATTAATCCACTTTAATCTTTCAACTTTCAATCCTGGCCTTTGCAGTTATATAACATAAGGAGAATTAATCCATAACTTGACTTCCAAGCGCCACGCATGATTTTAAGTCCTTGTGATCCTCTGTATACTTGGAGACATTAACGATGCAGCTTCATCAGTGAAAATGTCATCTAGCATCATATTTGCCCTGTCAGGTATTGTTGTTGCTTCATGCTAGCAGGATAACAGTGGTTATCTCAGCTCTGGGCCAACCGTGAGATTGAACAGCGGTTCCAGACCCTGTAAATACTCAACCGTGACCAACGCGGCCGCTGTACCTTACACCTTGACCAAAGTTAGCATGACATAATCTCAGAAGGTGAAATCACTAGGGCTTATGGGGATAGGTGAGCAGTCCAGTACATGAAACAACCAGGGCGGGGTGGGAATATGTCATCTTACATAGTACAGGGGGACAGGAGTGCAATGATCATGCAATTATATGCATTAAAGTTCACTAAACCATGGACTCCTGGACACAGTTGAGGAGGACACATTTTGGGATGAGAAGATAATGGGAAACTATGTTGGGAGAGCTTTGAGATCTGGACAGAAATGAGCAGGCTGGTCCTGTTTTTTTTTTTCTCCTCGTATTAATCTTTCCTGCTAAGTCATTGTTTGTGTGTTATTTTTTTCCCTGTCTATAAATCCAGAAATCATGCCTTTCTCAGATTTAGTTAGCTGTTTTCACTGAAGTCGCAACACATTCTCGAGCTGGTGGATGGCACCTGCTATCTGTGACTTCAAGAAGTGATTTGCACATACACTGCTCTTTGGACATACGCTGAAATTTTGTGTTGCCTAGCAACAGTCAGAGCAGGGGCAGCCTAAGAATGGCTCTCGGATTCAGAGGAGCATTTCGTGGAGGGAGCCAAGGAGAAGAGAGGGAGTGAATTCCAAAGGGACTCATTGTAGCATAAAACAATACCACTGCTTAAACTGATGACTGTCGTTTCAAGAAATTGATCAGTGAGTCGTCCCAGAAGTCTACTTCCATGACTTTTTGGTGTTAATCAAACACGGTGGTCCGAACCATTGCATGTGACAAATATCCAGTTCAGATAAGCTCAATTTCATTGAATATGCAGTCATTGTCTTGTAGTGGAAGCCTTTCCGTCTTTGTCTCAGTACCTTGTCATTGTTAGATGAACAGTCTGGTTGTACATATCCTGTTTTATAATCTTTGTAAAACTCCTGGAAGAATGTTGGACAATAAAAAAGACAATGGTTGTGTGATGTAAAATAATCTTATTTATGAATTAAATGTCTGAGGTTAAATGTCGCTATTTTGTTTTTATTTCACATGTGCGTTTGTAATTTCTTTTCAGATCTATTTTTAAATGGACATGAATTCTCCTTTCATTTTTGTCGTTTTATTTGAATAAAGCCTACCTTGTTCAGCAACATGTCTGTCTCAAGAAACCTGCAAATCAGTTCATTACGGTGAAAATTGTGGATATGGTGGAAAATGGTAAAGGTCAGCTTTCTGAAATCTATAGATCTCTGTACTGTATCGAAAGTGGAGTTTAGAAACATCAGGCCTTGAAAAACAGTTCAGTGAGGAGCAACAGCAGATCTCACTGCTTAATTGCCTGGAATATATCAATTGTTGTATCATATCGTTCACAGAAAGTGCTTATGAAAGTGCATTTAGTTCAAACGATTCACAATGCAGTATGTTTATTTATTTATCCAAAGCAGTGTTCATTTTGGAAAGCAGGATCTCTGGAGCAATTGGGGTTAAGGGTCTTGCTCAAGGAGCCTGCAGTGAAATTAGTTTGCCTACCACAGGATTTGAACAGATGACCTTCAGACCTAACCCACAAAGCTACATACCAGTGAAAAGTCAGACTGTAAGACTCTGGATATAATAGATAAACACATACATATTTTATTTGTGAGTGAGACTTCACTGCCATAAACCGTATAAGATATTTTTCTCAATATTCAAAACATCAAAAAAGAACAAAAAAAATCTCAGAGAGGTTATGTGCAAAGCTATATATCTGCTGTGTGACTGAATCTCCTCTGATCTTTGAAACTTTTGCATAGGAACTACTGGTAAACCCTTAAAAATAGGTGATAATTTGACATGAAGTACACACCCCAGGTTGTGTTTTAGTTAATTTTCACAAGCCGCAAGGCTTCCTTTTATCTGGCCTCTGCAGAGAAGGAGAAGGAATGGTTTTTGGATCACTACCAAGCCAACCCTGTTTTGACTCTGAAAAATCAGCCACATGCGTAATCGGCAGCTGAAGGTGACGCTTTTGGTGGGGAGGGGTCTCGCAGTGGCGAATCTCGGGGGTCCCAGAATTTCCATCTGTGCCCCATATCTAATACTGGAATATTTCCGATTCTTCGAACTCCCTGGCATGTCGTGCCACTATCTCGTGACCAGCCGAGCATTTATGGATAGCTTAGCCTACAAAGCGAAGAAAATCATAAATATACATTTCACATTCAGTGATACTGGGCTTCTGAGCAGCTGAACCGAAACACAATCTAATGAAAGACACAAAAGAGGCAAGAAATTAGTTTCAGGGTGGTGAGAGGAACATAAAGATGCTTGGTTAAGCAGTATCTGCCCCTGCTCCCCACCCCCGCACCCTCAGCTTTAAACCCCTGGGCTGTGCTCTTGGCAGTTTTCTGGCTTCTAGGACAGCGTGGTTTTAGCTGAAAGTGCGGTGAGGCTGCGGAGGAGGTGTGACGGCCAGAGGGATGCTGGGAGTCACCAGAACGGCGCCGTCCCCTGGCCAAGCTGACTTGCTGCGGTCCAATGCTTCTACATTCCGATCTATCGCTCTCTCTCTCTCTCGTTCCGAATCTCCCGTCTGTTTCTCTGCCCCTCCGCCGTCCTTCCCCGTGTCATTCCGCACATCGCTAAGGAGATAAGAATCTGTCCACGGGGCCAGTGTGAAATTCCTCTCCTATCAGCCAGACACGCACTATCTGTCCCACAGGGAGAACGAGGTCGGGTGACACCGGCCTCGAGACACAACATCTGCATTGGGGAGAGGGAGGCACCGACTGCCACCGGCATCCGAGGAAAGCTGTGTGTCAGGAGAAGTGTGGCAGGGGTGAAGAGGCTCGCCTGAAGGCTGCAGGCAGGTCGGGAGGTTGCCACGGCCTCAGCAGAACCAAGCATTATGATACGTGTCAGATGCAGAACTTATCTTGAAAAATGTCACCCCCATGTTACAGAACTGGACACATTCCTTACACATCAACTTCATATCTTTTGGTGTCACCCACAATAATTAAGGAATCATATTTACAGACAGCTGACGTCCCAATTTCCAGCACGGTTGGGACAGACGGCACTAATTTAACACTGACAAGGTTTATATGAGATTAAGGCTGCCACTTTTACCACAAGGCAACCACAGCGTAACAACTATGGAATCCTACCAGCTGGGGCGCCACTCTGCGGCTGTCAGGGGGGACTGGAAGATTCCTTAGAAACAACTATGCTGATTCTCAAGGGCTTTGATTATGCCGGTGGCGCCCCCTAGGATTCACCTATTTAATTTATTTGATGACAAAGCAGATCGAAAATAACAGTGTTTGTCAACAATTGACCAAATAGTTCTAACCTCGATATTACATCACACTGATACTTCCTCCAGTGGAGTTCATCCTCTTTGACTGGATTTACTGGCTACTGTGTGGCTAATGCGTCACCGCAATCAGATCTCTCCAATCCCCCAGGGAATGTCACCGGACTGAAGGGTCGCAGCTGATCCGGGGCACGCGCTGAGCGGGAAGGTGTTCGGTGGCATGCAACTGATTTAATCAGGCCTATCGCACAGCTGCAGTTGGGTGGCACCAAATTTTGCCTCGAGAGAATAGTGGCACCCCCACCATGCGAACGAGGCCACGTGCTCGCGCATACGGTCCAGGGGGAGCAAAGCATGCTGCATACGTTAGCAGTCTGTGTAAATTAGGCCAACATCTGGATGGGAAAAGGGAATTAACAATTCCCTCAGCCATGGCCCCCGCAGCCCCTGGGGGCCAACCCAAGATGTTCTGCCAGCGTGATACAGTTGGCCATTAAGCATTATGGCAGGACTCTGCTTTTCCTCCTAATGTTGCCTCATGCTAGCCTGTTTCGTCCAAAACCATGTAGAGGACAGGCTTCTGCATTGAAAAATCAGGATAATGCCAGACCGGATCTACTGTACACTCTGCAATCAAGCCTGTTAACTTTAAACATTAAATCCAAGACCATCCATCGCATTCTGCTGTTTTTCTCTGTCATGTTCCCTCTCTTGCCGGCTTACCATGACCCAGTACCTGAAAAGCATTTGGAAGATGCCAGATGGGTATCCTTATAATCAAAGACAAGCAGAAAACACATCAACAGTTTTAAAACGACCTATCCATTTTCCTTGGCCATCTGTTGAGGCGTAATAAAGTAAATCTCTCTAACTGACACACCCCAGCATCCTCTCAGCCCACATACCAGTTTCCCTGCACCTGGTCCGTGGCCAGTAGCTTGTATGGTGTCATAAATCCTGAGTTCCCTTGTATCGCAGAGACCTTGAGGCAGGGGATCCTAGCAAAGGAAGGCTCATGCTTGGGTGTATAAACATGCATTTCACCTTATTTGGCTACATCTCTCCCTGTTTTCACTTGAGTCAAATTTATGTAATAATGCAGGAAGACATATAGCATGCTTTTGTCATACTATAAAAGTATCTTTGATGATTTTTTAACTGAATGATATTTTTATGTTTTGATGCTGCTTTCATGTCAACATTCAATTCATTTAAATGTATTTTTATATAGCGCTTTTCATGTCAAAATCGCCCCAAGGCACCTGAGTGTGTGGTCGTCCGTTCATCACTACATCATTTATATAGAACGGTGCATGAAAAAGGGAAAAGGGAAAGAAAGAAAGAAATTCCAGAAGACAACAGAGGAGCAGGGGGAAGGAAGTAGGAATAAAAAAACCTCTGTGGATCCAGGGTCAGCTGGCCCTTGTGGGTATTTATTTGGTCCCCACAAGGGGAAACTCAATTTTACAAATATCAGTGGCTGCAATCAAAAAACTAAAAATACCAAATGTCTTGCATTTTGTTTGGTTACTTATGGTTAATGGTAGGGCTGGGTAGGGGTTAAGGTTGTCATTGTTGGGATTAGGGTATTTTCCATAGAAATAAATGAAGAGTCTCCACAAAGATATAGATGCCTAATCTGTGTATGTGTGTGTGTGCGTGCTTGTGCATGTATGCATGTGTGTGTGTGTGTGTGTGTGTATGTGTGTTTGTTTGGGTTACTCTACAACCCTAGGCAACGTACACGCTTACTAGCCTTCAGCACAATTAATATAGAACGATTATCATTCAACACATAGTGGTCCTATCCTCCGTATTGCTATGTATAACGTGCCTTTTAAACCTTACATGTGCTCATCGGGAAATATCGATAATTTCTGGCCATTACCTGGCAGCACCGAGTGAAAGGAGGCTTGCACCAGTGTAGGTTCACAGCAGCGGTCATGACAGCAGGAACAACAACAGTTGTGAACAGTAATAATGAGATCTGGAGGAAAAAAAAAACAGGTTGCTAGGTAACTCAGCAGATGTGTCTGGTGCATGTTATAATGGAGTCTTTTGATTAAGATTCTCAAAGTGAATATTCATCACAGGCAAAAAATTTATGTTTCAAAGGTAAAGGTTTCATCAATCTCCATTTAAACAGCTTTACTGAACACTGGGCCTTTTTCATATTTTCTTCTTTTGTAAAAAACAAAACGGCTTCGCCTGTTTATTCGATTTTCCCTGTAAATCTCGTTAAAGCGTATTGAAACTTTGCATCTGACCGCAAACCTGCGACTACTTTGGTTCTAACTCTCGCCAGCATCACATCAAAGCCCTTACAGTGGGGATCATTATTCAGTAAGAATCCAGCAGGCACCATTTTGAGCTTTGCAGAAACAGTGATCGGTCATTTAGCACTTAGAGGGGAAGACTGTGGTGCCAAGTTTGACCTGAAACAAGACGCTTGTTGACAGGGATGTAGCTGCGCTCAATCAGCCGGTTAATTTAATCACTCCACCTATGGCTCTCATCATGGTACCCAGGCTGGCTGCTTTGCCTGAGGTAGCTGGAGTGACACATAATCTCGCAGGGTTCGAGGTTCACCAACTCTCCAAATCGGCTATAGTGCAGACACAACTGCTGGGTTGACCAGGACCAGACCGGCCAACATATATCCATCCATCCGTTGCCCTACTCCTTCCCCTGGTCAGAGATCATGGAGCCTATCCCAGGCAGCACAGGGCTAGAGTACATCTTGGATGGGATGCTAGTGCATCGCAGGACACATACAAGCACGCAATCTCACACACAGGCACAAACTAGGGGCAATATACAGATGCCTAATAGCCAAACAGAATGTCTCTGGCAGAAGGAAAGCATAGCTCCCAGAGGAAGACCACACAGCATGGAGGGAACATGCAAACACACACACAGAATGGAGGTGGGATTTGAACCCATAACCCGGAAGGTGTGAGGTATCAGTGCTAGCCACTGAAAAACTAATTGGTGCTTTACTTGCCCAAATACATTGGAAAGCTTCTTATCTGGTATCGTGTCTTGCTCTCCTTTGTGACATAGACACACACGCAAATGAGAGAGCAATGCTTGTGGTCTGAGTGCATAGTTAGCCATTTATAAACTAATACTTTATTCATCCCCATGGGGAAAGTCTCTTTTTCCACATCACGCTCTCCATACAGGTAAGAGAGCAAGCTTGGGGGTCACAACAAATGGGCAGCCACCATGTAATGCCCAGGGAACTGGGGGTTAAAGGCCTTGCTCAAGGCCCCAAAGACATGTGATTATCTTGCAGAGGCCAGGCTTGAACTGATGACCTTTTGATGAAAGGCACAGAGGTTTAGTCCGCTGAGCCACATACCACATCATCCAGGTAATGTACAAGTGACAAGGGAATTTAGGAAAATGGATCCACTTTCTTCAGTATCTTGATAAAATTCTGAATGTCGTCTGTATGCTGCATGCAAGCAGTCCGTCTTTTCATTATTTAGAGGAGAAGTTTTGTGTAGAGAGATGATGAGGACAGGGCCCAGGTGGAGAATGGCGGCAGGTGGAGGGTGCCAGGGGGAATTACGGATTTACAAAGGGGAAGTTCAGTCCTGCTGCCAGGTGCCCCTGTTTGCGGGTGATTAGCGGGTGGCAGCTCGGCCCCATGAGCTCGGCACTGAACAAGTGCACCAGGGTACAAAGGGGAAAACTGGGGAAGAGGAGGGGCGCTGGCAGCATAGCCTGTCTCCCACATTGCATGGCAGCATGGCAGAGGACGGGATGCCACACGGGGTCTGCGGAGTCCCATAATTGGGTTGTGGCAGCGGCTCGGCCAACTTGACATGCCAACAAGCCTTGTCGCTTGTGGGTGCTGTTCATCGCTAGGTGTTCAACACCAAGGGATAGAGCTGTGGGTGGACAGGCTTTATCCCCTGGTTATGCAGCTGTATAAGAGTGCAGTGTACCACCGGGCTGGAGCACTGCAGAGTGACAACCGAAGGTTTAACATAAACAAAAAAGGCCATAATCCCATAATGCACAGGGGCATAAAAACAATACATGAGGACATGATGTAAAAACACTAAAAATGCTACTTCAGGAAGTCTCTGAAAGATATATAAATCATTCTATATAGACATTTAAATACTTATTTTATTTTTTTTGCCCAGGTACAAACCTGTTACGGTCCACAATTTCTTCTTCAACAAATATCCACGCGTAATCACGAAAAGCAATTTTTTGTTCATAATAAAAGTGTCAGCTAAGCTACTATAAAAATGATACATCTTTGATATCTGGAACTCTAAGGTCTTTCAGATCATTTTTTGTCGAAATGTAAAATAAAATATTAACATGGTGCTTAATTCAGCTGATTCTAAATGCGACCAATGTAAACATCAATATGCTCAGTCTTAAATTGTAAAACATGACTGGCAAAGGCATATACACACACAGAAACACATTATTTACGGGGCATTTTCCTTACACTATGAAACAAATTGAAAGTGACTGAATATTTGGCCACTGGGGTCAGTGTGAAACCTCAGAACGGTGCATCAAATCACTCGACAGTCAACATAATACACGTTTAAAACCCTGGGGAGAGGGATGTGACCATTATGATTTAAGGGAAGTTCCGGAACAAAGGACTGGCTGATGCACTTGGGGGGGAGGGGGTTCCCATCAAACTGTCACATGGCTTCCTGACTCCACCCCCCTGGCCTGTCAAGCATAAAAATCTCTGGTACATAAACACCATTCCTGTGTTTCTCAGCACGTCATGTGTGTTCCCCCAATCAGATCCCCACCTTTGGTTATACTGAAGATATGTGCCCCCCCCACACACACACACAAAGAAATATACATGCCATGTAATACTCTAGTCCAGTGGTTCTCAACCTTTTTTTTTTATCCAAGGACCGCTTGTGTACAGGAAAACACGTCTGGCCCCCCCTACACAGGTTATAATATTATTTCTCTTGTATGCGTTCTGAAATGATGACAAAAATTGCCAGTGTTTATTAATATGAACATATGGTTATACTGCCAAACAATGTAATTTATTTTGAATATGACTCAAATATGGTTTCACTCCACTATGTCCACAAACACTATTTTCTTCTGTTTATCAAATTGCTCTCAGAGCAGAAGGTGAATGTTTCTGAACAAAAAAACTAAAATCTAAAACCTATTTGACAAATGGCTCCAAAATCAGAAGACTGACAATCATTATTTGTGCACTTTATAACTGAAAACACCCCCATTTTAAGGTATTAGCCTTCAACCTAATAAAACAAACACTGCAAATTCCAGGAGTGAAAGTAAAGACACACTGCATGTCTCAGAAAAGCATTTTTATGTAAAATGAGTAAATATTAAAACCACCTAGAAGTATTAATTTTGTTTCATTAAAGAACCTGACAAAATTATTGAAATTGGACCATTTGCAAAAATAAAATCAAATGTATTGACCCTGACATGACAAGTATGCTTGCTATTCCTTTCCATAAGTAAAACAAAACCACCTCAAGGTCAGCTGGACAAATTCATCCTCAATGTAATTTACAACTTGAAAGTCACCTCACACCTTCAGGGTTATGGGTTCAAATCCCACCTCCATTCCGTGTGTGTGTTTGCATGTTCCCTCCATGCTGTGTGGTCTTCCTCTGGGAGCTATGCTTTCCTTCTGCCAGAGACATTCTGTTTGGCTTGGAAGTGAAGACACATTGTCACATCTGGCAAATGAATATCTGTTTGTTTTGTCACCATAAATTAAAAATGAAATACACATAGGTATATATGCCAAACTAGGTGCAATGAAAACACTGCAGTAGGTTAAAAAAACTAAAATTTGGTGAAAACAGTGAGCCCACTTGCCCAGTGGAGAGGGTGGGTTCTATTATCGAGCGATAAAATAACATACAGGCATTCAGTGTGGGACATGAAGACTGGGCATGTTGTGGCAGGTCATGTTGGAGGGGACAATCCACAGTGTGACTTGTTCCAACGGAGGGATTTTATTGCAAAGGCTAATGAACGGGAAACAGGAACCACAAGGGGGCAAAACCAAGGCAGGTAGAAAAACAAGAACTAACTAGGGAAGAAAAAAAATATAAAAAAGAGCACAGGGAACGCAAGAAAACCTGCTACAACAAGCACAGAAAAACTAGCAAGTAAAACATACAGTGACTTACTGAGGAATCAGAGTAAGGGCAGGTACATACCGTACTGTGCAAAAGTCTTAGGCAGCCAAAGAAAATGCTGTTTAAGTGATTTTCATGTTGGTGTAACACTATGCTATTATGCCTGTCAAAGTGTGTCAGCTTAGCCATTTCAAAACCAGGGGATGGGGACTTGAGTCATTGACTAGCAACTCGACTCAGACTCAAGTCACAAATTTGATGACTTGTGACTCAACTCAGCAAAATTAATGGAAAGACTTGAGCTTGACTTGAACTTGAGGGCAAATGAGTTGAGACTTGGACCCAACTTGGACCCTAGGACTTGAGAAGACTTCAGTTTATAGTCGCCTTCTGGATACCATCCATCCATCCATCTATCATCTCCCACTCATCCGAGGTCGGGTCGCAGGGGCAGCTGTTTCAGCAGGGAAACCCAGACTTCCCTCTCCTCGGCCACTTCGTCCAGCTCCTCTGGGGGAATCCCTAGGCGTTTCCAGACCAGCCGAGAGACATAGTCCCTCCAGCGTGTCCTGGGTCTTCCCCGGGGCCTCCTCCCAGTGGGACATGCCC